>JAJTUV010001019.1:600000-1099068 GCA_021653895.1 Mastomys natalensis
TTCAAAGGGAATGTTGGGAATTTGAAGAGAATTTAGGGAGAGTGTTTATAAAAATGTAATGAGGATCACTCAATTTAAATGGAATTATATATATAGTGTGGACACCGTTGTAACTTTCAGCCTGAAAAGTAAGACAAAGTTAAAAAGCATCTGAACAAGATTTGTGGCATTAATTTCAGAAATGTCACTGGAGTGCAAAATTCTTTAAAAAGGGGGGGTAGGGTCCTCAGTGCCATGACCCATTTCATCTTCAATCTCCTGGAGACTGGCAGCAAAGAAGTGATATCTATTGAGCAAATATTTATAGATGCTTCCATTGAGGATGGGCAGTTCATGAAGAGTCATATAGAAAAATTTACAAAGTAGACATGTAAGTTTCACTGGTTAAGACTGGTGTATGTGTGTGTGTGTGTGTGTGTGTGTGTGTGTGTATGTGTGTGTGTGTGTGTGTGTGTGTGTGTGTGTGTGTGTAAGTTCTTGTATATTTATGTATTTATGTGTGGATGCATGTATGATGGTCAAAGGTCAATTATGGGTGACATTCTTCATATTCCTCAAGATGCCATCTGCCTTAACTTTTAAGTGAGGGTAACAAATGATCCTCACAAATTCCACTTGGTCAACCATCTATTGAAGTTGACAGATCTGCCTGTCTCCGCCTCTCCAGTGCAGAGATACAAGCCCATGCCCCTCTTTAGCATTTGAGGTTCTGGAGGTTGAATTCAGGTTCCAATGATAACTCTTACAATATATATTTCATCTATCCAATGTATTTATATTCTTAAAGCACATTTGCATGACTTCTAAGTCAATGAGAATTTATTTTGTGATATTCAAGGAAACTTAGGATATTGTGTAATATGAGTTAAATCTGTAACCTTTCTGTAGGACAAAAGAAAATAATGTTGACTTACCTTGCAAATCATTACTCAGCGGACTAGAGAATGGGTCTAGAATAGGCTAAGACTTGGAGTCAGTCTTCTGTTACCAACTCCAATATGATTCCTGTTACTTTGTAGCTGTGAAAATAATATTTGGAATGGAGATCATCTCTTATAAATTTCTTTCATTACCCCATCCCTCTATCTCACACTCCACCTAAGGCAGTCATTCCAAGAAAGTACATCAGTCAAGGAAACAGGTAGAAAAGTTTCACTTTTCTTCCTACCCTTCAGTGGAAATGTCTAGTCTTATGTCCAGCTTTGTAGTAGATTACCTACTGTGGTCTCTCCTTCATTTCTGTTCCTGTCACCAGAGTATGAATTAAATTTTCTCCTACAGATTTCTTTACTCACCCCATTTCTTAGTCTCAGATGCCAACATCTGAAAGACTGTTTCCCCAGAAACCCACCAGCTAGGGAACCATGTAGGTCAGGTAGGCATCTTCATTTTCATTTCTGTTTTCCAATTCCAATTCTATGGTCTTTTTTTTTTTTTTAAAAAAAAAAATAGAAAAACAGGTTGTTTTATTTATTTACATTTCAAATGTTATCCCCCCTTCCTGGTTGTCCCTCCACAAAACCCCTATCCCATCCCCCATTCCCCTACTTCAATTAGGGTGTTCCCCGACCCAACCACCCACTCCAGCCTCATTGTGGCAGCATTGCCCTATGCTGGGGCATCAAGTCTTCAAAGAATTAAGGGCCTCTCCTCACATTGAGGTCAGATAAGGCAATCCTCTGCTACATACATAGAGCTATGAGTCCCTCCATATGTACTCTTTGGTTGATGGTTTAGGCCCTAGGAGCTCTGAGGGATATGGCTGGTTGATATTGTTGTTTTTCCTATGGGGTTGCAAACCCCTTTGGCTCCTTCACTCCTTTCTCTAACTCCTCCATTGTGGACAACATGTTCAGTCCAATGATTGGCTGCATGCATCTGCCTCTGTATTTGTCAGGTTCTAGCAGAGCCTCTCAGGAGACAGCTACATTAGGCTGCTATCAGCATGCACTTCTTGGCATCTACAATAGCGTCTGGGTTTGGTGACTGTATATGGGATGGATCTCCAGGAGAGACAGTCCCTGGATGGCCTTTCCTTCAGTATCTGCTCTACATTTTGTCTCTGTATTTCCTCCCATGAGTATTTTGTTTGCTCTTCTAAGAAAGACCAAAACATCCACACTTTGGCCTTCCTTCTCCTTGAGCTTCAAGTGGTCTGTGAATTGTATCTTGGGTATTCTGATCTGAGTTAATACCATTTATCAGTGAGTACATACCATGTGTGGGTTTTTTGTTTGGTTGGTTGTTTGGTTGGTTGTTTTTTTGTTTTTTTGTTTGTTTTTTTTTTTTTGTGGTTAGGTTACCTTACTCAGTATGATAATTTCTAGTTCCATCCATTTACCTAAAAATTTCATGAATTCATTGTTTTTAATAGCTGAGTAGTACTCCATTATGTAAATATACCACATTTTCTGTATCCATTCCTCTATTGAAGGACATTTGTATTCTTTCCAGCTTCTGGCTATTATAAATAAGGCTCCTATGAACATTGTGGAGCATGTGTCCTTGTTATATATTGGAGCATCTTTTGGGTATATGTCCAGGAATGGTAGAGCAGCTACTCAGGTAGTACTATGTCCAATTATCTTTGGAACCACCAGGCTGATTTCCAGAGTGGTTTTACCAGCTTGCAATTTCATCAACAATGAGAGAGTGTTCCTCATTCTCCACATCCTTGCCAGCATCTGCTGTCACCTGAGTTTTTGATCTTAGCCATTCTGACTGGTGTGAGTTGGAATCTCAGGGTTGTTTTGATTTGTATTTCCCTGATGACTAAGGATGTTGAACAGTTTTTATGTGCTTCTTGGCTATTTAATATTTCTGAGTTGAGAATTCTTTGTTTAACTCTGTACCTCATTTGATAGGGTATTTGAATCTCTGGTGTCTAACTTTTTGAGCTCTTTGTACATATTGGATATTAGCCCTCTATTATATATAAGGTCCTAAAGATCTTTTCCCAATCTGTTATTTTGTCCTATTGGCAATATCCTTTGTCTCACAGAAGCTTTGCAGTTTCATGATGTCTCATTTGTCAAGTCTTGATTTTAGAGCAAAAGCCATTGGTGTTCTGTTCAGGAACTTTTCTCCTATGTCTATGTGTTTGAGACTTTTCTCCACTTCCTCTTCTATTAGATTCAGTGTATCTGGTTTTATGTAGAGGTCTTTGATCCATTTGGAGTTGAGCCTTTTACAAGGAGATAAGAATGGATAGACTTGCATTCTTCTACATGCTGACTACCAGTTGAACCAACACCATTTGTTGAAAATGCTGTCTTTTTCCCACTGGACGGTTTTAGCTCATTTGTCAAAGTTCAAGTGACCATAAGTGTGTGGGTTCATTTCTGGGTCTTCAATTCTTTTCCATTGATCTACCTGCCTATCTCTGTACCAATTCCATGCAGTTTTGTTTCTTTTTTTTTTTTTTTAATCACTGTTGCTCTGTAATACAGCTGGAGGTCAGGAATGGTGATTCCTCCAGAAGTTCTCTTATTGTTGAGAATGGTTTTCACTATCCTGGGCTTTTGTTATTCCAAATCAATTTGAGAATTGGTCTTTCTAACTGTATAAAGAATTGAGTTAGAATTTTGATGAGTATTGCATTAAATCTGTAGATTGCTTGTGACAAGGTGGCCATTTTTACTATATTAATCCTGCCAACCCATGAGCATGGGAGATCCTTCCATCTTCTGAGATCATCTTTGATTTTTTTCTTCAGAGATTTGAAGTTCTTGTCATCCAGTCTTTCAGTTGCTTCGTTAGAGTCACTCCAAGGTATTTTATATTATTTGTAAATATTGTGAAGGGTGTTATTTCCCTAATTTCTATCTCAGCCTGTTTATCCTTTGAGTAGAGGAAGGCTACTGATTTGCTTGAGTTAATTTAATATCCAGCCACTTTGCTGAAGTTGTTTATTAGGTTTAGGAGTTCTCTGGTGGAAGTTTTGGGGTCACTTAAGTATACTATCATATCATCTGCAAATAGTGATATTTTGACTTCTTCCTTTCCAATTTGTATTCCTTTGACTTTTTGTTGTCTAATTTTTCTGACCATAAGTTCGATACTATATTGAATACCTAGGGAGAGAGTGTGCAGCCTTGTCTAGCACCTGATTTTCATGGGAATGCTTGAAGCTTCTCCCCATTTAGTTTGATGTTGGGTACTGGTTTGCTGTATATTGCTTTGTATGTTTAGATAGGGGCCTTGAATTCTTCATCTTTCCAAGGCTTTCACCACGAAGGGGTTTTGAATTTTGTCAAATGCTTTCTCAGCATCTATTGAGAAGATCATGTGATTTTTTTGTTGTTTGTTTGTTTTGTTTTGTTTTGTTTATGTAGTGGATTATGTTACCAGGGACCCCAGTGTCTACACCTGGTAAGGATTCAGAAGGACTTCCTATGAATCATCCACCACATACTCTTAAGATTCAGGGAGGGTAACAGAAAACAAAGAATGTAAAATGCTCCTAATGGAGACAAGAGCAGGAGTGAGCACCCAGAATTATAATCTTTCCATACTCAGATACATAAAGACCAGAATAAAACACAGTCAAAACATCCAGGACAATACATTTTCCTGAAGCCCAACAACCCTGCTATAATAGACCCTAATAAATGCAATATAATTGAAGCACAGAAAATAACTTAAAAATAGCTATTATGACTATGCTTAAGGACCTTAAATAGGATCCATTAATGAAGACAAGATAGAAAATTTAATACCTCAGTTAAGACAAATGTTAATTAAGAGAAAATTCCAGGCCAACAACACTCAGGACAGCTGGACCATGATGAGAAGACCAAATATTAGTATAATAGGAATAGAGGAAGGAGGAAAATCCCATATTAATGGCACAAAAATATTTTCAACAAAATCATAAAAGAAAATTTTCCTAACCTGAAGAAGGTGATTTATCATGATAAAAGAGGTATACAGAACACCAAATAAATTAGATCAGAAAAGAAATTTCCTATGATACATAATGACCAAATATCTAAATGTTTCAGAAGAATATTAAAAGTTGCAAGGGAAAAAATACTATGTAACTCCCTTGCATATATAGCTGGAGCCATGGGTCCCTCCCTAAGTGCTCCCAGGCTGGTGGTTTAGACCCTGGGGGCTCTGGTTGGTTGGGATTGTTGCTTTCCTCATGGTGTCGCGAATGCTCTCAACTCCTTCAGCCTTCACTCTATCTTCTCCATTGGGAACCCATGATCGGTTTAATGGTTAACTGTGAGCTTCTGCCTCTGAGTATGTCAGACTTTTGCAGACTTCTAAGGAGACAGCTATATCAGGCTCCTGTCAGCATGTACATCCTGACATCCACATCAACCTCTACCTTTGGTGACTGCGCATAGGATGGATATCCCGGTGGAATGGTCTGTCTCTCCTTCAGTTTCTGTCCTGCACTATGTCTCCATATTTGCACCCTTGAGTATTTTGTTACTCCTTCTAAGAAGGACTGAAGCCCCCCTACTTGGTCATCATTCTTCATGAGCTTTATGTGGTCTGTGAGTTGAATCTTGGGTATTTCAGGCTTCTGGGTTAAAATCCAATAATCAGTGAGTGAATACCATGTATGTTCTTTTGTGATTGGGTTACTTCACTCAGGATGATATTTTCTAGTTCCATCCATTTATATAAGAATTTATCAAATTGGGGATATTCGAGGGTAGGGAGGTAAGGTACGGGGGAGGGAGGGTGGGGGTACACCAACATGGAGGCAGGAGGATGGGGGAAGGGATAGTGAATTCCTGGGAGGGAGGGGGGGAAATGGGGTAAGGAGAAAATATCTGAAATGTAAAAAAATTTCCAATTAAAAAAAAATACTAAGTAACATACAAAGTCAAACCTATTAGACTAACCCCTGTCTTCTCAATAGAGACTTTAAAAGACAGAATGATCCAAAATGATACTCTACTATCTCAGTGAAACCACAGATTTAAGCCCTGACTACTATACCCAGCAAAGTTTTCAATCACAGTTGAGGAGTAAAGAAAGATATACCCTGATGAAAACAAATTTATGTAGCATTTATCTACAATCCCTGCTCTACCAAAGGCACTAGAAGGAAAACATCTACTTGAAGAGGTGAAGAAAACACAAGGAATAAATAATCACATACACATACACACACACACACAAACCCCAACATAGTGAGAATCAACAAACACTGCTCACTGATAACTCTCAGCAACAACAGTGTCATTTCCCCAGTAAAAGACATGTACTAACAGAATGGATATGAAAATGGAATCAGTCCTTAAGCATCCAAGAAACAAGCCATAGCTTCAAGGTTTTGAGGTAAAGGGATAGGAAAAGATATTCCAAGCAAATAGACCTAAGAAACAAGCTGATATTGCCATTTTGATATCTAATAAAATAGACTTCATGGGACCTCATGAAACTGAAAAGCTTCTTCTTGGGAAAGAGACCATCATTTGAACAAAGGCTACAGAATGGGAAAAAATGATTTTTACAAATTATACAGGTAATAGAGATCTAGCATCAAAATATGTAAAGAACTGAAAAAAACTGGACCTCAAGAAAACAAATAACACAATTTTAAAAATGAGGTACAGATCTAAACAGTATACTCAAAAATGGTGGGTACGGGGTGGGGATATCCTTTTGGAGACACAAGGAGAATGTATGAGATGGGGGACATTCAGAGGGTGGACTGGGATGGGGATAAAGACTAGAGTGTAAAAAAAGATTAAATAATAATAATAATAAGGAACAACTGCTCATGGCCATGGGAAACTGAAAGAAAAAGAAATGATCTAATTCCGTAGTTGCCAGCAAAATGTAAATCAAAACTATTTTTGAGATTTCATCTTAAACCAGTCAGAATGGTCAAGATACATAATAGAAATAACATGTCATGCTGGCAAGGATGGAAAACAAAGGGAAAAAGTGTCAGTTGCTTATGGAAGTGGAAACTTATTCAACCATTATGAAAATGAATGTGGTGGTTTCTCAAGAAGCTGGGAATTCATTTACCTCAAAAATTCCGCTACAACACTCTTGAACACTCACTCGATGAACTTGACATCCTAGTATAGACACACCTGCTCTGCCATGTTCATTACTACTCTATTCATAATTGCCAGAAATTGGGAAGAGACTAGATAATTGTTAGTGAATGAATGGCTAAAGAAGATATGATACATATATTCTATTGAATATTATGTAGATATTAAAAATATATCATAGAATTTCCAGGTAGATGGACGGAGTGTGAAAAAAAATCAACCTGAGTGGAGTAACTCAGACCCAAAAGACAAATATGGTGTATATTCACTTATATGTGGATGGACATTAGCTGTTAAGTCAATAGTAACCAAGTAACAATCCAGAGAACCAGAACAGTTAAGTCACAAGGGGAAGTTTGGATCATCCTAGGAAAAGAAAATAGAATAAATGGTTATTGATGGATGTGTGTGGGGCTGGAATAAGAAGATCAAATAGGGAGCGAAATGGGAGAGGGTGATAAATAAACATATATGAGGGAAGAACAGCTAAAACTAAGGGCCATTTGAGGGGTCATATAGAGATTTACTATAACAGTAGCTTCCTACACACACACACAACACAACACACACACACCACACACACACACACACACACGATGATACAAATAAAGTCACCAAAAAGTGGAGAAATGGAGCCCCAACTAGACATCTCTCATCACTAAATGAAACCTCCAGTTCTAAGAAGGGATTGCATTTTATCAAGTTGCTCAAGTTTGAACTCATAAACAACATCTAGACTATTGCTATGGGTATTGGCTACTCTCCTCAAACTGAATGGTAACACCCTATTGCTGAAGACAACATCTATACAATTCACTGGACAATGGGAAGTTGATCTAGTTTCTACCTAGATCCTTTACCCCTTCTGATAATTACTCATTGTACTGGAAAGTACTTTACATGCTACCAAAGGAGACAGGTAAACACCTACACAGCTGCAAAGTCTAGAGTATTTATCTGACTTAAGATGTGCTAGGGCAATAGTGGCACAAAGTTTGTAGGACTAATTAACCAATATTTAATAGAATTAAAGGTCTACTCTATGTGAAGGAACTCATACTCAACATTGCTCCAGTGTCCCAGATCTGTCTAGACACTACAGAGGGCTTGAAGAAAACCAAAACCACTGTTCTGTAATTGTCTGTTTTGTCTCACATTTGGGTTGGTGTGAGCTGTTGTTTTGGTTTGTGGGTCAGGGTCTAGCAAGAGAGAGAATGGAGATGGAGGGGTAAGAGACTTGAAGAATGGAGACAAGACAGAGGGTCTGTTTAAGTCTCTCTTTATTGAAAGGAAATCTTGGGTATTTATACCCTTTACCACATGCCTTGCCCTCATGGTCAGGCAGGGGAACACAGCTGAAGGCACTTTATCACATGTCTTGTAGCGTGGATACCATGTATGCCTTGTAGCTGGGGGGCACTAAGCAACAAAACAAGATATGTGAGAAATCAGAGTGTGCTCAGCTATTGTGGGCTGTTGAAAACAAGTCTCTT
Source organism: Mastomys natalensis (assembly GCA_021653895.1). Lineage (NCBI taxonomy): Eukaryota > Metazoa > Chordata > Mammalia > Rodentia > Muridae > Mastomys > Mastomys natalensis. The sequence goes on from JAJTUV010001019.1 coordinate 608,525, forward strand.
GTCAGGGTATATGGCTTGAGATAGCTGTAATAATGATAGCTGCTTTCTGTCAGGACTTGGCTCCCAACACTGTTCTACTAAGGAAATGTGATAAGTGACTCCTAATACACTCTGCTATAACTATATATCAGTATCTTGCTCAGCCATCATCAAAGAAGCTTGCTGCTGCAATATATGGGGTTAAATAGAGACCCAGAGCTGAACAATGTACAGAGAGGGAGAGACCTTGGCCCACTCAATCCCAAATGAGATATACATCAAATTCCTCTTCTCAGAGCTCAGGGATCTCTGCAGATGAGGGTCAAAAGGAGTATAAGCACCAGAAGGTATGGAGGACACCACTAGAACAATGTCTTCTAAACACAGCATGACCAATACACATACGAACTCAGAGAATGTGCCAGCATACATAGAGATTTATAGGTCTGGGCCTGATTGTGTCACCAGAACGTTGAGGGGAAGTGGACACAAGCCCCTATGTCTAACCCCGAAGCTATCTCTAATTTATAAGCACTTGCTAATGAAACAATAATTTTCTTCCATGAAGTCTCACTGGATATACACACAATTCTTTTTTTTTTTTTTTTTACTTATTTTTTTTATTTATTCCTTAATTCTTTTTTCACAGTTCAGACTCCATCCCCCTACTTGTCCAATCTCACCGCTGTCTGCTCCACATCCCACATCTACTCCCCTGTCTCCAAGAGGATGCCTCCACCCCATCCCACCCTACCAGACCTCCCCAGTCCTTGGGGCCCAAAGTCTTTTGAGGGTGCACACTCTCTGACTGAGTCCATATCTCACAATCCTATGCTGTATATGTGTTTTGTGCCTCATATAAACTGGTGTATGCTGGTTGGTGGCTCAGTGTCAGAGGGATCTCAGGGTCCAGGCTAGTTGAGAGTACTCTTTTTCCCATATGGTCGCCCTCCTCCTCAACATCTTCCAGCTTCTCCTCAACTTAACCATAGGGCTCACCAGCTTCTGTGCTTTGGCTGGGTGTAAATCTCTGCATCTGACTCTTTCAATTGCTTGTTGGGCAGTCATGATAGGCCCCTGCCTGTAAACATACCACATCATCAGTAATAGTTTCAGGCCTTGAGGCTTCCCCCTGGGCAGGATCCCAACTTGGGGCTGTCACTGGACCTCCGTTTCCTCAGTCTCTTCTCCATTTTTGTTCCTGAAGTTCTTTCAGACAGGAACAATTCTGGGTCAGGGTTTTTGACTATGGGACAACCACAAGATCTCTCGACTTGATGCCTTGTCTTTTTACTGGAGGAGGACTCTTCAAGTTCCCTCTTGCCACTGTAGGGAATTTTATCTAAGGTCCCCCACTTTGAGTCCTGAGAGTCTCCTACCTCCAAGGTCTCTGGTACATTTCAGAGGGTCCCTCCATCTCCTACCCTCTGAGGTTGCCTGTTTTGATTCTTTCTGCTGGTCCTCAGGGCTTCAGTCTTGTTTCCCCACCCCCCCCACACACACACTACCAGATCATGTTCCCCTCTTCCCTCCCTGTCACTTTTACCACCCACTACCCTCCCTAACCCCTCCTTTTATTGCTTTTTTTTCTCCCTTCCAAGTGGTACTGAGGAATCCTTACTTGGGCCCTTCAGTTTGTTAGACTTCTTGAGTTCTGTGGATTGTACCTGGGAATTCTGTACTTTTAAGCTAATATCCACTTATTAATGTGTACAAACTATGCATATCCTTTTGGGTCTGAGTTACCTCACTCAGGATGATATTTTCTAGTTCCATCCATTTGTCTGCAAAACTCATGATGTCCTCATTCTTAATATTTGAGTAGTATCCCATTGTATAAATGAACCACATTTTCTGTATCCAGTTGTACTGTTGTGGGACATCTGGGTTGTTTCCAGCTTAATATCCAAAATATATAAAGAACTCAAGAAGCTAACCACCAAGAGACCAACAACCCAATCAAAAAATGGGGAATAGAACTAAACAGAGAATTCAAAACAAAGGAATTTCAAATGGCTAAGAAACACTTAAAGTAATGTTCAAAGTCCTTAGTCATCAGGGTAATGCAAATCAAAACAACCTGAGATTCCACCTTACACCAATCAGAATGACTAAGATCAAAGAATCAGGTGAAAGCACATGTTGACCAGGATATGGAGAAAGAGGAATACTCCTTCATTGCTGGTCAGACTGCAAACTGGTACAACCCTTCTTGAAATAAATCTGGAGATTCCTCAGAAAATTGGAAGGAGATCTACCTGAAGACCCAGCTGTTGTGGATAGTCTCAGCCTGTATTTTGATCCTAGTTCCCAGTGGATAGCCTCAGCCTTGTATCTTGATCCTAGTTCCACCCTCCTGGGAGGGGCTGCAGAGGAGGATTGAATCAATGTTGTGGATAGCCCTAGCCTTGTATTTTGATTTTAGTTCCACCCTTCTGGGAGGGGCTGCAGAGGATGATTGAATCTGTACACAGGTGACGTCTTGTAAACCTTCTGTCCAATTAAAATCTGTTAAATAAAGGCTAGAGCCAGAGATTGGGAAGTAGAAGGGGAGGTGGAGAAAAAGGCTTAGGGGAGGAGAGAGTGAGAGGAATCCGATATAAAAGGAGGAAGAAGCAGAGGAAGAAGAGAAGAAATAGAAGCAGGAGGAAGCAGGCAGAAGGAAACCGGAGATAGAAGGACGGAGGAGCTCCAGAGGACAAGGACGCAGCCTGGGATAACCACAAGTTATAAGGGATCTCATAGCTGGGGATTAGAGTAGTGTAGCGTTAAACCTGCCCAATCTAGGTGTGCTGTTTCTACCAATAATTATTGAGTTGTGTCTTCCTTTACTGTTCTCCTTCAGGTAGGAGACCTTACAGCGACAAATTTGGGATTTAAATAATTCCCTCTACTACACCCAGCTTTACCACTCTTGGGTATATAACCAAAAGATGCCCCACCATGCCACAGGGATACACGTTTCACTGTGTTCATAGCAGCCTTATTTGTGATAGCTAGAAGCTGGAAACAACCCAGATGTCCCACAACAACTCTTAAGGTTAGGCTCCATGATCTGTAGTAGTAGACGGCTAACACATAATGAATTCAAAGGCATATTTGAAGGTTATCTTGTAATGCTTTGAAAAATAATCAATCAATCAAAACAAAACAAACAAGCCAACAGGCCATTTGTATCTACTTTATGCTTTCTGGTTTTCTGTTTTTATGTGATTTCTCTGGGTGTGAATGTGAGTCTCTGAATCTATATGTACTTCTCCAGCCTTTGGCTCTTTCTCTTCTTTCGTCTATTGCTTATTTTATCCTATTCTGATTTGTCTGTTTTTATAATCTAAATTTATTTATTTTTGATTGGATATTTTATTTTTTGCAACCTATGTTCAGTTTATTATTTTTTATATTGAATCCTAATGAAAGAGAAAAAGAAAGGGCACGTATCTGAGTGGATAGGCAAGTTGGGGGGAATCATTAGAGGAAACCATAATCCTAATAAATTGTATCGAAGTGCATTTCCAGTAGAAATATTTAGAATATGTATTGTTCCATAATAAACAACAAATCATTGAATCTATTTGAAAAATTAATATTTGCCCTTAATCATTGTCCAGGAGCCAAAGCCAAGGACCCACATTGATTCTAGCATTTGATGCACATTTACTTATTAATTAATTAAGCTGATGCCTTTCAAACCCTGCTGCAGTAATTATAAGGTCACGAGAAAATACATTTTTAAGTTGCCAGGAGAACCTTTATCTGCCTTACAGTACTACAGATTTTTTATTTGAAATATATGTTAATATAGTCATTATTTTATTTCCACACATTGTGAGAAATAATGTAATTGGTAGATACTGGTCAGAGTTTATCTGATTAGTATATGAGTTCTTATTATGCAGTAAAAGCAGCTTTTTTCATGAACTTACATGAAAATGTCTGCAACAGAGAGATGGTTTATCATCTGGGACTGCCATGTTAAAGTTGTTTCTTTGTGGCTCTCATCAGAGCCTAAATATTTGAGGTATTCAGTGTCATGTTCTGTCACTTGGGGCAGTATAGACAGATCTCTGGGCTTCCACTGAGAATAGACTCTGAGTTCAGCTCTGGTTCTTTATAATTATGAGAGTATTCAGACTTTGAATGTATGAACTATCTTCTTGGAAACTCCAGAAAGAAGTTTCATCTAAAAATTATCTTCTACATCAAGTATTCTTTCATGTTAGATTCATTCGCCTGAGTAAAATTTATTGATTTCATGCAACTTTGGCAAGGGAATTTCCTTTGTTATTTAAAAAGAAGTAAACCAAAGCTGCCTTGGTCCTGCAAGGACACTTGGGTCCAGTAGTAATTAGTACCTTTGTTCTACATTAATTAAAATGTACAATTTTTATGGTAAGAATAGTATAAAGGACAGCTAGGCTAGTTTCTATTTCTTCATTAAGATTGGCATTGTATACACATGAAACAAACCTACAGTGATATAGGCTCAATATTTCGGTTTGATCAAGGAGTACTGTAAGCAATTCTATATGTTTAGTCATTGGGAACAAATATGTTATATGGGTTTTAATTTAGAAAAATAATTATAGTACTTTTAGGCAGTAGTGCTAAGAGATTAATTCAAGAATTAGCTATGATTGTGGTAATTTTAACAAAGCATAGAAACAGCTTTAATAATTTAAAAATATATTCTATTGTATTTGTAATCCATTAAGCACTTTTTAACCATAATGGGTTTTCTTGTTGGACTATGATGAAGAAATCATCTTCTAAATGCTTTGTGAGGAAATCATAACTAGATATCTCCCACATTTCTACCTAAAAATGATTTTTAAAAATACAGTGTTTTCTTAATAAGTAAAATTTAGTTGTTCGTGAATGTATGAAATGTGAGTAGCAATAAATTTTGTTTGTAGGATGATTTTAAAAATATATATGTATTTGCATCTACATATATATGCCATTCTGTAGAGATGGTTATCTATGTTGGCCGTACCCTACATGGCTTTGGATTTGATCTGACTATGGCATTGAGGAAATAAAGGATAGACAAATACACATACAGAAAAGCTGTGATCAGGGAGCTGTGTGAACTCTAATGGCCTAATAGCAAATATGTCACGACTGAGATACAGCACCTTTATTATGTATAGCACTGGGGGTGGGGGAGTATGGGGATTAGCTTGTCTAGGGTGGAAGTCTCAGTATGCAAGAAGTCTCAGACTATCAACATCCATGAAGATGAAGCTGTAGTTGCTAGTTTTGCACACATTAATCAATTGTTCATAAACCTTCATACTTGAACACACATATAAGATCAGAAGATTAGAGGAAAGCTTTGCCATATCTCTGAGCTTAGTTTATCCCAAAGGGAAGGCTTTGCCATTACTATGGTTCTGGTTCCATGCTGTAGAGTCTTATGGCAACTTGGCGCAAGCTAAAGCCATCTGAGTGGAAGAAACCCCAATTAAGAAATTTCTTCCATAATGTCATCTTGCAAGTAAGCCTATAAGGCATTTTTCACATGGTTATGATGATTAATGTGATAGATCCCACCACATTTGGATGGGGCAATTGTAGGCTGGTGTTCAGGGTTCTATAAGAAAGTAGTCTGAACAAGAAGGGAGCAAGCCAGTAAGAAGAATTCCCTCATGGCCTCTTCATCAGCTCCTGCTTGTGGGTTCCGGACCTGTTTGAGTTCCTGTCCTGACTTCCTTCAACAATGAACAGTAACTTATAGGAATAACCCAGATAAACCCTTTCCTATCCAGGTTGCTTTGGTCATGGTATTTCACCTGAAATTAAAAAAAAAAAAAAAATGGGATGTTGATAATGCTTTATTTCTGTGAGTTGCTCCTCTAAGCAAGAATAGATCTAGTTCATATCTCAACCCTCACCATTTCTCATTGTTATTGACATGTTTGCATAGGTAAATATTAAGTATTGACTACCTGTCAATCTCCTCTTCTTCCCCACATCTTCTCTGCCTCCTTCCCAGAAGGCAACTGTTAGGCAATTGCCATATATATGATAGAATTTTTCTGAATTCAAGTTCTATGATGTCATAGATTGTGTCAAATATTTATGTTGGTAGGTTGAGTCCTGGTACTGAACTGATATTGTTTGATTGATTTGCTTGTGTATTTTGATACAAAATTTATTCTTTTTCTGTAGACATGCTTTGTTTTACATAAATATACTAATGTGGAGCCTTAAAAATATGAAGTGATTAGTATAATTCTCTATTTTTATTAGAATTAACTTTTCTAAGGATATTTAACGTTATAAATAATGTGAGGTAGCCATGAGTCTGTAACCTAGGCCTAATTTTAGTAATTAAAACAAAGAAATGTGAAATATAAAGAACCTGTGATTATTATGGATCCAGGGACAACCACAGATTGCCTTGTGTTTCTGACAAGGTAGTTGTCTTGATACTAAGTTTGTGTCTGAAATTCTAGCACATAGCTAGACACATTCTGGCTTTTGAGTATGTAGATGTACAGACAGAATAGGCACTGTACTTGCTATGGAGTTTACTCTATGTATCATATCTTTGCCGAAAAAAACAACTCTAGCACAAGGGCTGAGTCATTGAATTATTTCAGTCTGAGTTTCACTGCTGTAGGATTATAAATCAGATTCTTATTGTCAATGACTACAGAAAGGGTTTTCTTGTGTTCATAATACAGATCACCATGTGATTTAAGTTTAATCTTGTTCAAGGTAATTCCCTTTTTAAACTATGAGAAGAGACTTGGCTGGATCCCAAAACTAATAGAGTCATATTTTATAATAAAATAGGTTTGTTAGTGATAGACACTCTGCTGCTTTTTGAAGTAGGCAGAAGTAAAAATGCCTGTCAGTTTTCCCAGCTAATGTATTTGCTGGGAAAATTTTCCAAAAGTTTTGTTTGTTTTCAGGTCTACTATCTTATCTATCTATCTATCTATGTATCTATCTATTATCTATCTATCTATCTATCTATCTATCTATCTATCTATCATCTATTTATCTATCATCTATCAATCAATCTATCTGTTTGTCTGTCTGTCTATCTATGTATCATCTATCTATGTATCATCTATCTATCTATCTATCTATCTACTACTATCTACCTACTATCTATCTATCTATCTATCTATCTATCTCATCTATCTATATCATCTATCTATCTATCATCTATCTATCTATCTATCTATCTACCTACCTATCTACCTATCTACCTATCATCTATCTATCTATCTATTCATCTATCTATGTATCATCTATCTATCTATCTATCTATCTATCTATCTATCTATCATCTATCTGTCTGTCTGTATGTCTATCTATCTATCTATCTATCTATCTATCTATCTGTCATCTGTCTATCTATCATCTATCATTTATCTATCTATCATCTATCTATAACCACACACACACACACACACACACACACACACAACACACATACACACACATTTCTACTTAATACTGTGAAAGACAAATTCTAATTTTCCAAAAAGATGCAGTGAAAACAGAGATCACAGACTAGAGAAATAAGATATAAGATTCCTGACTATCAAAGGAATACCACTTCAGAATGAAAGACCAGTAGGGAGTTCAGTAATGTGAATATGAAATTGAACAAACCTTCAAATTGAACATAAAGAGGTCACATCTTAGTACTTCTCTTCACTTTACAAATGGATCTTTCAACTGCTCTGATGTAAAAAGATGACAAGAAGTAATTTATATTGTTCACATCTACTATTTAATGACTCTGAGAAGTGAAGGCTAATTTTGCTTGTGTTCACATTCACTGCAGACACTTGTCACAAGTTGCTTATAACTTCGTAAGGCTACTTATCAGATATGGAGAGTTAGATATTGAGTGTGAAATCATAACAAAAGTTTCTAGAATACTTAAAAAGTCTATGACAATTAAAGTGAGAAAGTCAACAGTAGACTTTCAGGAATATATGCTCCCATGAATAATTTGTATTCAAGTAAGGGACATTTATTTAAAAATTAGTGATTATATTAAGAAATTATCTGTCAAGAAAATGGATCCAATTTTATTTGTAAATTTTATGAAAACTAAAAGCTAATATAACCACCAACTTTAGAGAAACTTTATTCAAATGGGTTAGGGTACAAGGCTGTCATTGAACTAGGAAATATGAGGAAGGAGGATTAAAATGTTGAAGATAGCTTGGTTTACACTGTAATATTCTCTCTCAAATATTCTAGTGGTGCAAATGAAGGTCTATGTTAGAGAGTATGCAAAAGAGTATGAATGGACTTAATTTCTAACGTTGGTGGCAGAAAATGGAGATTAAGAGGAGAGAGAGACAGAGAGACAGATGGAGACATGGAGACACAGAGACAAAGATTTAAAGAGAAGCACAGAAAGAGACAGAAAAAGAAACAGAGAAAGACAGAGGCAGAGACAGAGAGAGATTAGTTAGTTCTCATTTTTATATGAGATGCTATTATTTGTATGTAATGGATTTTAAAAGAGCTTCAATATTTCAAGGGCATTCTCTGTCTTTGAATATTCAGTTAATGATATGCAAATTTTGTGTCTTCATATGATTCAGGCTTTCATGTTTTTATCCTTTGTGGGAAGTGTCAAAATGAGGTATGAGGATTACTTTTTTTGATGAAGGTCTTTAAAAAGTTTCCTTACAACCTTGAGACTTGTGGCCTTTTCTTTGATTCCTAATGCTCTGGAGCAGTGTTGATATATTGTAGAATCCTTCCTTTTGGACCATGAGATAATAATCTTCTTTATTCACAGGACTGAATTTCAACAATCAGCTGAACTCTCTGGATATTTTAGCTTTTTCAATCTGCCAATTTGAGTCTTCTCATTGGTGAGCTGAGACCATTGATATTAAGACCTGCTTTTTAGATCTTACAAAGATGATAAAAAAAATGGAGAAGTGCATGATTCCCTTAGTTTAGAAGATAAGGAAAGGGAAAGAATAAAATTCATTTTAGCTATGTCTTGAGTAATTTGTCTTAATTTATATTTGTTTTTCATGAATAGTCTCCCTAAGTTATTATACTCTTATAGGTCAGATACCTGATGCTACAGGGAGTCTGAGTTTCTGTCTCCATCTAGAACTGGTCCAGGCCTACAAATTCTTATTCTTTCACTCCTCTTCCATGTTTTCTGATACAATTTAAACTGATGCTTTCATAAGGCTCCTTAAGAATACTTTAAAGAAGCCCTCCCCTGATGTTTTAATTTCATTAAATTATGATAAAAATACTCCAATCTAGTAAAGATAGAAATGTATACTTTACCCTTGCCTTATCTTCTTCCCATTTTCTTTGCTTCCTCCTTCCCTCCCTCCTTCCCTCCTTCCCTCTATCCTCCCCTCCTTTTTTTCTCCCTCCCTTTCTTTTATTCTTTCTTCTTTTATTTGCTTTTGCCAAATGATATTATTTATATGAAATTAATAGGCTATATATTCACCATGTTTTATTGATTCAAATCTTGTCTACTCTGCAAAGTTTGTTGTATTTCCATTGCAGTTTTTGGTGGAGATCATCTGAATTGGAGACAGAGCCCTTGCCTATGCTCTGTAGTTCAGATTCAACCTTTCTCTCAGGTTTCCTTGATCTATTTTGAGAAAAATGTCTTACAAATACTATTCATTACATCTTCACATTACCTATAACCTTTCAACAGTTTTCTACAACCAATTTAAAGAGTTTTCTAGTGCTTAACAAGGACAGTAAGTCCTTGTAAAAAGTTGTCTTTACTAACTTCTTAAAGTTCATCCCTTACTTCTTCATTACCAAAGTCTACCTGGGATTCAGTTACCTAAGACTTAGTTTAACTTATACTACACACATTGTGTTCCTAAAAAGGCACTAAAGTGGGTAATTAATTATTTCTCAATAGCCTTTCACCTAGTATACCATTATTACACAAATCATAATAAATTACCTTAGCCCATTCTTATTATACTTGGTTTATGACAGGCTGTCTATCTGCAATTCTATACATGTCTATAGAGATATTGATATTTCTAAGGTAAATAAGAAATTGTGTTTTCTTCTTATGGGCCTAGAAGCTGAAAGTACAGAATTTTGGTGTGATTCATATACACAGTAGAACTCAGATATAAAGAAAATTCTAGTTCATATACCACATCAAAATCATGAATAATAGTAATAAAAACTTGTTCAATTGTAGCACAGGTGTGATAAGTAACATTTGTAAGTATTTGTAATATGTAGTATATGTATACATGTATGTGTATATTTTAAGGCTATTTATGTATGTGTATAATATATGTATAATAAAACAAATATGTCTATGTATAATAAAACTGTATATATAAGATGTCTTTGCAAACTAACAATGTAGTTACTACAATTCAGCACCATTGCCATAAAATTGCTCTAGTTTGGATCTTGAGTGTTCCCCAAAAGCTAACCAATCAAATCTTATTTCCAACTAATGATATTACTGTACAAGTATACTTTTAGTAACTTTAGTGTATTCATGATTATTTCAGACATATTGTGATACTGATGGATGTAAAACCAAAGAAAGTCAGCATCTTGAACCCCTTATCAACTCTCTAATGTTCATGGCAGCATGAATAATTTACTTACAACTGATCTTGGAAGAGAGGAAAAATATGTAGACATACAATGGGATGCTATTCAATAATAAAATGAAAGGCAGTCTTGTTTGAGGCAAGCTGAATAAACCTGGACTGGGAGATTTTATATCAATAAATGAGTAAGACACACAGAGAAATACCACATGATGGGAACTGTGGAATGCAGGAGTGGAAAAGACAATGGTAGGCATCAGTGATCAGTGAATGTAGGAAGCTAAGGGCATATCAAAAGGGCAAAAGCCTTGAGTTATCTGCAAGAACTAAGTTCAAAAAATATATATTGTTTTCTGTTGACCATAGAAAAAATGTTAAAAATAATAGTGTTTAAGTGTTTTAACTGGAAATGTGAGTAGAGTGTGAGGTAACCCAATTTAGTCATTCTATCATATGTATACATGGAAATAACATGTTCATACTAAATACTAAACTATTAAACTGAAACAAACTAGAGAAATTTATTACCATATGGAGCAATTTATGAATTAACCAATATACATCTGTGTATCAATCCCTTATATACCCGTTTGCATTGGCTGAATATTGTGGAAATATATCACTGTTATCTCTCTGTCAGTTGAAAGACCCAGGCTTTTACTTTGTGGAAATATTTTTGGGAACAAACATACCTGCTTGCCTTTCTGTTTGTATGAGACAAATTTCTCACCAATAGAAATTAAGCAAGACCCACAAAGAGATGTCCTTTGGCAACAACTTAGATGAACATCACTTCCTCTCCACTGTTTTCCCTTCTTGAGGTTGATAAAGTTTGCTTCAAGCAGGTAGATGGGAAGAAATAAGAGGAAGAGTGAGAGTGAGAAGAGTGTCTGACCAACAGATCTCCATGGGGACCATTGATCACATTAGCTGGGACTAAAACAAAAGAAATTCAGTTAAGGAGCACAGTTTGTTTCTGTAACTTCTTCAAAATGATTTGTTTTTTTCTAAAAACTACAAGTGAAGTACAAATACACAGAAACAGATACCTATATGCTTGTGTGCACATATTGATATTTAAATATTTTCACGCATAGTTTGAATAGGTTATTGTGGGTCAAATTAAGGTTAGGAAAATAATCTTTGGAGTTATATGAAAAGGCTATAAGTAGGGATGAAGGAAAGTAGAGGTTTTTCTTTTTTTTTTTTTCTTGTTTTTTCTCAAACTAATTGCATATTTTCCTTTTCAGAGGAAAAAACTTGAATATAGGTTACTTTACCTTACAAATTACAAACATATTTTAAAATTGCTGAACCCACAAGATTTAATGATTATGTTTTCTCTACTCAGAGCTCTACAGACCTCAAGTGCAGACAGGCAGACAAAACACTAGGATTTGAAATTTTATCTTTACTTTTCTTCTACACTCTGAATAAATCTTTATTTAAAATCATAAAGTTTATATATCTGCTTTAGAATGGCTTTAGTCATATGAATTTTAATTTAGCTATATCTACAGATCTCCAAAGACAAATCCAACTGATATTTATAACAATGCAACAATATATAACATATTCTGTCTTTTTCTTTATCTTTGGGAGAAAAGTCTTTGTTATTTCTGCATGTTAACATTTGAGCAGAGAGAGAGAGAGAGAGAGAGAGAGAGAGAGAGAGAGAGAGAGAGAGATTTTTCAATGGCCTTCCTAGCAAAAAGTATTCAATTGAAATATCCTCATGCCCAAATAAAGCATTATGCTCTCAATTCACATATTTTTAAATATTTAATGACTTATATTTATCATTAATCTTGACTGAAGAGTCTAGGTCAAGCCATAATTACCCCAGGATATCACAAACTCCCACATGGATATGTATTTCCTTTGAAGAGATGTGACTATAAATGTCATTTGAATTTGGAAATAATTTTTAAGATGTCTTATATTTACCACCTTAAAAGACAGAATCCAAATTCTTCTCTCACAGCACCTAATGAAAGCACAGTGACTTGGATTTGGCTCTCTAAATTAGTATCATTACCTGAAACACTGAATGCCTTAAGATGCACTGGTGACAACTTGATTGTGTTCAGACATATTGTAAATTAGGTACTGGGTTTGAGAACTTTGGCCAAGTGAGATTGACAAGACCTCTCAGGGAGCAGTGGGTAGAGCAGAAGGCAGATCACATTGGACTGCCAGCCCTTGACAGGCCTGTTTTAACTTTCTCTCCCTGAAGTTCTATGCCTTTTATTCTCTCGTCACTGAAACGGTGACACAAAGGTTATGACAAGCATGTGAAAATAGATAGTGACTCATTAATGTCTGCTAGAATGGGGTAACATGGAGCAGTGCAGGGCGGCTTCAGTGAGTGTCTTTCATTTCTTCTGCATGATGCAGACAATCTCCTGAGCTGTCCAGAGTGTCATATTCCCTCAGTGTAACAAGATCAGTGCATTAATATGCTCCTCTTCCTCCAAGCTCATAGAGACTTGTCATATTAATATTTTGCTTAAACCGGCTTTCCCTGAAATGTAAGAATGCAAATTATTCACTTCTTGAAACATTTCCACAGGCTTTTTTTTTTCCTTTTAAATCTGGCAACATTCAATTTACACGGATATTGAAGTAATGGACATTCTTAACAAACAGGAGTTTTTATTTTTTTATTGTTGTCAAAATGGATTTAAAGTGACACATTGAAATAGGGTTTTTATTAACTGGTTCTTATAGTTAACCTCTTTTATAGTACTAAATTAGTTATGAGCCCTGAAAAAGACTTCTCTCTAGATTCAGTCCAGGATTATCTTTATCTTAATGGTTTTAACTATTGCATTTTGTTTTAGTAAGTATCATTTTTATTAGCTTATGTGTCAGTTTACATATGCAAAGATAGTATACTTATCAACTTACTTGATTTTCTTTTTTCCAGGACTTGAAAAACTGATATTGTCAACAGTATAGGAACCATGATCATAAAGATAATAAAACTTTGGGAAAATGTACCATTGCACACAGCAATGGTTTTAAACTTAGAAGACAGAGGAAGATAATTCTAATGAGCAAATGCCATTTTTAGAGATAAAAAATAAAATAGAAGATAATTCATATTATTTTCTCATTTCCTTCCTCATATTTTTATACTATAAAACTTATTAAATCAGCTTATATTAAAATAGTAACAACAATTGTCTCACATCTGAGAGTCTGATAACTTCATAGTTGTTAGGTCCTTGAGGCAAGGTGTTTCAACAGTAAGAAAAGCAATCCCCCAGAGCTGTCTGTCACCAGGGAGGCTAAAATTGTGGTAGTTTCTCAGTCCACCAGGGTGGGTACCTCAGCAGTTCTAATATGGCAGCAAGAAAACCTGGAAGGTTATTTAAAATATGGAATAAATATTCTCTCAACCAAGAAATTGCCTTTCATTCAGGAAGTCTTGTATTCACTCCCGACTATTACATACACACACATCACACACACACACACACACACACACACACACACACACACACACGCATGCACAGAGAGAGAGAGAGAGAAAGAGAGAGAGAGAGAGAGGAGAGAGAACTCAGACATATACACATACACATGCTCAATTATTTACATATCAACATCACTATCTCCTGTAAATTTTGTCTTAAAACACGTTATAGCTTGCACATTTTAATCCTTACTTCTTTTTCTAAAATATTTGTATTCAATATTGCTACTTTTCAAAATGTTTTTCTATTCTAGTTCATTTATCATTTTATAACAGATTGCAAAAGAAAGTCATTTACCTACAGCTTATCATGATCTTACACTTCACTGTCTGTTTCAGTGGAATTTCTTTTCACTGCCTAGAAGATTGAGGTACATATCAGACTATGTCGAAAGAGAATTAATCCACAGAGGACCCACTCTGAATGTGATTTACATACACAGGAACTGTGAAGGAATAAACAAAGAAGCAGAAAGCCAGTTAAGTGCAAGGTGAAAGAAGACAAGCCAATGGTCAGGCAGAATCTCTTGACTGCTTTCTGACAACCACCATGTGTACTGAGGTAACTTCCTTGACATACATTCATGCAATCCCTCGGATTCCAGAAGCTAAAATAATGTCCTATTCTCTTCATTTTCTGTCACATGTTTGGTTCATAGTGATGCAGAAATTTATGCACTTATTTTACTGGGCTTATACTAATAAGAGTTAAATTTACGTTTCAATAATTCATAATTGATGAAAGTAGCAATCTCTTTAACCATGTGAAAGGCAAGTCCACAAGCACTTCATAGAACTGTTACTGATTTCTTCACAGTAGCTGTAAGATGGATTTCATTATGCTAATTTTTGAATGATGAAACCTTATTTTTTCAGAGATGATTGACAACCCTATTTATTCTACAAATCAGATAAAGAGTAGGAGGTTAAAACTCCTAATTCACAGAACAATAAAGAGTGCATAACTTCTTGGGTATCCATGTAACTTAAAAACAGTAAAACTCTTCTGTCTTTCCTACTGTAGAATTCACATTGCTGCATATTAATTCATTTGTTTTATTCTGTGAGAATTTCACATATGTATACAGTGAAATATCATATCAATTGCACATTTCTCTATTCATTTCTCCCTAGATGTCCACACACAACATCTCATTTTTATGTCTTTTAAAAATATAATGAAACTTATGAAACTAAATGAAGCTTATGTTATCTACATGCATATGATCATGGGGCTATTTACTGAAACATGGACAAACTACCAGTGACCATGCCTCCAAAGAAGAATGATTTCCATTCCTCCATCCACTGCAAACTCCAATAGTCTCTCAGTTGTGGATAAGGTCTTGGAAGCTCTTTCCAGATCCATGCTGGAAATGTATCTGGCTTGATCTTATGTAGATCTTACACAGGTCATAACAGCTGTGATGAGTTCATGAGTACAATTGCCATGTCATAACCTAGAAAACAGCACTTCCCAACACCCCTCCTCAACATCTAGCCTCTCATATTTTCTTCTGTCTCTTCTTTCATGAGGTTGACTGTCCCTTACCAACAGTGTGACAAAGGTGATTTTATGACCATAAAAATATGCAATATTTGACTAATGTAAGTAAATATTCATTACATTGAACTTTTCATCATTGTCAATAGTATATTTAGACCCAATGGAGCTTTGTCTTCTCAAAAAGCATTACATCTTTAGTTCATGTAGCTGAAGACCTTTACAAATGGCTAGGGAATCAAGTCTACAATCTATATTCTATGAACTTCCGAACAGCACAATGACTGAGAAGAACCCCACCTCCCTTCTACAACATGCCACTTGTTTAATATGAAAAAAGTGCATTTCTGAGAGAGTAGAATGTTAACTTGGCTTCCCCCACCTCTTCCCTCTTCTGTTCCACCTGATTCTCATCTCCCTTCTCATCCTCATTCTTTTGTAGACAGGACTGAGCACAGGGCGTTGAGGAAGGATGCCCAATTCTGATATCTAAGTCTCTTAGACCAATGGTTCCTGCTCCAATATACTTTTCATTTAACAATTTCAAGAACAGCAACAGACTATTGTGCTGTTTGCATTTAAATATCAATCTTGTTCAAACATTTGATTTTACAGAAGAACTAATATTTACCAATGAAAATACTGTGCCTCCCTCAAAGTTGAGGTTTTCTGTGAAAGTGCTCCTGGCTCTCTGTGATCTTATGCAAATCACTTGAGCTTTCTGATTCTCAGTCGATATCTGTCACATGAAAGGTTGTCTATGAACTTTTTCTTCCTTCTCATTGTCACTTTATATAGTGCATAACATAACATTTCAAGGACAGCCATCTCAAAGCCAAATAAAGAGATCTATAGGCACCTTCTTTTTGATTCTTCTGTATTTGTGCACATGAAACACTGAGCCACCTCTCTCATCCCTGTTCTAGGTGAGGGCACACTTTGAGTGTACATTTCTCTATCTTCAGGTTGTGAGAGAAGAAGGGGTTGTTATGAAAGCCACTAGACCCATACTTCCAATCTTTTAATGTTTCTCTGGTAGAGAGCTTTACATTAATTTTTTACCTATAGATTGAAATGTTAGTATGCTATTTGTTGCTATGCTTAATGGAAGTATTTGCCTAAAACAGTGCTTCTAAAGAGTAATCATCTTTTAACTATTACTAAAATGTGTGCTCTGCTTAAAGTAGCCATTAACTTACTTCACCTTCTATCTGCAATTATGTTGTAGCCCATATGAAGCACATCCACACACAGACATTATCTTTACCTGTCCATCTAGATGTGTGGAGATCATTGTTTCTTCGTCTTCGTCTTTGTCTTCGTCTTCGTCTTCTCCTTCTCCTTCTCCTTCTCCTTCTCCTTCTCCTTCTCCTTCTCCTTCTCCTCCTCCTCCTCCTCCTCCTCCTCCTCTCCTCTCCTCTCTCCTCCTCCTCCTCTTCTCCTCCTCCCCTCCCCCTCCCCCTCCTCCTCCTCCTCTTCTTCTCTTCTTTCTTCTTTTTTCCCCTTCTTCTTCTTCCTTCCTCTTCCTCTGCTACAGACACTACCACTGCTTCTTTTGATCCTTCTTTTTTGTTTGCAGCACTGCCATAGTCAGATATCCCACTGACTAACCACTAAAAGATATGTTG
The DNA here is from genome assembly GCA_021653895.1 of Mastomys natalensis. NCBI lineage: Eukaryota > Metazoa > Chordata > Mammalia > Rodentia > Muridae > Mastomys > Mastomys natalensis. The sequence goes on from JAJTUV010001019.1 coordinate 625,676, forward strand.
TGCATTAAATTTCATAATCAAATACTTGATGTACTGCAGAAAAACACATGTGTTAGATGACTTTGAACCATTCTCTATATTGATAAGTGCAATGCTTGTGTCAAATTTTAACAAAAGCAATAACACATATCAACAATCACACTTATACACCTATGCAAAAGTAACCTCATACATGGAAGATAGTAAACGCCAATAAACCTTATCTTCATTGTGGTTTTTTTTTATAAAGGAGCTGATAAAATCTTTATAATAACATATGAAGTAAGCTTTTGGATTCATGAAATTGAACACAGATGTAAAAATTGTTTAATAGATTAAACGTTCACTTTACAAGAATTAGGATCTTAGTTTGATTCCTAAAGTCCACATTTGAAAACCCAAGCATGGTAGCACATTTTTTTTTTAATTCTATCACTAGAGAATTCAAGGCAGACTGATCTCTGAAGCTCACTGCAAGCTAACCTAGGCTATTTGACAACCTCCTGTAAAATACACTGTCTAAAAACTAATTAATTCAATAATTAATTAAGAATAAAAATAAATGGTAGATGTTGTCTGAGAAATGACATCTGAAGTTCTGTTCTACTTTGTCTTTCAAGCTAGTGTGCATTCAGTTTTCTCTTTCTCTCTCTCTCTCTCTTCTCTCTCTCTCTCTCTCTCTCTCTCTCGTCTCTCTCTCAATCTTCTTTCCGTGATTGAGAGTACAATTAGAACTAGTTACTTCAAACTCCTGCCATAATGCTTTCTGTACCACGACAGAGTTTATCTTTTAAATGTGAATCTAACTTAATGCTTCTGTCCTTAAGATTCTTTGGTCAAGTATTATCTCATAACAATACAAAAAAAGTAACCAGTATAAATTTCTTTCATGTCTAATGGACTACAATGTAAAAGATATAGTTATGTGCTTATAAAAGTTGGTGTCAATATTCCTAGGAGACATTAAGACATTTCATAAAGTCTTTTTGGTAAATGCTACAAATCTTAGTGTGTCTTGACATTGTTTTTCTCTAGGATCTTAATTACACCATGATACTTCCTGCAGGAATCTAGGACAGAGTAGTGTGCCTGGTAGCCACTTAGAAGTACAGGGTATTAATAAGAGAAAAACAGGTTTTAATTTATGACTCAAATTTTTGATAATAGTATATTTAAAATTTAAATGATAACCATTGTATTTCTTGACATATAAACATATATCATGAGAAATCTCAGCTCTGTAAGCCAGATGGTACAGTCAGGAGATGGAGGGAAGACCCAAGTCAATTAAGTATGGAGCTAGAGGCAGACATATGAATAGAATGTAAAATCTCAATCTTCTGTCCGTGTTGTTGATTCTGTGGTACTCTCTCCAAATGTTTTAAGCAGTTGCCAAAAAAATCTGCATAGAAATAATATTCATTTGTGCTTGCAGCATTCATTAGTTACTCTGAATATTTTCTCTGAGTATAAGGCACATGTATAAATGAGATGAGATATAAGAGCAGCAGGCAATGTAATCCAATTATTCCAGGAATATTGGTTGTTGTCAGAACAGCAGCAGCAAGGCTGGACCTCAAAGCCCATTTACATGGATGTCTAATCATTTTTATGTTTGAGTTTGGATAGATAGTTACCTTAAGAGAATCTAATATTTGCCTAAAATATATTACTGCTCCTTTATGTATGATATGCTTTTGTGCTTAAAAAATAGAACTAATCTATCATAATTCAAACATCTTAATTATAGGAAGCCTCTCTCTTCGTTTGAACTGAAAATCCTTTGTGTGTGAACTCATTTTTAATTGTTCACAAATTCCTTCTTATAACTCAACATCCAGTTTTCTTCTCTCTGTATTCCTAGCCAACTTGCATTTGTTTTGTAAGTGACAGGATGCCTCAACACAGTTTTCATTGTTTACTGATTCATTTATTCAACTGAGTTACGGGGTGTCAGTGAACTGACAAGGAGATGACATGTAATGCTGGCAGGCAAGTCATGGGAAAAGTTGAGGGAATCTGAACCGGCACTCCAGATTGTTCAATTGTGGGGCCCTATGTTCCCTAATCAATATCTTTTGCTTTCTAATTGTTCTTGGATTTATACATAGTGACATTATCCAGCACTATACACTTCCATCTGTGCTTGTAATTGCAATTTTGATTTTTTTATTTAGATTACAACCTATTCCAGCTGGGTTTACTGGTGTGCTTCATATTCTGAATACTAGAAATGCTATCAATGTAGTATTATGAACATATTTGTGATTTTAAAAGTACTCTGCTTTCTACCCAAGGACAGATGTTCCCATTTACATGCTTAGAAATCAAGAAATTTGAAGTTGAAACAAACCACCATGCAGCTCAAGACAAATTCTTTTGAACGTACCCACTGAAAATATAGCCTCCCCAAACAGGTAATTCAAAGGTATCAAGTTGATACCTTTTTCCTTCTTTAAAAAAATACATTTAGTTAGTTTGTGTATGTATGTGTGTGTGTGTGTATGTGTGTGTTGTGTGTTGTGTGTGTGTGTGGTGTGTGGTGTATGTATGTGTGTGTGTGTTTGTATCTGTGTGTGTGATCGCATGTACATGCACACATGCATGCCTACAGGTGCATTTGTGCCATGTTGTACTTGTGAACATAAAATGAAACTGAAGCTCACTTCTTCCCATCATGTGAGTCCTAGGGTTTAAACTTAACAGTACCTCTGTTGCTTATTGGGTAATGAGCAATACCACAGACTGGATGGAAGCCTTAATTTTTTAAAAATTTTTATTGGATATTTTATTTACATTTCAGATGTTATTCCCTTACTCCATTCCCCCCAGCTCCCGCTCAGGAGCCACCTATCCCATCGCCCCTCTTCCTGCTTCTCTGCGGATGTGCCCCTACCTACCACCACTCCTACCTCCCCACCCTCGAATTCCCCCACACGCAGTATCCAGCCTTCATGGGACCAAGGATCTTCTCTCCCACCTATACCAGACAGGGTCATCCTCCCTTACATATACAGCTGGAGCCATGGATGCCTCTCTAACTGCTCCCAAGCTGGTGGTTTAGACTCTGGAAGCTCTGGTTGGTTGGCAATGTTGCTCTCCTCAGGGGGCTGCAAACCCTTTCAGCTTCTTCAGTCTTCATTCTAACTCCTCCATTGGGATCCTCTTGATCAGTTCAATGGTTAGCTGTGAGCATCTGCCTCTGAATATGGCAAACTCTGGCAGACCTCTAAGGAGACAGCTATATCAGGTTCCTGTCAGCATGCACTTCCTGACATCCACATCAGTGTCTACCTTTGGTGACTGCACGTGGGATGGGTACCAGGTGGAATGGTCTCCAGACATCCCCCCCTTCAGTTTCTGTCCCATACTTTGTCTTCATATTTGCTCCCTTGAGTATTTTGTTACTCCTTCTAAGAAGGACCAAAGCACCTACACTTACTTTGTCTTCCTTCTTCATGAGCTTCATGTGGTCTGTGAGTTGACTCTTAGGTGTTTCAAGCTTCTGGGCTTAATATTCAATTATCAGTGAGTGAATACCATGTGTGTTCTTTTGTGATATCCTCACTCAGGATGATATTTTCTAGTTCCATCCATTTACCTAAGAATGTCTCAAATTCATTGTTTTTAATAGCTGAGTAATACTCCATTGTGTAAATGTACTACATTTTTTTGTATCCATTTCTCTGTTGAAGGACATCTGGGTTCTTTCCAGCTTCTGGCTATTATAAATAAGGCTGCTATGAACATAGTGGAGCATATGTCCTTGTTATATGTTAGAGCATCTTCTGGGTATATGCCCAGGAGTGGTATAGCTGGGTCCTCAGGTAATGCTTTGTCCAATTTTCTGAGGAACCTCCAGACTGATTTCCAGAGTGGTTGTACCAACTTGCAATCCCACCAACAATGGAGGAGTGTTCCTCTCTCTCCACATCCTCACCAGCATCTACTATTACCTGAGTTTTTGATCTTAGCCATTCTGACTGGTGTGAGGTGGAATCTCAGGGTGGAAGCCTTAATTTTAAGGGTAATTTATTTTCATATGTGAGTGCATATGTGTATGCTGACACAAAAGCTATAAAAGATCATGTGATGGAGCAGGACTTACAGGTGGTGGCATGCTATTGGTTGTAGGTTCTGAGACCTAAAGTCTAGCCCTCAGAAAAGGCCCCAAGTACCTTTACCTTCTGTACAATCTTAAACAACATTTAATTTTCTTTCTGTGAATAATCTTCTTTACTCATAACTGTTCTGTTTTCTTGGCAGTTTCTGAGTACCAAGCTGGTGCTGGCTGATGAGTTAATATATGTGTCCAAGATGTCATTTGGCCTGTAATAACGTAGTTTATAGTTGACTAGAGAGTGAGTGTCATTTTCTAAATGGTCAGTTTTCTCTAGGTTTCTGTCAGCATCTCACTTCTCTCTCTTAGCGTCTTTTGATATTCATAACTAGTTCTGTTCAGAAACTGTGAGCATGATTGCCACCCTAGGTTGACTGTGTCAGCGTGAGGCTGCTCAGCTTCTTTCACTTCCCACAACTTGAGCTTTCCAGATGGGGATTCTTCTATCAGCCTGACATTCAAAGTAAGATGATGACATCCTACCCAGTGTGTGCAGTAAAAAGAAGTCCAATGTTTTTCAATAAATCATTTAGAAATTGAAGATTGATGGACACTGCCTTATGACCTCACTTATACCAATGACCACAGAAATAAATCCTTCTAATTAATGCTTCTAATTAACTTATTTAAAATGCTTCATGTTCAGTTCAGAACTGAATGAATAAAGATGTATTTGTATATTATAATGTTAACATAAATACTGTATTAAAATATATAATACAAAATACAATTATATGTGATACATATGTATATGACATATATGTGATTATACAGACATAATTGTAAATAGTAAAGTGAAAAGCAGACAAGGAAGATGTCAAAGTGGGTTTTCAGAAATGCTGAGGGACTGAGTTCAATTCCTGGTGCCCATAGGTCATAATTAATTCCTAGTGCTTTGCCTCTGCCAAGGGGGGGGGATATATATATATATATACATATGAAATAACTATAAATGTAAATAAAAATCTAAAGATATAATGCAAATGCTATAGTATGTATTCGTATGTATACATATAAATAAATAAATATAGGAAAAGGAACAAAGAAAATTATGTAGCATATTTATGTGCACAGAAATATGACAAGTAAACACTAAACCATGAAAAGTGTGGTAAATTTACACAATGGAGTATTACTCAGCCATTAAAAAAATGACCTCTTGAAACTTGCAAGTAAGTGGATGGAGCTAAGAAAAAAAACTGAGGGAGATTTTCTAAACCCCCAAAGATTAATATGATATGGATTCACTTATACATGGATATTAGCTGATAAGTCAAAGAAAATCAAGCTATAATCTTCACAACCACAGCATGTAGGTATACACTGATGAACTGGAGGGTATAGATAGATCTCATTAGGAAAGGGAAACAGAATTAATAGTTATAGATGGCTGGGTGTTCTAGAAAAGAGGGATCATGTGTCTTCATGGAATGAGATGAGGGGAAAATATGGGAAGAGACAGATAAAATTAAGCACTATCTCAAAGGTAGTATGGGAAGGTGGTAGTGTCGAAGCTTTCAAAATATATTACATATATGAAGGCAATCTAAATGAAATTGCCTAACAGTGTAGGAGACAGAGTCCCAATTTGCCATCTCTTTTCACCAAATGAAGCTCCAGTTCAGTGATTGGACAGCATTAATTGAGTTGCTAGCCAAAAGAAACCCCATAGGGATTTCCCAAAAGTTCAGGATCTTGCCAAGACAATAAGTTGCTCCCCATAAACTGACATCAAGATCCTATTGCTGAAACCAACACATATATAACTCACTGAATATACAGATGTGGAATTGATGCTACATAAGGCCTTCTCCCTTGTGTTCTTGAATTTTGGTACAAAAACATACTCTGCATATTACCAAAACAGAAATTGAAACATCAATAGAGCCACAAACTCTTAATCTACACTAGCAAGATATGCTAGGGCAATAGTGGCCAAAAGCTGTAGAAGTCACCAACCAAGGTCTGATTTGACGTAAAGCCCAATCTGTAAAATACAATCTGTGCTGGACACTGCTTGAGTGACCGATAGTGTTTAGAGAGCCCAAGAAATAGAAAAAAAATATTGCTAGTAAAAATAAAAACAAAGACAAACAAATAAAAAAACAAACCAAACAAAAATCAAAATGAAACAAAAATAGGGACATAAGTTACTCTTAATAACATTATATCCTAGTCATACATTAGTCCCTTGCTCAGCCATCATCAGAGATAATTTCTCCTGCAGCAGATGAAGAAAAAATACAAAGACCCATAGGCAGATATTATACAGAGTGAGAGCTTGGAAAACTTTACCGTAAGTAGGGTGTCTTCATAAACCCTTCATTCAGGGCTCATTGTATATATAGAGTGCATGAGTCAGAGGAGATAAGAGTATACCAATAAAACAAAGCCTTCTATATTGACATAATCAAAGCTCATATGAATTCACAGAGACTGAAGCGGGAAGTACGTGGCCTGCACAGGCTTTCGCATATATACTATGGCTTCCAGTTTGGTGTTTTTATAGGAATTTTAAATGTATGAATGAGTGAGTCTCTTTTTCTTGTGCTTCTCTTGGGATCTTTTCCTTCTGTTTGTCTTGTTCAATTCCAATGAGATAGATATTGCATTTCTTTATATTATATTTATTATCATCTGTTATAGGGCTGTTCTTTTCTATTGATAGACAGAATGGGAGGACAAGTGGGGAGGAACAGGAAGAGGTGAGGAAGATGAAACCATAATTAGGATATATCATTTGAGAAAAGAATCTATATTTAATGAAAGGCGAGAAAGACAAAGAAAAGAGATTTGTCAGAAACTTAAAATGAATGATAGGGAAAAAATCTAAAGCAAATTATGTAAACATGGTAAGTTTGCTATAGCCTCTACAGATCTCATTTGCATTGATTCATAAAGAGAAAGATGTAAATAAAGAAAGAATGATTCATTTCAAAGCCATTCTATGACTCATTAAAATAGTTACCATTGACCAACAAATTTCAGTTCTATTTTTTGTGTTTGTACTTACTCATGAATCTAATGTCATTAATAAGTTCTAAGTTTAAAATCTATTAAACAAAATTATCCATTTTAATTGAACATACTAAATTTGCTTCTAAATATTTTTAAGTTCTTTAAATAATTGATAAAATTAACAGATGTTAAAGAAATATTATTAAAATATTAACTTATTTAAGCAACAACAATGAATTTACTTGGCTCATAATTTCAAGTTAGAGCCCATCATTGCAGGGAAGCCAAGACAGAAAATAAAGCAATTAGTTACAGTCAAGAGGAGAAAGTATGTATGCATGCTCAGTTCTACTCTTATATGGTCTATTGCCCCACCCATGAAATATGGCCACACACACATTCAGAATAGTCTCCCCATATCAATTAAGGTGGTCAAGACAATCTTCCAGTACATGTCTATGTGTCATTTGATTGGACAATCCCTCACTGAGACTGTCTTGGTTGTATCAAGGTGATATTTAAAAATAACCATTATAACTGGTGACCTAGCATCTGTGAGGCCCTAGGTTCTACCTATGCAAAAAAAGGAAAAAAAGTTGAAGTGTTTAGAAAGTTTCAGAGTATTTTCGCATAAATTTTATCAGTAAAATTTTAGCAATTGGGTTTGTGCTGAGGATGGGGAATGACACCTGAAATCCCTGTACCTTTTTATGGGTTAAAAGAGATGACACCACGGTTTAGAGCACTTATTGCTTTTTAGAGAATGTGAGTTTCTTTCTCTGTATCTCCACAGGGCACCTGGTATCTCACAGCATCTACAATGCCAGCTGCAGGAAATATCGGGAATATGACACCGTTTTGTGGTCTCCTGGGTACCTGCACACATGTGGCAGATACTCATACAGATCCACATGTACATATGAGTATAATAAAATAAATGAATTTATTGTCATGATCCAGGCCCATATGGACTTACAGTTCTCACAACTTAGTACTTCCTCTTAGCATATTTATATTTCGATCATACTTTTCCCTGCCCCTAGTCCTTCTACATACTCTCTCCGTCCTACTCACCCAAGTTTTAAGATCTTTTTCAAAAAAAAACAATAAAACAAATAGAACTATAAAATTCCTCCCAAAAGCAAGAAAATCAAATCACACCCAAGATAAACAAAAGTCAACTTTTAAAATTATTCTTTAATCAATTCACATGTAAGAGAAGATAGTTTACGAAATTACATTAAATGAATGAAAAAGGTGTATCATACAAATCAATATATCAAAAAAATTAAGTGATAGACAGAGAGAAAAACATCATATCATCTTTCAAATATGAAACAGAACTTTATCGAATGTAGCATGCCCAATGATAGTGTATAACCAGCTGCCTGGGGACTTTATGGTCCATCAAGTAGGCATATAGAATTCCCTATCATAACTAGGTTGGTACTGTTTCACTTAAGATTCAAAATTAGTGTGAAAATTGGTTTTATAATTTCTCTTGTTTGACATGTTCTAGCTAATACAGCCCTATAGTCCTATATTAGTTCTACATGACCACAGAACTAGTCTTTTGCCACTAGGTAAGCACAAGTTACAGTATCTTCTCATCAAAATAGAATGTTTATCACTATGAAGTGATAAACTTGTCGCTGAATGAAAGACTTTTAGATATTTATTTGATTGAAAAATACTCAAAAATTTCCCTCATGTGCATGATACATGCATTTATAATGAATGCACTGTTAAAGCAGCTGAGCTAATATCATCAATAAGCCCTTGTCAGTGATTTAACATCACTGAGTAGTGATAGGCAGTGTGGTCCTGTCGGCTGAGACGTAAACGATGGTATGATACTTCTGAACTCCATAAATCCAGACAAGAAAACTCATCTAGCATCACTTTCCCCACCATCCAGATTTCCTTTGAATAAATGTAGGAGACTCTAGGGAAACTTATACATTAGTATCCATATCCTAGAGAGGAATAAAAGTGATTTGGCTAACAGCATATAAAATCGAGGCCATCTGAAAGATTCATAGATCTGCCCCATAACTGAAAAACATCCAACTCATTTTCCTTCATGCTGTGAAAGAGCAAACTGCAGAGAAGGCTATTCCTGTAACTGTCACTAAATAACGTGCCCCATGATACTGTAACCAAGGGATGAAACAGCCTGTCAACATGGAACCAAAAGAAGATAAAATATATAAATAAAAGAGAAGGACCCTTCATCCATATAAAATTTGACTTTTTGAATCCCCAGACAGATTTGAAATCAACCTAGTGAATTCTAATATTCTTTCTGTAATAGAAATTTTTTGGCTTCATGGTTTGAAATAATCAGACTTAATTCTTACCACACTTTCCTATGGTCATTCCATGCAAAATAGTACATTGGATTAACTTTAATGACTGATTAAAGCAATCTTCCTTTTTTCCTGCTTCAGTGGCATGGCTACTAAAAGAGTAAAGCAAATTAAAATAGCAAAGCAAAAAGAAATCCAATAACTTTTTAAATCAAAATGGATTCTATTAAAGCAATGATATTTTGAAAAGAATGTCATATAATATTTATTTAAATAAATAAAGAGAAATTTCCTATTTTAATAAAGCAAACCCCTAAAGATGAGCAATTCCACTTATTTTTCACAGTGCTTTTCAATATGTCACTAATCCTCCTTCACTGAGATGAGGTTTAGTGTCATTGACATTCTCATGAGACTTTTATAATATAAATCCATAGACATGATGTTTCAATGTCAAATAAAATCAGCTAGCAAGTCTGTGGAGATATATGTCAATGATGCAAATGTTTCCACCTGTAGAAGTAGTAATATGTCAGAATGTCTGTAAATGGCATTCAGGGATTCTTCTCCATACTAGTTACAACAGCACAAATTAGAAGTCAGTGCAATTTCAATGGAAAAAACATCAAAACAAAACTAAACAAAACAAAACCCCCAAAACCAGTGTTGATACTAGTCTATCTTGACAGTGACGTGATTATCAAGGCTAAAGCAAAAGTTATTTATGATCATTCCATTATTTTTTTACTGTGTTTTTTAAATTGACATTTTATGTACCTCTATAGCAAGTACTTAAGAGCTTTTAATGCTTTAAAGAAATGCTTCGGGTCTTATAGCAGTGTTATATCAAGAGGGACAGATGCTGTTGAGGGAATGTAATATCCAGAGTGGCTACCACATTTTACTCATGCTTCATATTATTATCTATAGAAAGCATTGTTAATATTAAAGATGACTTGTTTGTGTTAGGATTCATTTTGCTTTGTCAAAGTCTGAATTGGCTGGGACGTGACTCTGTTGATTCAATAACTGCCCACCATGTGTGAAACCCTGGTTTTATCTTTAGCTCTGAGTTAAAGCTATGACAAGTGTGTAGTCTCAGCTCTTGGGAAGTGGAGGCAGTAGGATCAGAAGTTCAAACACATTTTTGGCCATATGGAGAGTTCAAGGCCAGCCTGGAATACAGGAATAAAGGAAAGAATAAATGTTAGGTACTGAGAAATAGTCAGATGTAGTAGTGGACAATGAAACATGGAAAAGGATATGAAGCTAACAGTTTGTTTAAGTCTTAATTTTTTAAGGGATTTTGGTGATAGACAAATGCACAAAAGTAAATTCAGCAGCAAAAGTGTAAGATCCAATATGAAACTCACTGCTTCAGAACATCTACTCTTTCTTCATTAAGATGTCAGGTAATTTTGGCTTGTGTGTGTATGTGTGTTTGTGGTGTGTGTGTGCTTAGTTTACAAGTTATTTATAATAAAATTTTAATTAATAAAAAAGAGAAATGACCTTTAATTTGGCATAGTCAATTGGGCTCATGAAACTTCTAAAATATGATTTAAAAACAAAGTGAGTCATTAATCAATACAAGGAAGAAAGGAGAAAAATTGGATCACTCATAATTTATTTAATTCATTACATGGCTTTAAGATAATGCCTGAAGGAGGGTTTTACTGAGTACAGCAATTCATTACGAATAGAGATATATTTGCTGCCACTTAAATTCAAGTTTCAGGGCATGGATAAAGCTTAAAATAAAGTATGGAATGATGATGATGATTCTGAGTCATGTGAGCTGTTCAATTCTTGCTTAGGAAGATACAGGCATGAGAGCTACGTTCCAGAAATAGTGTTATCATAGTTACGGAGGGATGCCCAAGGAAGCCAGTCCTGATAGAGCTCATCAAGACATAATCTCAGTCCTTCAGGAGAAAGAGGATGACACACAAGCAGTTGCCTAAATCCTTGTGAAAAGCTTTAAGTACTTTCAAGTGTGTTTTATTTTAATGTTCTTGTGAAAAGGCAGAGGAGGATTGTTCATCTTAGCATGGAAAAAGAGACACAAACTCTCATGATAGTTCTTTCTGATGGTTTAAACAGTAACATAGAGAATTTATGTCAAAAATGATTTTCAAAATATTTCAACTTTCATTTACCTGAAGGTTGTTCAGATGTTAAGATAAAAACATGCTACTTTTAAATGTTTTGTTTGTAAACAATTGCATATATGCATTTACTAGATTTTGATACAATTGACATTTCTCACCCTCCTCTGCAATTCCTTCCCTTTGTTTCCATCACGTTTCTTGCCAGTTCCTCTCTCTGTGTGTCTCTCTCCAAGTCTCTATCTGTCTCTAGATCTCTTTGTCTCTCTGTCTCTCTCTGTCTCTCTCTGTCTCTCTGTCTCTCTCTCTCTCTCTCTCTCTCTCTCTCTCTCTCTCTCTCTCTCTCTCTCTCTCTCTCTCTCTCTCTCCCCCAGGCCCATTTAGTGCTACTTGTTTGTGGGCAGCACTAAATATAAGACCATCTACTGTAGCATGGGTAGACTTACAGGGACTATATCTCTGAAGAAAATTGAAGCTCCGTCTTTGAGCAGACACCATTGCCAATAGCTTCTCAGATACCCATATGACTTCATAGGTCTCTCTTTTACAGAAGGAATTTGGTCTGAGTTGATCTTGGGCAGGTCTTGTGCATGAAATCAAAACTGTAGGATTTCATGTGTGCAATGACCCTTTCATGTCCAGCGTATGCCACATTATTGATGCCCATTATTCCTGGCTATTAAAATCTTTCTACCTCTTCAATCTTTTCTTAGTCTGAGGGGAAAGGAGTGTGGTATGAAGACCCACTTAGAGCTGAGTACTCCACAGTTATCACTTGTTCTTGACATGTTGAGCAGTTGTGGGTCGGGTCTTACTCTGCACCTATTACATAATTTTGTTTTTGTGATTGCATTGAGCAATGCACTAAGCCATGAGTATAAAGATAAATATTTATGGAATACTTTAATACTATGTTTATTTAGCAAAATAATTGTATTCAATTCTTCCCCACTGACTCTTTTGGGAGGAGTTAACAGCACAAAGCTTAAGTTCCATTTTAAATTTTGTTTTTAATACATATCTTAATAATTCAATTCTCCACACATGAAATCGTAATTAACTAGCTTTTTAAAATCCGTCTACTTACCATCTGCCTTTTATAATTCTATTATATGGATTGGATCTACTGAAAATCAGAGCTGACTCAGATTAACTTGTAATTTATTGTGCTCCATGTATTGCATTTGTTGAAATATTATTTAAAATGACTTGATAAGCATTGATATAGAATAACTGAAGCATGAAGATGATGTTGCCAAAATCAAATAGCAAATTCCACCCAGGTTTTCAAAGCATTCCTCATTAATACTGAACTCTGGATTCTGAGGTATTCAAGAAGGTTCTTGTTCCATCCTTCCATGTGCACAAAAACATGATAGTTGCAAATAGTTTGTTTAATATATTATTACTAATCACAATCTAAGTAACTAATATGCTAATAACTTCCTGGAGATGTTTTTTTCAATTACTCACTCAGCATACTGTGTCTCATACATTTTGGCATGGAGGTATAACAATAGTTTCCTACATCCTCTAGATATATTTTGTATTTGAAAAAACTGCATTCATGCATACAGTTGCTTCTTGTCTCTAGCATATTTGTACACTTATTATTTAACCTTATTTTCCATTCCAGATGTTGTTATCTGGGGTATGAGATTTTATCTGTAAGTTTGTTATTGTAAAGATTTAATACAAAATGTTAAAATCTATTAGAGTGACAGGGTCAGTTGACTAATTGGTTGCATGAAAAGTTAATCATGTACATTTTCATGTTCTTATACATGAAAAAGAGCTTCAAAAGAAATCATTTAACAAAATAATTTTAAAATGTGTTACTCTGCTTCTTGTTTTGTACATAGAAAAGTCATGTGTATGGAACATAGAGAGGTATATATTACTTTTTAAGTGAGAGGTGCTATAAGAATTATTGTTTTATCGATTGTCTAATATAGAATTTTATTTTTGAAATTGGATTTCACAATGGTCTTAAATTTGCTAGGTAGCTAAATATCATCTTTAACTTCCAATCCCTAGTCCTGAAACTCTTTAGTACTTGGAGTACAGAGGTATGATATCATCCGTATTTCATGCATTGTTGGTGGTTGAACCAAAGGCTTCATGCATGCTAACTGATTTTACCAGCTGAGCTACATTTACACTTCTATGCTAGGACTTCATACAAGTTTACAAGAAGTGTTATAGCTATTGTTGGTTGTCAATCAACCAACAGTAGTAAGAGTTGCATGTTTGTTTTGATTCTTTAAGACAAGGTCTCCAATGTATAACTTACATTTAAAATTTAGTAAAGATGAGATTTGTGGTTATTATTTATTATATAAGCCTATAAATAACACTATGAAAAACCATTACTTATACAGCTATTGCATCATGCAGCAGCTGCTACATTTCTGTTTTGAATGATATAGCTAAGACATAATGACAGATTTTACAATGGCAGATCACCAGGGAGGGATGGGGACAATATGGTTTAATAGCCTTATTTATTTTTATGTTTTTGAAATGTGCTTAATAGAAATGATGAATAACTGACTTGCTTCAAAATTAAATTCTATTTCCCAGAATGAGAGATTTTAGCGTAACATTCTGCATGTGTGAGTTATGCTGTGGCTTTGTCATCTTTTACATCACAGTGCAAGGAATGCTTCTGATTTATTGCAGCATTTTAAAAGGGTAATGCTACACTGGAACCAGAGACTAAAGCAAACTGAAAACCACATTTGTCAGAAACTCAGTCTTGACATAGTTTATGATCACTGACTATTGGTTTTATTTATAGGGCTGTATTTAAAAATAAGCTAATTTAAAAAAAAAAAACAAAGGTGATTGATAGTTTCCTATTCATTATTTTTCAAGGTTTCACTTTGGGGCTTTAAGGTGATTATGAGATATGAGATTATGTAAAAATTAAAGACTACATAATGCTTTTTATTTTTGTTATATTCATTTGAAGAGAATTATTTTTCTAAATATTCAGCTTGTGTGTGATCAGCATCCAACATAATTAGAGTAATTTTGAAAGTGCCAGATGAATTAAAACTCCCTCTTCAGCCACATGTAATGCTCAATGATTAAACAAAACTTTGAATACAATGGGCTAATGTGTAAGATGATTACCACCAATGGGAAAGACATTTAGGCCTATAAATTTATAAGAGCTCAAGTTTTATACAAACTCATCTATCTGGTTAAACAAATTATTGTTTGTTTGTTTGTTTACTTTTTATATTGAACTTGACACTTAATAAATAAATAAATATCATGAAACAGATATTCATGGTTTTGTCTATACTGGCTGACAAGTGAGCTCCAGGGATCTATCAGTCTCTACCCACCAGTGCTTGGGTAGCTTCAAGCATATACACAGGTCACCAGGCTTTTTGCAAAGATGCTAAGGATTCAAACCCACATCTGCATACTTATACAGTAAGCACTGTACCAACTGAAACTTCTCCAGAACCCTACAACTAATTTTGTTTGTATTTTAAATGTACACAAGGCTTATATGTTGAAGGGTTGTCCCAGGCTTATGACAGTTTTGGAACTTATTAGGACTTTTAGGATATGGGGCCTACAGAAGATAGTTATGCCATTTGAGGGTTGCCTTAAAGGGATTATTGAGGTCTACACCCTCACTCTCTCTTTACTTTGTTGCCTCTCTGAAGTGAGGTCTTCTATGCACTCCTGTCCCAAAGCTGTAAATCATCCCAGTGTGCAGGTACAGTGACTAATCTGAAGCCTCAGAAAGTGCTTACTATACTAAACTTTGCTACATTTTAAGTTCATTGTATTGTGTATTTTGTCACAGTGGCAGAAAGCTGCCTGACATGTTTCATAGAAGGAAGAAACAGGAGCCCTATTTTCTTCAGTTTTTAAACAAATATTCATTGGATTTAAATACTGTCTGAAGTTTTAATGTTAACAGCAATGTGTTTACAAATCCTTCAACTGGTAGGCTTCTTTGGTTTTCTTTGCCCCTCAAGGCAGTCATTTAAAGTGTGGTCAGTATTAAGAAGCTTAGCAAGCTGCTCAAACCTCAAACTAGCAGGTGGGGTCAAAAAGAATCAAGAATCATATATGAAAGTACAACTGGATGAGAATGCTTGATACACTAAGCTGTGTGAACTTCATGTAGTAAACTGAACACTAGATATGAGACTTCATGAAAACTTGACATTCCCATTTGTACCAAGAATCAAATGCAACTGTCATATGCTTTCCAAATTTAGCAGGGATGCTGGATAACATACAACCCTGAAAAAGGACTTCATATTTTCTTTGGAAAAATTCAAGTGGCAGTGCTGACTGTTTCCTGATTTTAAATCACCACAGGGCAAAGAATGAAAAGCTGAATTAACAAAGCTCAATCTATAATTGCTGCTTATATTGTGCAAGGAAAATCTGTTACTGAAACTGACCTGAACATTAGACTGGGGTAGAAGGAGTGATGCCTATTTAATTAAGTCACTGTGTGAGAACTGAAATGCAAAGGGAAAAAGGCAGTTTAGCTGAAAATAAAATATTCATGTTGATAAGTTACATAAAACAAAAGATGGAGTGTTTTCTGCAGGGAAATTACTTTGTTTGATGAGCTCCATTTATGCATGAGGGAGTTTTAAATTTTTGAAAAACCCCTTGGTTATTTTTTTCTTCTTTCAATTCTGGTGGCTTTAATTTCACACATAAACAGATGTAAAATTTTTCAGCTAAAAGCTTCTTACTCTGTTTAAAGTTGAATTTATGGCATCGGGGGGAAGAACAATGCCTTTTTACAATGAGAGTGATTAAGAAATCAATGGTTAAGGCATCTATTGCATTTTGAAACTGCCCTATGATAAAATATATCTTCATTTTCTTTGTTCACTTTTAATATCATTTTGATTGAAGCATATTCTTGAGGGATGCTGGGTGTCATGTCTGCTAATAGCTTGAGCTTTAGCAGCAATCTCATTTGAATGAAATCTACTATATAATGAACTTGATTGAGTGGCATGCAAACCTTATGTTAAGGTTTGGATGTTTAGGTCTTGATGTGGGAAAGTTGTTGTTTTTACTTGGTAATTAGTATAGAAGGCATTTTAGAGTCATATCACCAAACACAGGTTTGCATCTTGTATATTGCCAATCAACCTGACATTCATAGAAAGAAAAGTAAAATGTGCCTCTATGTCTAGAGACTTAAGTTTCAGTGATAGAATGTCAGAGTATAAGAAACAATAAATTACAATAAATGGTTAAATTTTAGCATGTAAATTTCCTTGTTTGTATGTCATACAATGTGCACTGTGATGTTTGAAGGGAGTTGCTAGTATCTGTCTCATAAGGATAAGAACAAGCATTGGAGTGACTGTTTACACACTAATATACTTCTGGTAAGCTTTCACAGTGCTTATTACACAAAGTTGTCTGATCCGTAAAGGACAGACTATTATGAAAATGTACTTAGCCAAACATCTATAAACTCTTCTAGGGAATTACCAAGTGTGATAAATTAGTAACTCTACTTGTAGAGAGTCTACAAATATTCTGTCTACATTAAAGTAAGTTGAAAACCTCTTAAAGTACTGGGCTCCTGGATATCAAGGATCCAGTTAAGAGAAGTGGGACTATATTATCACTATATATATTACAGCATCATTTAGTGACTACAATATTCTCTGGAAACTTAAACAAGTAAGAAAATATACTGCGACATTCTGTTAGTATTTTACACACATGCAGGCACATATTTGACCTTTTATTATGGTTAGATGATTTCAAAGTGCATGGGTCAGGAAAAGATAATTTTTAAGAAATTTTGAATGATCGAGATATCTCCACTTCAGTGTTTAACTTAGTGGGCTTTCGTCCTCGTGTGTTTCAAAAATATCAACTACTGTGATTTCCTGGGGATCCAAGACAAATCTAGCCCATTTACATGTATGTGAGGTAAAGAATGAAGTCAATTGGTACTTTCATAATTTAAAATGGCAAGTGCACAGACAGTACAAGTTGCTACTTGACTCTGTTCCATGTGAGGGGAACATGGATTTGAGAATATAATGTGCTGTTTGAACTCTGGTTTTCTAATTTACTTTTGTAAATGACTAGAGACTCTGACAGAATAGGTTGTGAGTTCTTCATTGCAAGATATCATAATCCTATCAGGAAATTTGAGTCTTAATGGTAACAGGCTATCTAAATAGCTATGTATGTAGTCTTCTATGTGCAACAAGATCCAGAAATCATAGTCTTTGAAGCAAAAGCTGGGTTGGGTCTCAGCTCTTAGTGTCTTTAGATCATTTAAGTTATCAATATTATTCATTCAATAGTAAAGTATATTTAATGCCTTACCTTTTAGATGTTTTGTGGTTATATCTATATGCGTTCAACAAATACAGAGTAGAGGTTCAGCCAACAAGATAAAGAGACTATGGTAGTCAACAATGAATTTAGCCTGTGGTTAACAGTATGGGCTTTCTACAGAAAAAGTATCTAGCAACTTTTATTGCCTCAGAGCTTGGTGTTTGAGTTGTATCTCTATAGAAATGATATTATCTCAATGGTAGACTAAAGAAAAATATGGCAAATTAAAGAAAACAGAGCAGCAAAGGAAATAGTTGGCACTAGAGAGGTGGCTTCTCAGTGAATACTTGCTGTGCAAGTATGAGAACTTCAGTTTGATACCCAGACACATAAAAAATTAGAGAATATTGGTGTGTCCTCATGAACACAGTGCTAGGGACATGAAAAGAGGCAAAATACTGGTACTACGATAATATCCTTGTGAGTCCCAGGTCAGTAGGAGACCCTGTCTCAAAAAGAAAAAACATTAAAAAAGGAAAGAAAGAGAGAAACTACCTAAAACAAAATCAAAATAAACAACAGCAAAACACACAGATGTACAACAACAAGAGCAAAAAATAGGGAGCTCATATTGATTGACAGTTGGATGGAATTGTGTGCTATATCCATGTACACACACTTCCTTACCATTGTCCACCCACTGATAACCTGCGTATGAGACATTTGCGTGCTGAGGTAAATGTTCTTATCACTAGGGCAGAGTCTTAAGGGTCTTCTGGCTTTGCTAAAGGACATGTGTTACCATTCCAGAGATGGAGAATTATTTGGTTGAGAAGCACACTTCATCTGTCTTAATATATTCATTTTACTGAATTTAAAGGATGGAGGGAAAGTGGTTGGGCATACAGGAAGACTCAGGTTTAATCAAAGCATGTGTGTTCATGGGTGAAACTCTCAATTTACTTACAAAGGGATTGTCTGAAAAGGACTTTAATGTGTAGTAAGATGTCCTTAAGATATTATCCCATCAACATTGGATCACCAGAACCTTTAGAATGAGACCCTATTATTCTACTTAATATATTTATAAAAGTAAATTGAAAAAATTAAACTGAAGTTGACTTGTAGATACAGCTTAAATCATAAATGTAGATTTTTCTGTGTTCTGGAATTCTCTAATCAACAAAATACAGCAATTATGATCAATATGTTTGCAACTTTAAAATTTCTTGGAGTGGCCCAGAAGGATCATGGAAGCAGCAGCTAAGAAATCTAACACTGAGACCACAGAGATTTTGGAAGTACCATTGTTTAGTCTGTCTAACTGGTGTGCATAACTGTAGAGTGTGACATTCTATCTTTGATGTGAAACAGAGCAAAATCACTCTGGCTTGAGTGTCAAACCAGAGCCCTGATGACTGACAAATGTAGTTATACCTTATAAGAGTAAAGAGGAAGGGAAGTAGACTGTATGACAGCTGAAAAAATTTAAAGATATACTTGCTAGGTGACGTTTCCCACTTTACCCTAAACAATTGACCTCCTCCCCCCCAGACTATTATAAATCTACTCTGTCATTCTACCTTGGTTCCCAGGAAAGGCATTTCTTGGTCAAAACATATTCTGTGATATTAAACATCACAGAAGCAAAAAATAAGTAATATTGCTGTCAATGAATAAACCCTTTAGATTAAGTTTTACTATGCATATAGTTTTAATTTTTACATCAGAAACAACTGCACTGATTGTGAATGAGGTGAATAAATAATAACATGATTGATATCTTGAACCTCTGGAAAAATGAATTATTCCGTCCTTGCATTTTTCTTCCCAGGAAAAATGTCATGATAATTGGAATATAATTAACTACATTTATCCCCAATGAAAGTTCTTTAATATAGTAGAAATATTTCCCTGTAAAATATAATTGTTGCAATAGTTCCCAATTTACATCTGCATTGTTGATCTCAAAGATAGAGTACATGAGGTCACATCACTGTCAGAGAGGACTTCGGGAAGGGTCTCTTAAACTTGGTGGGAGACTTAAAAACATCTGCAAAGTAGGAGAAGAATAGAATCAAGAGCTAGACTATGTATAAAGTATGAGATAATCAGCAGGGACTTTTATTCTTTATCACAAACTTATGTGAATTGTAAACTCTTTGTGCTACTTTTACAGACTCCACAGCAGCCTTATTTGTTTCTGGTGTTCTGTGTCTAACCTGCTGGGCACTGTGCAGGTCTTTTATGCTATTGTTCCTCAGGTAATACATGTTGTTTACTACATCACAAAATGACTACAAAGCATCTGCACGTAAGTGAAGAACTTCCTAGTGGTGGTTCACAGAAGGAGACTAGATGACATAGAGACTGAAAGGTATCTTAGTAAGAGAGCAAAGCATGTTTTTTGTTATAGGACATATGCTAAATAGACAGTGAGGCAGAGGGTTCCATAAAGTAGACCATGAAGTGTTTTCGGGAAGAAATGAGATGTTTATGTCTCTGTTCTGAGCATGTGACAGTGTGTGTGAGTGTGTGTGTATATGAAAATACAATTACATGTGTATGGTTTGTATTTATGTGAGTGTATATAAGAGTAAGCATGTGTGCATACATATATATGTATATATGTATATGTATGTATATATGTGCGTTTGTGTGTATATATGTGTATGATGTACATGAGTGCATGCATGTGTCTGCATGTGTATTCAAATGACATGCTTGTATGTACATATACACTCACTCATTCATCACTCACTCACTCATAGGTTTAAACTATACCAAACTTTATTCACACAAAGACCTATGAAAGAAAATGATTTGCCCTCAAAAAAAAGAAGGAACATTGATTTTATCTTGATTTTAAAACTTTTATAGAAACCCACTATTGGTCAAAATCCAGGAACAGCTGGGCTGCCCACAGGATGCCTAGCCTAGTAGATAATTCTATGACATGACTCCTACACCAAAGGCTTGGTAACAGGTGTGGAAAGATTTTCAGAGTGAGCGGACCAGGGCAAGCAAGAGAATGCCTTCTATATATGACAGGGCAGCTGCAGTCACAACACTCACAATATGCTTTCCAAAACAACACCAACTCAGTAACAATGCCAGCTGCCCTTCCAATGTGGATGGGAAAAAATCTCAAAAGGACTCACCCCTAGATGAAGACCTCCATCAATTAAGGGATGTAGAGAGAATCTTTCTTCTCCAGGAATGAGACCCTGATAGATTATCAAATCTCAAGTGCTCTGCCCTAAACATGTATATATGAACAATACTACATGGACACAGAGGTTATATGCATACACATTTGTGTATATGTATACGCATACATGTTTATGTGTTTTATGTGTTTGACTGCAACAATAATAATTAAAGGAAAACTTTGAAGGGAGTGAGACAAGACACTGAAGGTGATGGGGAGAAGAAAGGGAGTAGTAGAAATGATATAAATGACATATTAATATATAATATTTTCAAAAAATTAAGAAAACATGATTAGGACAGATAAGCAGATCAATTGATTGATTAAGACTGAGGAAGGAATGAACATGATTGAAAGAGGTTCTGTGAAACTTTCAAAGAGCTTATTATGAAAATGAGTTTTCTTGTCTGTTATTTATAGGGACACTAGTTTTCTTGACTACTGTAAACATAAGAGAATGAATTACTTGCCTATCACTCTGTTGACCAAATTACTATCTTAAGGTGTGCCACTAATTTACTAGATAATTTGGTATCTAACATCATTTATATTGTTTTTAGACAGACATAAACGTTACTAATTCATTTGTATCTTTAGTAGGAACTTCAAACCTCTACAAGAGAGCACCCAAATAGCACAGAAGAGAAGACTGGAGATGACCTGTGCTGCGTGCTTTTGTGTCTTCAACAATTAGGAAGCCACTAAATGAGTGAGTCCAGTTTTATAAAGAATTACCACAGTAATGTCCATAGGACATGTCAGCAGAAAAATCTACTGTTGAATATAGCTGCTAAAATGAGAGGTAAAAAAGCCAGGGGCCTTGGTTTTGTGGGTGGGTTTCCTGATAGGACAGAAAGCGATGTATTTGGTATTAAAGAGAGAACAAAAAAGAATAACATACAGATGAAGACAGAAAAAATAGCAGGAGCAAAAAGAGAAAATTGTCCAGTTTTTAAATCAGAATAAAAGAAAGCCAGAGAAATAGAAGTTGGATTTAACAGAGTCTGGGGAACTTATGAAGACCATTTCAGCCAGATCATAATAAGCTTTTCCTGCTTTTGAATAATAATAATGTGTCTGCAGTTACATCATGTAACCCCTATACAAGCTGCAGAGGCTCGTGGGTAGTAAAGCAGCTGGTGCTTCTCCCATTTCACAGATTGCAAAAGGAAGCCTTGTCCTCAAGGTCATGCATCAGGTAAATAACATAAGGAAGAACCGCCGTATTCTGAGTTCAACATTTTGAACTTTTCAAAGTGTGATGCTCATCTTGAAACAGGAGGAGGAGGAGAAAATCTGCTGTGAGAAGGAAAGCATTCTAGGCAGTACTCCAAAAGTGGTCGCTTGCCCACCCACTCACTTAAAACTATACTACTGCCTATGCATCTCAGCAAACCACTGTGCTCCAGCAAGTTCTGGCTGTCACAAAGGGGCAGGACTAACACTGGATACTTGTTTGGTTTTACATTACCATACACACACGTTCTTCCAAGTGCTGCAGACAGAGATATTAACAAAACAGTCATTGTCTCAGAATTTGTAAAGATGATTTTCTACTGAAAGATATGCTTTGAATCCAATAACAGAAGTCACTTTGAGTATAGTCTCAAACACAAAGTCATGGTGTAAGGTCGTTTGAGGAACTATAAATGAATTTCTCTGAATCTTTGTGATCAGGCAAAGATGGGAAAGAAATCAAATATCTGTAGTAGCTAGGTCATATATGTTTTCCTTTTTAATTTTTTGAGAAATATCCAAACAGATTTCTACAATGACCATATTAGTTTTTGTCCCACCAACAGTGAATAAATATTCTTTTTCTTTCGTCGCATGCTTTCTAATATTTGTTGTCAGAATTGCTGACTGGGATAAGATGATATCTCCAAGAAGTTCTAATTAGCATTTCTCTGATGGATAGGGACACTAAACACTTTTTAAAAATAGTTATTGGCCACTTGTGTTTTTTTTAACTCTTTTTTAGGTTCATCTGCCCATTTATTGACTGACAGTTCTCTTCCCTCAATATTTAATGTTTGCAATTCTTTATAATAGACATCACTCCTTTATCTTTAGTGTAGCTAGTAACAGTTTCCACCATTCTGTGTAGTGTCTTTTAACTCTGTTGATCGTATCCTTTGCTGTGCAGAGCCTTTTATTCACATGTAGTCATGCACGTTCATGCTTGCAGAGAGTTCTTGTTCTTTAGGTGTTCTAGTTTAAAAGTTCTTACCTAATCCAATAACTGGAGAGGTATTTTTTTTTGTTTGCTTTTGGCTTGTAAATGTTTCAGTGTTTCAGGTTTCAAACCAAGGCCTTTGAACCTTTTTCAACTGATATAACTAGAAGACTCCATATTCTATCACAGAGATATTCGCATGCTTATTACTATTTAATTCTCTATAGCAACTAATTGGAATCAACCCGTTTGTTCATCAAAAAAGTAATAGATAATATAAACTTGGTACATAGACATACACACACACACATACATATATAATGGAATACTAATCAGCTCTAAACAAAAATAAAGTTAAAATTTAATAAGTTTGAAGAAAAAAATGGATGGATTTAAATATAAAATATTAAGACACTACCTCAGAAAGGAAAAAGCCACATATTCTCTCTCAAATAAGAAATCTAGTCAAATATATATGACTATAAGTAAATACATGTACATGTAAATAAAATAAAACATGAACAAAAGAGAAGAAAATGTTAAATATTAAAAAGATGGCAAAGGACTAAATGCAGGTAATGGACATGAGTTTGTGATACCGACATAAAAAGAATGGATTCCGTAGTTCTAATTCTGTCATGGCTTTTTGTTTTGGGTTGTGGGTAAGTGGATAAGAAATATTCCATACTGCAAGTGTAAAATTTAATGTGAAGCTTCACAGCTTCTGTTTTAAATGTCAATTCTAACTTTATATAACTTCATTAAGTTTCATAGGCTTTTTTAAATACTAAAGTTTATAATTTATTTTTTAAAAAAGCAATGAAGTACTTGGGAATCAGTAAGCTAGGGTGCCCTCCAGACAGATTCATACATATGAAAAAAATGAAAGAATTTTGTATGACCGGAGAGTTTAGTTTCCATTTTAACTGACATAGAATTTTCTGTTGATGTTGTTTGTGTTAAAGCTGAGACATCTCATTTTAATTTGATATTTTATCCCAAGTGATAATTCTTAAAGATAAATTACAATAATTTGCTAAGTGATCTTCTGAGCCTGGCTGAGAATCACACATCAAGGTGTGTCTCTCAGGAAGGTGGAGAGTGCTCTGCTGGATGAGGCAGAGAGTTGATTTTTGTCAAGTGGGAGCAAGTATTTAAGATGACAGATAATAGGAGATTGGTTAATATCAATTATTTCAGGTCATTTTCTTGGTAAGCATTAAAGCAAGAGAGCCTTCATTATTCTGTCACCTCAGATTGGTAGGACCTTTCCCAAGATGTTCAAGTCTCTTGTTTTCAGAGGGGAAAAGTCTATTGTAGCAGATTCCTGATTCCTTAAAAAGTTCAATTTGATTGCATGGTACTCAGCACAAAACATTCTGTTAGGATTTGGATTTTTTAAATCATATCTGAAACAATGGTTTTTCTACACATGAGGGAATAAATATATTAGTTGCTATAAAGTGTGTGTGTGTGACAGAGAAAGAGAGACGGAAACAGAGAAACAAAAAGAAAACTTAAGCCTAAAACCATGTGTGTTTGAATATTTATATGGGATAGTTGTCTGCTATGCTTTAAAATTCTGGTTTCAACCACAGCACCCCAACATTCTAGAAGCATTACAATGATCAACTATCTCTCTCTTTGTGTGTTTTCCAGTGTGGCAGCCATAAGCTGCATGTGACCATGGAATACTAACAATTTTAAAACTTTCTTCCATTTTAATTTAAAAAGCTACATATGGCTCATACCAACTGTAGAATGACACAAAAGGGGAATTCAGGAAAAGACTCTTGAGTTCCCACTACAATATGTTTGATACATTTGACGTAAACTTTATATTTCTTGTGTTTTGTGGCCTGAACGTAATTGAAAAAAAAAAAAAAAACAAACAAACTGTTCCGCGGTGTAAGGGAGAACTTATCTTGAACAAAATGAAGGTATGAACAGAAGCTCATTTTCCAAATTCACTAGGGGAATTTAAAACTATACATGTTTATGTAAAAACAATCCACCAAAACATGGAAATAGAAATTCACAGAATGCAATATTTTTTCAGAACCCCAAGAGTTAAAATAAATATCTTCCCTTATATTTCCATTTGAATGAAGCTATTTGGGAAAAAAATGAAATCACAGAAAAAAAATAAAATAAAATTAGTAAAATAATTATATAATAAACTGTAACGAAAGTCTAAAAATTATTTTATAAGATAAAATTGGAAAATAATCTGTGATCAGCCAAGTCATTTCTTTTCATTATATCTGATATTTTAGGTTTCCATAAAGCAACCTTTGTCTCTAAAATATTTATATTTTATATTTATATTTATATTTATATTTATATTTATATTTGGATATTAATATAATAATACTGTTGAATATGAAAAATGAAAATGTTATAAAAGTATTCATAACAAAAAGTACCTTTTGGATAAGAAGATGACTCAGTGAGTAAAAGCACTTGCTGCCAATAATAATGAACTGTCTTAAATCCCTGGGTCTTAGATGATGGAATGAGAGAATCGTTTCCTACAAAGCAAGTACAGCTCTAGTGGAGTCAGAGCTACAAACGAACTCTGTGTCACACATACAATCACATTCACACACACAGACAAATGCTCACACTAAATACATAAATAAATATATAAATGGGAGAAAAGTATGTTTTGAATCTTAGTTATATCATAGCCACTTATTAACATTCCTCAAGGATAATTATGGTCATTTTTACTACAATTCTGAGCTATATTTTTACTCCTCTATATAGCAAATATCTATCCTAGTTTAGATGATGTTCTAAGTGCTGAGCTGGTATATAGAAATAAACATACCATACACAATTAATTAATTGAGAGCCATTAGGGGCCACCAGGTGAGACTCCTACCCCAGCATCCTGCCTGCTGGCACCTCCAGGCAAACCCAGAAGCAACAAGTTTTTCCCAGTCTATTTCCAGGGTCATAACTCTACCTGCCTACTGCCAGCCAAGACAATCAGATGAGATGCCCATCCCTAAATTCCCTGCCTACTGGGTCACCTGGCAAGAAGTCCAGCAGCAATTAGGTTTGTCCAGTCCCCTCTGCATTCAGTCTTCTGGTTCACATCTGTACCTGCAATTCTGAGGCCTTGATCCATCAAGGAACAACAGTTATATCTTTGTTCGTGGAGGCTTCCTGCCACTCAGGACAACCAGAGGCCTGAAGCCATCAGAGACTACCAGCTCTTGCTTCGTACCTGAAGCCTGGTGCCACCCTGGAAAACCAGCAATTATCTATCTGCAATCCCAGAGGCCTGCTACCATCAGAAACTGCCAGCTCTGCCTGTATTCCCAAAGGCCTGCTGAATCTGGTACAATCATCTCTAACTTCAACCCCTTAAGGCTGCTGCCATCAAGGACCACGAGCTCTATCAGCAGTCCCAGAGACCTGCTGCTATCAGGGATCACCAGTCCTACTAACACCAGGGAAAACCAAATGGCTAAAGGACAGTAGAAGAACACAATCAGCAAAAGCCAGGGCAAAACAGTACTACCCGAACCCATCTGTCTTACTACAGCAATCCATGAATAACCTAACATAACTGAATTGCAAGAAAATGACCTCAAACCTAAACTTATGAAGATGATAGAGGCCTTTAAAGAGGAAACAAAGAAATCCTTTTAAAAAAGCAAGAAAACACAATTGAACAGGTAAAGGAAATGAAGAAAAATTTCCAACACCTGATAATGGAAATAGAAGCAATAAAGAAAAACAGACGGAGGCAGTCATGGACATGAATAGCCTAAGAAAGAGAACAGGACTACAGGCAGAAGCATCACCAACAGGATACAAAAGATGGAATAGAGAATCTCAGGAGTAAAAGATACAGTGGAGGAATTGAATATTGATCAAAGGAAATGCAAAACTAAAAAATTTATAATATAAAACATCCTGGATATTGGGACACTATAAAAAGACCAAGCCTGAGAATAATAGGCATAGAAGGGAAGATTTTTAACTCAAAGGTCCAGAAAATATCTTCAACAAATCACAGAAGAAAATTTCTCTAAGGAAACAGTTTCCTATAAATGTACAAGAAGCTTACAAAACACCAAATAGATTGGAACAGAAAAAAATT
Source organism: Mastomys natalensis (assembly GCA_021653895.1). NCBI lineage: Eukaryota > Metazoa > Chordata > Mammalia > Rodentia > Muridae > Mastomys > Mastomys natalensis. The sequence continues at coordinate 652,960 of JAJTUV010001019.1, forward strand.
CTCCAGCAGCATAATAATCAAAACACTAAATATAGAGGACAAAGAAAGAATATTAAAAGCTGCAAGGGACAAAAGACAAACTAACTACCAGAATTACACCTAACTTCTCAACAGAGACACTCAAAGTCAGAAGGGCCTAGGCAACTGTCTTACAGATCAAAAGAAGCCACAAATGTCAGTCAAAACTACTGTACCCACCAAAATATTCATTACCATAGATGATATTCTGTGACTAAACCAAATTTAAAGAATACCTTTCCACTAATCCAGCCATACAAATGATACCAGAAGGAAAAATCAAACAAAAGGACTGTAAGTATACCTAAAAAAAACACAAGCAATAATTTCACATCAACAAAACCAAAGGACAAGTAGCCCCGCACACACACACACACACACACACACAACACAAAAGAGGGAGAGAGAGAGAGAAGAGAGAGAGAGAGAGAGAGAGAGAGAGGCTTTACTACCAATATCAAAATAACAGGAATTACAAATCATTTATCATTAATGTCTCTCACATCAAAGGACTCAATTTCCCAAAAAAATGATACAAGCTAACAAAGTGGATGTATAAACAGGACTTATCATTCTGTCACATACAAGAAATACACCTCAGGAGCAAACAGATATCACTCAAAGAAAAGGGATAGAAAAAGATCTTCCAAGCAAATAGACCCAAGAACTAGAGACATAGCAATTCTAATATCCAATAAAATAGACTTTTAAGCAAAATTAATAAAAAGAAATGCTGAAGGAGACTTCACATTCATCAAAGGAAAAAATCTATCAAGTTGATGTCTCAATTCCAAACACTATGGTTCAAATGTAAGGGCATCCAGTTCATAAAAGAAACATTACTAAAGCTTGAGTCACACACTGAACCTCAGTCTTTAATACTGGGAGATATCAACATCCCACTCTCACCAATGATCAGGTCATCAAGACAGAAACTAAATAAAGATAATAAAACTAACGGAGCTTATCATCAAAAGTACCTAACAGATATCTACAGAACATTTCACCCAAACACAAAAGATTATATCTTCTTCTTAGCACCTTATGAAACCTTCTCCAAAATTGACCATATTGACAGTCACAAAGCAAACCTCAGCAAATACAAGAAAATTGAAATAACCCTCTTCAACTTCTCAGAACACCATGAATTAAAGCTGGATTTCAACAACCACAGAAACAAGAGAAAGCTCATGGAAACTGAACATTATGGAAAATGATACTGAGTCAAAGAAAAAATAAAGGAAGAAATTAAAGACTATCTAGAATTTAGTGAAAATGAAGGCACAATATTCTCAAGCTTATGGGATATAATGAAAGTAGTGCTGAGAGGAAGTTCATAGCACTAAGTGCCTTAATAAAGATATTGGAGAGATCGCATACTAGCAACTTAACAGCAGAAATGAAACTCTAGAACCAAAAGAAGGAAACACATCACACCAAAGAGGATAGAAAGCAGAAAATAATCAAATTCAGGACTAAAATCAATCAATTAGAAACAAAGAGCACAATACAAAGAATCAACAAACCAAGAGCTGATTCTTTGGGAAAATCATTAAGATAGACAAATGCTTAGTTAAACTAACTAAAAGGCAGAAAGAAATACAGAAATTAATAAAACCAGAAATGAAAAGGGATATAACAATAGACACTGAAGAAATCCAAAGAATCCTTAGGGCCTGCACAAGAAGATTAACAGAGACAACTAATCTGAACCCTTAGGAGTTCCCAGAGACTGAACCACCAAAGAGCATACATGGGCTAAACTTAGCCCCCCCCCCAACACCCACATATATGCAGCAATTTCAGCTTTGTCTTCATGCAGGTCTTCCAACAAATGAGCAGGGACTGTCCCTGACTCTGTTGCCTGTCTGTGGATCCTGTTACCTTAACTGGGCTGCTTATTCTGGCCTCAGTAGGAGATGTATTTAGGCCTGCAGTGACTTATGTGTCTAAGTGGTTGGTATCCATCAGCGGGCTCTCCCCATTCTCAGAGGAGAAGGAAAGAGAAGAGGGGTTGTGTGAGGGGGTATTGAAAGGGGGCTGTAAGCAGGATGTAAAGTGAATAAATAAACAAATTAATGGAAAAAGCAAAGATATAAACAATTAATTTATTGAGGAAAATGCATGTTGGATGAATGAATAGTATCTGAAACACAGTGAGCAATATGGGTGTTAAACTGTGGCAATTGAACAGATTTAAAAGTAGAAATTCTGATAGAGCTGGGATTGTTTAAAGGAAAGTGGAAAAATGAACTGAGTACCTCACTAGAGAAGAAGGTTACATTTTAAAAATGAGAATCACCAAGACTTGGAAGAGGAACTAGGTAAGACATCATGCAGAAAATTACATATTCAGTGTCCTAAACACATATGCCTGTCTAGCTTCTTCTAGAATGGCATTTTTGAAATGTATTAATGAATGAATAGTGCCATTTGTTGAAGAATCATAGTTACATTCTAGGTATGACATATATATTTTTGCCATTAAATATTTTATGAGTCTCTCAGTTAATAATAGGGTTGTGTGAAGTGTTCATTCACTCCTATATTAGCACACTACTCAGTGATTTCAAGGAAAGTGACTGCATGCTAGGGTCTGATTATTTCTTTTATGGAATGTATTACACAATTCTTGGTTTCTTCATTGTTCTCAAAGACTATTTATTATTAAATATAAGTACCTACTTCTTAAAGAACTTGAAACTGACTGTTCTGCACTCAGTTGATATATCCGAACATGGTGGTTAGATTTAGTTCTCAACTAGGTACAATGTAGAATAACCAATATAAAAGAGGCTACATGAGGAGTTTTCAGTATTTGATTGGCTGTGGACATACTTTTGAGTGGAATATTTTTATCATATTAATTGATTTGAAGAACCCTACCTACTCTCAAACAGGGGTACCCATTCACCAGACAGGGAATCTCATTGTGTAAGAGCAAGTATGAATACAAGTTCTGTTCTCTGCTCAGATCATGCATATGATATGACTAGCTGCCGAAAGCTCCTGCTGGTGTGATATCCTGCTGTGACAGAATGAAAACCCTGATCTGAAGTCAAACCTTTTGGTCCTGAATTGCTTTCTGTACGTATTTATCACAGCAACAGGAAATAAACCTAAGTTGCTACATTATTATAATAATAACATCATTATGTATAAGAAGGCTTATGAAAGAAGCCATGACACTGATTTGGCGTATTAATGTATACACCAAAATCTAGCGAGAAGTAAAATGATGTGCCCACACTGACATGATTCATGATAGTGATTACTGCCAGTGTTATCCTGTACTTAACATGTGATAGCTACCATGTGTAGTTCTTCTGACAGCATCATGAGGCAGCCATCATTGCTTACGACTTACACATTCCTGCTAAGGAATGGGAGGGAAAGAAGCATCTCCAAAGTCAATTGGATGATAAGCAGTGGAGCTGAAGTTCCATCTACACTAGATTCTTTTGTATTTGTATTTTTTTTTTTTTTGTTTTTTGTTTGTTGTTTGGTTTTTTTTCGAGAAGGATTTCTCTGTGTATGTCCGGGCTGTACTCTGGAACTCGCTGGTAGACCGAGACTGGCCTCGAACTCGAAAATCCTGCCTAGATGAAAGCCTCCAAAGTCATGGGATTAAAGACGTGCGCACCACACACGTTGATTCTTTTGTATTTAAAATCTCCAGAAGAGATGATTTCTCAGGAACGGCTGGAAACATTTAACTTTTAAACAATAGAGATAGAATGTCACTTCTGCCTGTGAGCTGACTATTAAGAAGTATTTTATATATATCATATATATATATATATATATTTATATAATAGCTATGATACATATATATGTGTCAATAATATATATATATATATATATATATATATATATATTTAAAACCCTCTATTTAATCTAAGAACACATTCTTTCAGGATACATAAAAGATGCTGTTGAGAATAAAACCATTCTGTGTCTGAAAAGAATATGTCATACAATTTTTTTTAAAAAAAATATAGAACTTATAATTTTAATTGACATCGCAATTTAATGCGGTAAAATCTACAATATTTTTCCTGAGTATATTGAAATTAATGATGTGTTCAACAGTTCACCCCACACTGTTCATCTTTGTTTCCTTTCTATTTGTATATATTTGAAATCTTACTTGTATACAAGGAAAAAGCCTGCATTCTCATCATGAAGTTAATGCTTCCATTCTGTAAGCAATGTAAGCAAAGTAAAGAAAACTACTTTTTTTGACACACTCTCATGCACGGTCCCAGGTCAGGGTCCTAACAGTCACTTAATATTTATTCCATGTACATAGATAGTTTTCCATCTTCAGAATAGAGCTATTGTATCTCTCTGCTAATAACTCTTCATCTGAATGCATGACTTATTTCCATTGTAGAGGCAAAGTTCCAGTTACCTTGATTGCTGTGTTTTGCTAAACATCCTTTTTATTCTCAAGTTGTTCTTTTGTACATGCAACTGATCTGATTTAACCACAGTGGGAAGGATATTTTCTTAGTCATTTTACATATTTGTAATGAATTTACAACAAGCACCCAACCTCCTACACTGACCCCCTAGGCTGATCAATTGAAGGCATTTACTGGATCACCAACTGAGATTACAGGGTGTAATCTGTGGCTAGGGATCAGAGATTTCTGTGTAAATTTAATTTACTCTTGTGGGGATCAAAAGCTCATTAACACTCTATTCTTTCCAACTGAGCTGTAAGCCTGAAGCAATTAGTATTCAAAAATATTTTCTTTCATTAATATTTTTCACTGTGTAATCTGTTTTTGTTCCATTTAGGAGCCAATATGATGCATGTTAAATTTTAAAATGCACAGGCATTTCTGTTGTTGTTTTGTGTTGTTATTTTCAAATAAATATTTATATACAAATTAAGCAATGGCAATAAAATCAAATCAAATAAAACAGAGTCTAGATTCCCATTTCCTTCTAGTTTCCCAAATGAAGTGACTAATAACTTCCAAGGGATCAGGATTATTCTTGCACAAAAGAAGAAGTGAGAAAACATTTTTAATCATTAACACAGGAGAGTTTGCCACTTTGCAGTGGGGAAAGACACATAGTCCTAGGTGTGTGAGCCTGGGGGCTGTTGATGAGACACAAGATGTGTGAGAAACAGTCTCCCAGCAATGTTGAAAATGGACAGAAAATGAATAAAGTTTTTTCTCTACTTCATCTAGGACGTAGCTATCATCTGTTCTTTTATGCAGGCAAAATGCAAGACTATATTATAACACAGTTTCTTTTAAACCCCATCAAGGTCTCCAAGGAAACTATTCAAGAACAGAAAAGACAATAAATTCTGTCAAAGCAATTTGGTTTTGTTTTGACTTTAAACACTGACATACTTTAAAAGTATGATTCATTACCAGCTCTCATTGGAGTTGCATGGAGACAGATAGTACTACCAAATAAATAATCTGAAATACTACAAACCATAGATTAGCAAAAATCCTCAATAAAAAACAAGACACTATCTTGCCAATAACCCTCTCTGTCAGTGCATGTAGAAAAGTAACTTTATCTGTCTGTTCTTTTTGTTTGTTGGTTTGTGTATTTCTTCCCTAACCCACACACACCAGTTCTGGAGACTTGAGAGAAGAGAGTTAAAATGACAGCATTTGGGAGGTTCCAAGCTCCAATGTTATATTCATTAACTTAGAAAGGAAATTTAAATTCTTTCAACAGGCCACAATCTCAGTTGTGCCCTCCTAACATCCTGTAAAACTGAAGACTTTGACATTAATATAAAAAACACATTTATTAATTGATTAATTAATTAATATATCCTGGCTACAGTTTAGCCTCCTTCCTTTCCTCTCACTCCTCTATTTCTCTTCAGAAAAGGGCCTCTCAAGGATATCAACCAGCTGTGACATACCAAGATGGAGCAAGACTAGACAGCCCCTTACCTATGAAGCCTGGTTGAGGCAGCCCAGTGGGACTAGGGTCCCCAAATCAGGCATCAGAGTCAGAGACAGCCCGATTTGACTCAAAGCACACATTTTTAGATGGCATCAGAGTTTCAGTGGGTACCTGAAGCTCCCCACAAGTGATGAGTGCAGACTTCACTGCAGTCTTGTTTTAACAGGAGTTTGAGCCATTCATGTGTGAATGTCTTCAATGGCAGCATTTAGACTATTTAAAGGTTTCTTGTGTAAAACAGAATAAACCTCAATCCATAAAAAAATGTTTGAAATATAATTTGAATCTGATTATTTGAAAAAGTTTCCACTAGTTATCTCCTCATTCTATCCTCTAGAATAACATGAAATAAGTGTATGATTTAATAAATAACATGTACAAACAAAAGTAGAAATATGTTGTGTCAGTTGACCTGGAGGATTGCATTCCACTCTGATTACCACACATTGAGTTCATCTTCAAACGAATGAGGACTTAGTTTACCTACACACAGTAAGGCTGCAGTGAATACGTCAGTTGAGTGCACATGAGATGTTGACAATATTGTTGATATAGTTATTAACAAGGAATTTTCAAAAACAAATAGTATTTTAAAAACAAATTTATTATAAAACATGTTGCACACATTTTATATAAAAATAAACACATCAAAAAGAATGAAACTATACAATTCAATGAACTTCTTTGCAACCATTGACTATGTTCTTAGGCACTTATCCACCACCGAAACTGAAAACTTCATGGCAGACATAAAAGTAGAAAACAATTAGATTTATATTGTCCTTCATAACTCGTGTCCAATAGCTGCTAGTACTGTGACTTACCATCCATCAAAACTCTTCCTACTTTTAATTATTTTGTGCCAGGGACTGCATTGATGACTAAAGACACAGAGGTGAACAAGACAGAAGTTCTTAGTCTCATTGGAGGGACAACAAATTATTACATAGAAGTATATGGAAGGTTTAATTAAATGACTTTGAAGGAAATAACTGGGATTATAATACAGAGAAAACACGAGAATGCTAGGAAGAAGGAAACTTCAGAGTACCTATGAAGATTGAGTAGGAATTTGTTAAGGTTTTATAAAACTAAATCTCACATATGGTGATGTGTTACTTAAATATGTGCAAAGCTATACTGTGACCTGGATTGATGTCTGCCTAAGCTATAAAATACATAGAATTGTAATTTCCAGAACCCATCTACGTTTATGTAGCAAAGGGAATTTTTGAGATGTGAATTACTGTTTTGAGTTAAAGACATTTGTCCTGGATTAACAGGAAGGGACCTGAGTATAATTACTATTCTCTTGAAAACAGAGGAAAGAGAGTTGGTGAGGAGGACACTGGTATGTGTGGTAGAAACTGGGACTGAGGTCAATGCTTAAATAATGGAAAAGAAGCATTCACAAGTGAAAAGACAGGGTAATGATTCTGCTTTTAGAGGTTTCAGAAAGAGTCAGACCTGCTTAAACCTTGACATTTGCCCTGGCTTCTGAAGTTAGATTACTGTTTCCAGAACATAGATACAACACATCTGTGTTATTTTGTTCCAATGTTTTTAGCCATTTGTTGTACCAGCACTAAGAAACTAATGAAAGCATGAATTTGCACCTATAAATGGCATAATTAAAGTGCTGCTGGATGTTAAGAGCCCTATGGGGTCCTTTTAGACTCTGGTTAGTTAGCATTGCAAATGCAGCTGATATTATTGTTCTGGTTCTCAGCTTGTATCCATTGTGATGTGCTGCAGGGTAAAAACATGACTCTGCTTCTGAGAGACCTGAAACTGACCTGGACTTTACTTTCATACTTTGGGAAGATAAGTTCTTCACAGTGCTTCCATCTGGAAATACTAGATTCATACATAATAATGTTTATATTGTTTCTAAATTCCTCATAGGCCACAAGCTTAATCTGCATTTTAAAAACATAATTTTAACATTAGGTTAGAAGGCTAAAATGTTTAGAAGAAATGATTAGAAGATACTAGAAAACACATAGGTAAGAGTTCATCTATATGATTGCATTGGGGATAACTACATAGACATCCTTGAGAGCTATTTTGAGTCCAGAATCAACTATCCTTGACTTGACTAGAGTTTTGAAGATGACTCTGAAATCTACAGCTTTGTTCATTGGAAATGAATGTGCACAATGAAGAATATAGTTTTCAGGGTATTTAGATTTAGAATCCTCTATTTCTGTGTGAATACTGGTGCTTAAAAAGGAAATATTACAGAGCTGTTGATTAAAAATATAAGCTTGAGAAAAAGGGGGAAACAACTGCTTTGTGTCTTTGAGAAGAACCTCTGGAGGGGATGCACATCTAATTAAAGACCTGGAAAATGTAAGGCATTGACACCTGAGTGCAGTGCAGAGGAACAATAAGACAGTCTGAGATGCAGCTAAAGGGTAACAAAGGAGAAAATAAACAAACAACAACTGAAACCCTCCAAAAATAATAACTGGTGGTGTTAAGTTAAAAAAAATTCTAGAGTGATAATTCACTCCAGTCTGTCATCAAGGGAGAAGATAAAGGATGGACAACTGAAAACAGTGTTAACACATCTAGCTACTATGATAAGTGCTAAATGTGTAGATGTTTCATCAAAGATTTAAGTTAGCAATATAAAAACAAATAACAAAACATGGACCTTAATGGCAATATGTGGGTCAAAGTATGTGATCTTTCCACTGATCTCTGTACAGTGATGTGTCCTGGGATAGGATGTTTAGGGAGCAATGTGCTGCGGTTGTTAGTTCCTCCCATTTGTTGCACAAACTGTGATTGTGGTCCCTAAGTGTTAGCACTGTACTCCACTTTATCCTAACAAAGGTAATTATTTTTAATACAAGGAGAGCACAGCTTTCCCTCAATTTTATTCCCATCTAAAGAAATTTCAATCATTCTTGTTTTTGAGCTAAAGACAGTCTTCCTACAATCTATAAGCCATTCTAACTTGAACTATTATAAAATGTTAAGTCAAGTTTAATTAAGCTATCCTAAGGGAATAGGGAAAATGTATTTTCACATTGGACATATTTATTATATGGAGATGCATATATTCACGTAAAATGGACTGGAGCTTTATTTACAAGATGCACCTGAGGTGTTCTGGGCAGTCTCTTTTTTCCATTATTTCTTTTCTCACCAAGAACTTAAGTAGCTTGAGCTCGTCTAGAAGTATATGCAGATTTTCTTGAAGAATTGAAAAAAAATTCCATAAGACTCATTTGACATCACGACACCTACCCATATGACTTCAGGGCTATAGTATATCTTTTCTAGATATACATTTTATTGGTTGGGAAGCCATGAACGGATATCAATATAAGGTTGTAACAGAAAATAATCTTTGTAATGCAAGAAAATTTGCAGAAATTTTCAATTTCTCTCTCAACCTTACTTTCTAGAATGATGCAATGCCGAGAATTGTGAGTAATTTGTCACCAAGACTGCTCTCACCTGGTCCTTTTGAGGGTTAATACCTATGATATCATTTGGAAAATAATATGAGTACTGGCAGATCAACTGTGATATCAAATTAATCTGTTCACTGCATAGGATAGGTCATTAAATCTTATGTAACTTTGGGACAAACTCTTATAATTTATTAACAGCCATGTTTTTTCCATTTATGAATGTTACTTGTGCCTGAGCCATGTGAGGTTTATGCAACATGGTAAAAAATAAAGTCATTAACCCAGTGTCTCAGTCACAGAAGATATTAACTAAAAAGCAGTTTTTAAATTATTACACAATTATGTATAATGCATATGTTATTATGCAACAAAATTAGAGTTGCTATTGAGTTCTAGAAATGTAGGTCAGACAAAAATTATGACTAAAATCTCTTCTCTGGGATTTTTTTTGTTTAAATTCTAAACCTACCTACACCTGGAATATTAAAGAACAAACAGGTTTTCTCAAAAGATTGTGACAATAAGGAAGTCTAATCTTTAGTCTACTTTTATAGTTTACACCATGATATTCTTATATGTCACATTATTTATTTAATGCCAATTTGGCAAAAGGTTATAACAAATGAAAAATACACTTTTTGATTAATATTGTCTGTTGAGAGGCACAGAAAGGAGATTTCTGTGTTAGAAGATCCCTGTGAGAGGCACTGTCATTATACCATCTTAGAATAAACTTGGCATTGAGCAGGACCATTTCAACTTAAAGTCTTTACTGAGGCAAGCAGTTCAGTATGTTTCTCTACCTCTAATGAAAAGGAAATCTGAGGACAGTAGAGATGGCTCACTGTGAAAAGAGCTTGTTATGCAGACATGGTGACGTAAGTTCTGTCCCCAGAATTCATATGAAGATAGGAGAGAACTAATTCTACAGAGTTGTCCTCTGATGTGCACATGTATGCACACGCATACACACACACATGCACACACACACACACGTGAGCAGTATAATAATGATGATGATAAATTGTTTTAAAATTTTTAAAGCAAGTAGACAGTTTCCTGTGTGCATAAGAACGTGTATAATTAAGTACTATAATAATTATATTTATCATTTTAATTAATTTGTTAAAATGTTTAAGTTATCTTTTATATCCATACTTGATGAGGTAACAGAAAATCAGAACAGTTGAAGAACTTCGCAATTAGTAAGCTTAGGAGTAGACACAAAATTCTTCCTGTAATAATATTTCAAGCATAATCCAGCAAAAAATTAGTAGAAGCTCTCAAAATATATATTCAATGTTACATGCAGAAAACACAGGTAGTTATGACTTAGAATATAGAAAAACGGCCACTAATATAATATTTTTAAGGAAAAGGAGATACTCTCTATTAAAATAATTATGACTATAAAAGTGAAGATATTTTTAAAATTTTCACAGAAAATATCAAGTCTTGAGAAATTTAAATATCAAGTCTTGAGAAATACCTAAGTCCTAGAAACTGAAAAATTCATTCTTAAACGCAAATCCATTATAATTTTGAAACTCACCAAATTGTACTCTCAATCTTGAACAGAATGAACACATGACTCATTTTTTATAAATATTATTGATATGTTCAGTGGTTTGGGTTTATTGACACAATGTTTTTTAATTTGTTTCAATTTATCTTTTCTTTATATTGGCTATTTTCTTTATTTATACTTCAAATGTTGAAATTCTCATTCTTGACACAACTTATAATTCTGTCACCAACTAAATTGTGATAACTTTGAAAATGTGTGTTAGCACTGCCTGTCTCTCCTTCTTTCTTAATTCATTTTAAAATATTTTACTAATTCCTTGAGAATTTCATACAATGACTTTTAAATGTATTCATTCCCCAAACACCTCCCCTTACCACACTCTCAATCCTTTGAGCCCTCCCCACCCGCCTCTGAGATTCTTTTCCCCCTTCTTCTCCAGTCTCCCTTCCCCTCCTACAGACCCACCTCATTTTCTTCTTTGTTTTTTTGTAGTCTAGTCTAGTTTGTGCTGCCCAGATATTCTTGAGAGTGGGCCTTCACTGGGTGTGTCTTCAACTCACCAGGGTTCTCATACTTAAAGAAAATTGATCCTACCTTTCCTCTCCCAGCAGCTTTCAAAGTGCCAATAGCTCCTCATTTAGTGATGGAATTTTATATCCATCTTTCCCATTTTGTGTTGGGATTTTGTCTGGTTGGAGCTTGTTTAAGACTTGTCAATGCTGTCATAATCACTCTGAGTTCATATGTACTTCTGCTTTGTTGTTTCTGAAAAAGAGGTTCCTTGAAGTTACTCTCTATTCCTGGCCCTTGCAACCTTTCCATTGCTTCTTCTTTAAAGTTTCCTGAGTATTGGAGAAAGATATTGAGTGTCTGATTGAGGTCCTGCCACCTCACAGAATTTTGTTCTCAGGATATTGACCAGATGGGGAGTCTCTGTGTTGATTGCCATTCACTACAAGAAGAAGCTTCTGTCTCAATAAGAGTAATATCTTAATTTACCTAGAGAATACATTAGCTAAATAAGTAAAATATTATTTTTACTTATTTATGAACGTGGTAAAATTTAAATTTAAGATATTAACATAAGTTAAACTTGCTGACTTTTAGGCTGTGTGAAACTTTTAAAATTGAAATCCCATGAGAGACAATGTAGATCATTTCAAGAAAGTAGTTGTATCATTTTAATATTCAGCAGTTAATATAAAAGGTACTAAATGTACTTCTTTATTGAATAAAGGGATGGCTATTTCCCATTATTTTTGAGTAGTCTTTCAAAACTCTCTACTCACAAGTTGAATTATTTTTAAGCTAAGGGGGGAAAGTCCTAATGGAAAAGTAAGGTCTCAACTCCAGTGCCTGAAACCATGTAACACAGTTTCTAAATGGGAAAAAAGAAAGAAAGAAAATGTGATGAACCCTTAAATACTCTAAGCTCCGCTAACTGAGATGTGGTAGTAATTACTTTTTATTTATATATTTGTGCCATCTCCTGGAAATGGTAATGCTTTCAAGTGAGGATCAAAGAGAATGACCTACATACAAAATAGATTTTAGTATGTAGTTACATTTTCATCCTTTGTAATACGCTTTTTGCAACAATACTTCTAATAAGAAACACAGCATAATGCTTCTCATTTTTTAAAATGAGTTTCCACTAAGGTTAGATGGGGAATTTGGGAACCAGAAAAGAAAAAAGAAATGAATTTGTCCAAGGTGTTAATACCAACAGATGAATCAGTATGCACACACCACACTTACACACTTAAAGAAAATTCAAGATTCAGAAATATATATTCAGAATAGATACATTATCTCTCTGTCTAATGGGCTGTATGTATAAGTGTATGATACGTATGTTTCTCTTTGTGTGTGTGCGTGTGTGTGCGTGTGTGTGCGTGTGTGCGTGTGTGTGTGTGTGTGCGTGTGTGTGTGTGTGCGTGTGTGTGTGTGTGTGTGTGTGTGTGTGCGCGTGTGTGTGAGTATGTGGTGTGTGTGTGTGTGTGAGAGAGAGAGAGAGAAAGACCAGAAATACTATATTAAATTATCTAGCCCCAAAGACTCTTAAAATACAAATGTTTTAATATAAGGAGAAAAGGTAGAGTGCTATAATCTATAATCACATTTAATATACAATCTCATTCAATATACAAATGAATTTTATCTTCTTTTGTTCCAAAACTGGTCAGTTGGATTCTCTTATGTTAACCACAAAATTCACTAGGAATATTTCATAGGGAAAGGTATCTCTCGTCAAGCCATCAAAGATGATTTGGTCCCTAATAATATAAAGCTTCCCAGGGAGCAATTTATTAAAATATTATTCTTTCACTGGATGCACTACATATTCCCAATGAAGAAAAGTGCCTGAAACACTAGTGTTTTACTGGAATTTTCCTAATTAGGAAATGCCAGAGAGCAGATGCAGTGGCAGCAGGAGAAAGGAGAATGACTCATTTGCAAATTCTTCCCAGGGTCATTCATGTGCAATATTCTTTCCCTTAACAGATTAAAAATATATCTGATGCTCTAATGATACTTACAAAGTAGTAGTGGTTGTTCTTTGATGTCATCCATTTGATAAGAGAAGGTAAATTAAATTTTATTTATTGACTTTCTAGGTAGGATGAGCATATTTACTTATTACAGAGGTAGAGATTATATATGACATCACTTCTATAAAGATATCAAAATTGGCAGTTCCTTCTTATAGCACTATCCCTCTTTTAAAAGGAAAAAATTACTTTTAGCATATAGTGTGTGGGGGGAGTCAGTTATTTCAGAGAGTAGCAAGGGAAGTGATGGATGTTGGCCAACATGTATTTATTTACCAACTTTTTTTTCTACAAACAGTTCTAAGGATGTACAACAAAATATAAATGGATTAGACAGTATACTTACCATAATAGAAGCTGAGTCTATAAAAATATAGTTGTCTTTGTTTAGATACAGGATGCATAGGTTTTGTGAAGAGCCTGACATGTTATCCTTGGGTAACTGTTTACTGTTTATTGAATCTTTGTCCTATAATCACTATAAAACTTGTGTGTAGTCCTATTAAAACAAAAATTTTCTACATTATCATCCTCAAGACAAAAGGCCACTTAAACAATTGAATAATGTGACTGTCTGACAAGAAAATGGAGTCTGTATGAAGCAAATTTTATATCAAACACTGGGGAAAAGGCTTTTATTTGCATGCTTGTGTTTGGCTACTTTGCTACCTTGCAAACGAAAATCTGAATGAGCTAGCAGTATTTACTGAAACATTTTTATAGTGTTCAGCTAATCCCAGCTCTGCTTGAGACTGTTCCCAGTGATACTTTCATAGATAAGCAAACCTCCAAATCAAACTCAGGAGATGAAGACATAACATTTGCAAAAACTAAAAATGTTCAAACAAATGTGAAAATGTGCTTCTTATTTACAAAAATGATATTCTATATAGCCTGAAAATTCTGCATTTGGAGGACACAGTGAAAAGGTTTCTTAAATTGTTAAGCATAAAATACGAATAATAGCAATAAGCAACATTGCTAAAAATTAAGCAAGATTAAAGACATGCTCAGTAAATATGAATTGACTACATTAACCATTCAATATATCAACATTTGTGAACTCATATAAGGAACCTTCTAAATAATTTCTACCTATGTGGCATAGCTTGTCTGCATTCTCATTTCAGTTATTAACCCTGAGAAAAGTTATAAAATCAGTGACTATAAAAACTGAGGGATCAGATTTCAAATTATATCTTCCAACTATAATATAATTCTTATTATGAAGATTCTCTTTTGGTAAGAGTCTTTAAAACTATAAATAAATAAATAAATACATACATACATTCATAAATTTTTAAGTAAAATAAATACATAGATTTTCCCTTTGGTTTTTGATGCTTTTTCTACCATCATTAGAGCAAGTGGAAAGGTAGTTTATTATTTTAATGAATTACATGTGCCAAAAAAAAAGCAATACACTCTTTACGTAGATACTATAATCTTGGCTAAAGAATAAGAATCTATAAATTCTATGAGAAAAAATAAAGAAAAATGAAAAAGAAATGTCCAGCATTTAACTAGGTCTAATGAACATGGACTCCTCTGTTGAGGATAATATTTAAAACAGTGGCATCCGATCTGGCTTGTTTTATTTTTTTATTTTTTATTATTTTTTTTTTTTGTTTTTTGTTTTTTGTTTTTTTGTTTGTTTTTTGTTTTTTGTTTTTTGTTTTGTTTTGTTTTGTTTTGTTTTGGAATACACAGCTCATTTTACTCAGCTTAGACTCTCAAGAAACACAATACAAGTGGAAGAGCTCACTGGGGTTAACAAGACAAATAATGTTGGATGAAGGTCCCAAGAGCAGTAAGAAGCAGACACTGTGGAGAAGGGCATCCAGGCCCATGGACGTGGGAATATGCATACATGACAAGACCATTCTTGGTGTATGCAGAGAAAAGTGAGGAGCCCCGCTTGCCCAGAGTCCAGGGAGCAAGGGGTGGAGTGCAGAACTGACCTCGAAATACTAGAGGTCAGGTGCCTATCTGCTTTCTATTAATTAGACCAGTTTGAATTTTCTGTGAATGGGAAAATACTTGAGTATAGATGACAATTAGCATAATTATTCAAAGATCTATGATTGTTATTGAGTTTATTAAGAACTCATTGTTCTTGTAGAAGAATGCAAATTGATCCATACTTATCTCCTTGTACAAAGCTCAATTCCAACTGGCTTGTTTCTTAAGCAGCGCCAAGTTCTTGACTAGACAAGACCTAAGCCAAGAGCAGTGATGTGCTCTGATTGGCTCTGCCAGTCTACCATGTTGTCTCCACAAAGCTTGGCTGAGACCAGATAATAGCTCGCCATCCCCTGGTACCGGTAGAATGAAGACTCTTAATACTTAATGGCTATCCAATTAGTACATATATTTGGTAATGCTCAATTAACAAGATGTCCACACAGTTAGGTTGTTACCCAATACCTAACCTAGATATTATAATTACCTTAGACTGCCAGAGACACATGCACATCCTCAGCCATCTTCTCCTCCTCCCCAGTTCCTCTCCTCCTTCTTCCTTGTTCCTTTTCTTCCTTCTCCTCTTCCTCGTCCCACATTAGCTCCTGCCCAATCACTCCACTGCAAACAGTAGCAGCAGCAGCAGGAAACCATCCTGCTACACTCCTACAGTGAGGTCAATAAATTTGAGTTATAGATTCAAAGTTTTGGAAATAATTTAAGAATATAGTTTCAAGAAAAAGAGCCTCGGTAATTTCCTTCTTATTTTCCTCCTCCTCCTCATGCTTCTCTCCTCTTCCCTCCTCCTTCTTCTATGCATGTTTTTTCTTTACATCATTGGAAATTTTCATATGCACAAACTATGACCCACAAACCAAGGAGTATTCTAGTGGGTGAATAATCAGATTTGCTGAAATCTGTCATGAGCTACCTAACCCATGATGCTTTTACATGTCTCCAATTACTGAGAAGTATTAGCTCTGCATTTCCTTGCCCCCTAATGCATTTGTCTAACAAATTTTTTTATCTTTCTAGAAAATTCAACTAAATATAGTAATTTTTAAAAAACTAGACTGTTCTATATTACGACAATATAATTTAGTAAATCATGTTACATTAACACAAAAGATGTAGGAAATAGACACCTGGGCTAGTCTTTTAGAATATAAATTCAGAATACTCATTTGATTATTTGATGATTATAATAAAAGACTAATAAATGACCTGTGTGTTATTTATCTCATATTTTAGGAATGGGAACATTCTAAAGGAAGAGAATTTTCCCTATAACTTCAGCATATCTGCTAGATACTTGGGGTAGTCAAGTTCACATTTTAGAACATATACTTGTGACTCTGGAGAAGTAATTGCTCAAAGGACTCTTAAAAACTCCCACAAATAAATACATCTGCTGAACAGGTAGATGCATTTTATTCTTCAAACAGAGGGGGATTGAAGAGTGTGTCCTGCTTTATTATATCTAAATTTGAAGTTGAAATCCATAACATGTAAGTAGAAAATATCCTATCACATAATATATAAAGCTCTTTTTCATTTACTTAAAGTTAGACTGTTCATTCAGATACTTTACTTACCTAAAGAGTCTCTGACCTTCAATGAATAAAGAAAACACTCATGGGATGTCTATTCTTCATTTGAGACACATTTCTTGGCCAAATCCTAAAGTCTGGATTTGTCAACTGCATTGACCAACCTGCAGGAAACTGGCTTTCTGACATCAATGAAGAAGACAGCATCTGGGCAACTTATGTCTATGATGCCCCTCAGAGCCTCCATGAGTCCATGGATTTCAACTCAGTGGTTTGGATGTCAACATTTCAGCATCCATGTTTATTTTTAAAACTACTGGAACATTCTGTATCAAAATTAATATTATTATACTAATTTTCTAGTAAATTTATTTTCATGTTATTTATGCTTATAATACATTTTTGTTCCAATGTAATTTTTCATTATTTGTGGAGAAATCATACTTACAAACATTATATTGGAACTTAAAATGAAGCAATGACTTTAGTCTCTGACCTGCGCAGCCCAGTATAAAAATTACTAATAATTTACTGTTAATATTAATCTCACTTGGTTGCTGAAGTAATTTATATACATGTACTCAATTCCTGTGTCATGATGACCAAAGTAAAACTCCCTTAAATCTTTAGTGTGTGGATAAGAGACACAGTCACTAAGACCTCACATCTTAACACCTTCTACACCAGTGCTTCTCAACCTTTCTAGTGATGCAACTCTTTTATACAGTTCCTCAAATTGTGGTGACCCCAAAACATAAAATTATTTTCATTTGCAATGCATAACTATAACTTTGCTTCTGTTATGAATCATAATGTAAATATCTGATATGTAGGATATCTGATATGTGAGCCTTATAAAAGAGTCATATGATCCTCAATGCAGTCACAACCCACATATTAAGAACCACTGATTTACATACAGTCCAGTGTATGGAGGGTCCAGTTCAAAAAAAGCCAATTCATTAGTACAGTGGTTGTTATTTTTTTAAGTTCCTACTTAAAAGTCCTGTAACTTAAAACCAGAGTAGGGTAATAAATTTCATATTCATTATATATATATATATTATATATATATATATATATATACATATATATATATCATAATTTATATAAAAGCATAAAGCATATATATATATATATATATAAGCATTTCTAATACTTTTCTCTAAGTACAAATGAAATCTGTATGATACATATTTAATGTTTCATTCCTATTTTTACCATTTTACAAAATACCAAAATAAAATAGTGGGTTTTATTCCTTTTTTGTTTAGTATGATAATTATCTAGTCACTGTTCATCATTAGTGTATCTTTTGATATCTTTAAAATAGAGATCTAATCAATCAAACCATAGTCTAAAATTTTAACCTGGAAGTATCTCCTTTGTGGCGAACTTGAAGATAAATATGGTATGTGTGTAAACTAAAGTGCAGTCATGCCCACATCCAGAAATCATCTTAACTTTATCTAAAATAAATGTCTTAACATTGATTATTTCAGCATTGCTCTCTATATAAGTAGATTCTGCATTTCCACAGGCTCATATCTTAAAAAACTTTCAAAGCTGTCAAAAGTACATATTCAAAACAGCTGTCAGCTCAAGTCCTTGAGCGGAGGTGGTGGTGCACGCCTTTAATCCCAGCACTTGGGAGGCAGAGGCAGGCGGATTTCTGAGTTCGAGGCCAGCCTGGTCTACAGAGTGAGTTCCAGGACAGCCTGGGCTACACAGAGAAACCCTGTCTCGAAAAACCAAAAAAAAAAAAAAAAAAAAAAAAAAAAAAAAAAAAAAAACAGCTGTCAGTCAGCTTCAATAAATCTATTTAAGTAGCACTCTACAACAACACCAACCTAAAAATTAGAACACAGACACTGTTTTTTGCTAGTCACTGCTTTATTTTGATATGGGTTTGTTTTATGTTTGTTATTTTGAGAATACTTTCATATGATGTATAACCTAGAAAACACACCAAGAACTTTTATTAAAAATAATACTATACAGATATTATATAAGTACATTATACATTATATAAATATCAATATAAAAATAATAAATTTTCACCAATAAAAGTCTTCAAGAGCTCAACCCCTTGTAAGATGCATCCAAGAATTCTAAGACACTTACTTCAAAATCGTATGAATGGTGCCTAATAGCTTCTGTGTGCTCAGTGGAAACAGTATAGGTTATGATAATTCTGCAGAATGCTCTTTAGCAATGTTATCTCTGGGTGCTTTTAATCTGAATGTATTATGTCTAGCAGTATGATACACTAGTCCAGAAAGTAGTAGATAATTACTATATTCTGAGATATAAAGTGTCTCACTGGAGAATCTGGAGTTTCTCCAGATATTATTTTGACAAACCTTATCAACTGCTAAGGTCTGTCTAGTGGACCTTCTCTCTTAGTGGCTCACAAACTGTTTCAAATTGAGATTTTCTTAAAATAGCATTGAATTAAGCCAGGATTAATACTGGCAAAAGGAAGTTGAGAGAACTGGAACTATAAAGTTCTTTGGATGTTTCACTTTAACAATCTATTTTCAAGGACAGCAAACTAGGCTGATCAACTCTCCTCAAATCTAGAACTGGGAGAATTATTACTATTGTCACACTGGAAATGACAGATACTAGCTGCCCCCGGAAAAAAATAATCCTGATCTCATTAATGGTAAAAGAGTCTAGTACATAAGTTCATAGATAGTGGGCATTTATGGATAAATTTTGCTGAAGAAATTTTGAAACTTTGGAAAAACATTTTAATGGCAGATTTTCTAGCTTATTATAAAATATCAACAAATTCACACACATATCAGAGTATCAGAGGGTAAATTCATCCAATATTTTATAATTATTTAGAGTATGTTTATATGTTTGTATCCTGTTGATGTATATCTATGTATGAAAATGCCAGATAAAAATATAAACAAATAGCATGAAGATGCTTCTAAGGACCAGTAACATAAAATCTGTTTAATCAAAAAGGAGTGAGCACATAAATATATTGAGACAAAAGAATAAAATATAATTAATGGATTTCAGAATTAAGTCTAATGGAACTTTGGCTGAGTACAGGTTATAAAATCACTTGGTCAAATACAGCTTTTTTGCTCTGTACATTAAATTCTTACTCTATCTTCTAAATGTATTCATTGTTTTGGTTCCACAATGAAAGAACTGCTCCTGGCAACTCACTGTGCCCATAATTTTAGTATAGTCTTAATTATTGCTGATTTGGATTGTACCAGTAATAGTATTTATCTTATTCTGAGAATATTATAAATAAGTTTTGCCCCACCCCAAACTATCTCATTCATTACATTTTCAAGTTTGATATCTTCTGGTATTTCCAGTTACCATTAAAGAATGGTGAAATGAAACTTGCAATTATCTGAGAAGAATTGTCTCATATTCTAGATTCCTTGGGATCCTGAGTTTAGATTCCTGTAGGAAATTAGTAAGGTTTAACATTACTAACTTCTTAGACAGATGGTGTTTAACCTTTAACCTTGCCACCATTATACACTGACAATGACATTCCTAGTTAGGTAATTTCTCTCTCTCTCTCTCTCTCTCTCTCTCTCTCTCTCTCTCTCTGTGTGTGTGTGTTGTGTTCTCTCTGTCTCTCTCTCTGTTTCTCTCTGTCTGTCTCTGTCTCTATCTCTGTCTGTCTCTCTCACTCTCCTCTCTGAAATGTGATATGAGGTTTGTTATCACTCAGCATGGACATTTTTATATTAAATCAAACAAAATAATGAATGAGCTTTTCAGCAGAGACTCTCAAAATATGCTGTTAACAAAAGTTAATAATAAATTACAAATTTTCTTTAAAAATACATACCTTTTCATGAATGCAGTTATAGTTAAATTAATGCTTCTCAAGATTAATGCTCCTTTTAAATTTCAGAACAATGACATGTCTTCTGAGATTGTACATGTACCACATTGAAATGATATTTTTTAAATGTAACATTTAATTAAAAGAAATTATATGTAAGCTTAAAGAAAAACTATTTGTCTGCTCCATTCTCTAATATCAAATATGTGGGTTTCCCATATTAAACTATTCTCCAAGTCACAGTGGTTTTAAACTTGGTTGTATACTAAGACTTTAGGCTTAGAACTGATACCATGAGGCTCATTGCATTTCAGGCATCAATTGTAAGCAGTGGTTCCCTATGTGGCTGCTGTTACTGTGATTTGTTAAATGCATTCAATATTCTTATGGCCCTCTTCAGCTAAGATGCTAAATGTATTAGTTAGCCACTGCCAATTATTAAAACTGCAATGAAGGTTCTATAGAAGGAAAAAAGAATACCTAGAAAAGGTAGATAAGATGAGATCTTCAAGAACTGAAGCATATGTCCTTGGAGTTGGAATGCACCACCCTCCCAATGTGTATCAGACTGGAAATTCTCTGCATTCATCGTTTGGGGATTTGATGAGGCTTGCCTTAAATAGACATGGTTGATTAACTCATAAGCCATGTAATTAGCTCAATTGCCAGCCTCCCATTAGTCTCTCCAAAAGTCAGGGTGAAGCTGCCACTTCCATCTGTCTCATCTTTGGTTTCTATTCTGCCCTCAGATGACACTTTACCACCAATGACATCAAGTGATGAAGAGTCTGCTGTGTCTTCTAGAGGATAAGGTTGTTATGTGTCTTATTCTCTGTATCTTCTTCACACAGACAAAACAATAAACATCTGTTCTTACTGGCAGCTTTTATGTTATCATTTTGACTCCTTCCTAATGTGAATTGACTTGACTGAAGACATGCTGGTTTTGAGGTTTCCCAAGCTCCTATTAAATTTGGCTTCTCATTTGCTTGCTATGCATGAGTCTTTGGATAAAACTCATGTACTAAACCCAGGGACCTGATTATCTCTTGTATAATATGTCCATTTCAGTTAAAATGTAGTTTTGTCTAATTGGTATGTAAGCACAAGATGTATTCTCAGTAATAACAAACAAATAAAACTTCTTTGACTTTCTTAGCCCCATCAATAATTGTTAATAGAGAATTGCACTGAGCCTATATTTAGATAGCTTTCTGTAGATACCTTTAAGACTGAGGTTAAATTTGCAATACTGCACTATATCAATTACTATTGGAATCTTGTAATGGAATTTTTCTTTTTTTTTTTCATTTATTCTTTTTTTTTTCTTTTTTTAAATTTATTTAGTTATTTAAATCACATCATAATTTCCTTATTTAAACAGAGGTTATCAACACAAAAAGGCAGGATGTGGGGAAAGGAATGGCACCGGAGCATAGGTGTTCAGGGGGAGTACAGATACCTTTCAGAACAGGGTATCAGCTGGGTGTAGGTTCAGGGGACAGGTCACTATGACTCTGCCTATGATTCATTTGTCCTTATCTAAGTTGGTAATGTCCACCAAGGTTGCCTATTTATAAGACCTATGACTACTCAGGCTGGTAAATTTCCACAGAAGCTGCCTGTTTACAATAGCTTATAGCCTTCTGTTTCAGTGTTTTTCCACAGAGACCCAAGACTTTGTGTTAGCATGCATGTATGTCAGGCCTATTGTTGATTTTAGGCCTATGGCTGGTTTTAGGCCTTTAGTGCATATGCAGGGCTGCTCCTGACATCTCCTCCCTTCTCTAAGTATAGAAGGGCCTTGGTGATTCTATTCTTGTGAAGGTGGGAATAGAGGCCTGACCTCCAATAATTGAAGGGGACCTTGTAATGGCTCTGGTCCTCCTGTCGTTGTGTAATGGAATTTTTCAATGAATTGAGGAATGTAGAAAATTCAACTTTTGTTTTGTTTTTTGGTTTTTTGTTTTGCTTTTTTTGTTGTTGTTGTTTTTTTGGGTTTTTTTTTTGGTTTTTTTTTTTTTTTTTTTTTTTTTTTTTTGGTTTTTCGATACAAGGTTTCTCTGTGTAGTCCTGGCTGTCCTGGAACTCACTCTATAAACCAGGCTGGCCTTGAACTCAGAAATCCACCTTCCTCTGCCTCCCAAGTGCTGGGATTAAAGGCGTGTGCCACCACTGCCTGGAGGGTTTTTGTTTGTTTGTTTGTTTTTTTAAATTCACTTTTGAGAATATAATAATATACTATTTGCATTTATAGAATTTCAAGCATATTTGATTGCAAGAATAGATAAATAAATAAATTTAGAAATCAACTTTGAATCTCTGAGTTTAAGTCCAGGCTGGCCTACAGAGAGAGTTCTAGGACAGGCAGGGATATATGTCAAAACTTTGTCTTAAAACACCAAAATAATAATAATAATAATAATAATAATAATATTATTTTAGCCAGGTGGTAGTGGTACTTACCTTTAATCTCAACACTCATGAAGCAGAGAGAGGCTCATGGATCTCTCAGTTCAAAAAAAGCCTAGTTACAGAGTGAGTTTCAGGATGGCTAGGACTACATAGAGAAACCTTATCTCAGAAAAGAAGAAGGAGGAAAGGAGGAGAAGAAAGAAAGAAAGAAAGAAAGAAAGAAAGAAAGAAAGAAAGAAAGAAGAAAGAAAGAAAGGGAGAAGGAGGGATGGAGGGAGGAAGAAAGGAAGGAAGGAAAGAAGGAAGGAAGGAGAGTGAGGGAGTGAGGGAGAGAGACAGAGAGAGACAGAAAGAGATAGAGACAGAGAGAGGGAAGAGTTGGATATTGAAATAAATGACAATAAGAACATATGTTCATGTATGTTTTACCTTGGGCAATATTCAAATAGGTAAACCTCATTAGGTCTCCTAGCTTCTTGTTCCTCTATCAGTCAGCCAGTCACTTCTCTAACTCCATAAGGCTACATGCAATTCACAGATTCCCTGGAGAAAGCACTATCACATAGAAGTGCCTATTTTCATCCCAGAACCAATGTTTTAAAGAGCCAATTCTCTGCTGGCGATTAGAGGAAATGTACTTTATGTAAAATGCATTTTAAACATTGTTTTTCATAAGAGAGTGAAAGCAAAGGAGGAAAGCTGGTGATTAGCAATTTCCATAAAGACTGAGCTTCAGTATTTTAATCCTTCACTTTACACTCTCATTCTCAAACAGTAGGTTTTTAAATCATAAAACAGTTTTCATCAACCACAATATTTCAAATCTTCCACTTACTTATGGTTACACTTCAAAAGAACATGCTCTTAATCTGTGAAGTGGAGTAATTTCAAGAGTTTTACTAAACCAATATTCTTTTTAGAAAGTAGCTAAGACTTGAAAATTATTGAAAGATTTCTAGAATGATGTGATATGGAAATCACACATCTAGAAACAAGCTTTTACTGTTTAAAATTTAAAAAATAAATGAAGAAGAAATAATGAAGAACAAATTCACACCTTAAAGTTAAAAGTAACAGCTTGATAGCAAATAGCATGGGTGGCTAACAGAAAATCTTTCCAAATATAATCTGAGAAATGGACAAGTGATGACTTGAGTTGTATCCTCAAAGATCACATGGTAGATGAAGAGACATGCCATGGCATGTGGACACACATACACACAAACACATGCACACACATATACATTTATATGTATATTAGAAAGACACATATATGTATAAGAAAATATACATTTATATATCTTATACACACACACACACACACACACACATATATATATATATATGAAATATTTTTAAAAGAAATAAGAAAGATAGTGATGAGAAAAATACACTAAGAATAGAAAGGCACTACATTTCCAATAAGGCAGAAAGGAAGGGATGAGCACTTTAAGGGACATTGGATCATTCTTGAGATGATTTTTGATTATTACAGCTATGGTGGGGTGGTTAGAGCAGGTAGTGCAGGACGTAGTATACAGAGAGCCGAGATGCAACTAAAGATTCTACAGGCCAGACTTTCTTGTCTTTCCATCACAGCAAGGAATTATCTTGCCCAAAATGCCAATAGTGGCAATCATGAGAGAATCTGCTTTGTATAAAACCCTCTGCCTTATAAAGCAACAAACAAAACAACAAAAACCACAAAACCAAGAAAACTTATAATATTCAGATACAAAGAGTATTAAATGACTTGCCTTACATTTCTGGTCTATCAATTTACCTTTACTAAATTATATTCTCAACCATGGAGCATTCACCTATGAGATGTTTATAAGTGAATAAAATTGTTTCAGAAACAGATATATATTTGCAGTTTGGATAAACAGTTCATGTCCTGCAGGCTAACACTTGAAGACTTGGTCTCGAACTGGTTGTGCTCAAAGGTCATTATGTGGTTATGAAAGAACTGCTGAAGAGATTAATCCACTGACAAGTTTGTAACTGAATGAGCTATTGGGAATTGGGCTGTATCAGGAGGAACTAGGTTCTTGGGATCTGTCTTTGAAAATTAGATCTTGTCCCTGGACCTTTCCTTTCTTGGTCTTTCTGCTTTCTGGCTTCCAAGAAGTAAGCAACTTTCAGTCACTATGCTATCCCATTATAGTATTTCTCTTTTCAGAGTCAGATTGCTATGATTACAATGTTTGAAATCATGGTCCAAAATTTCTATCCTTTAGTTTTTGCCAGAGTTATTGTGCCACCATGATGATAATTGACAAATGTTGAAGACTACTAAGAAAGTTAGCCTTTCACTGTATCTGGGCACATGAGTCAAGAGCCACTGCAACTGATCCTGGGAGGAATTAAGAATTTTAGTGAAGCACCCTAGGAAGAGCTTAATGGAAGTCTTTGACAGATGCTCAGAAGAGCAGAATGCTAGTGAGGAATTCAGACAGTAAAGACAAACTTGTGATGGTTCAAATGAAAAAAAAAAAAAAAAAGAAGGCATTCTGCTAGGAGTTAGACTATAGACATTTGTGTTACTTTTTTGCCAAGAACTTGTCTATATTTTGTTTATGCCCTGACCTTGAGTATGTATTTGTCATGAACTAATTAATTAATATGGCGGAGAAAATTTCAAGACAGCTGTACTAATGGTATCTTCCTTTCTGTGCTATAACATTTGATAGAAAAAAATTTAAAAGGAAGAGGGGTATTTCAGATCATTGTTTCACAGGGTATAGCCTATTGTGGTGGTAAAAACATAGAAGAGTTCATGACAACAATAGCATGAGACAGAGACTTCTTAAATCATAGTGAAGCAGGAAATAGAAGAAGCTTGTCCAGTAATGTCTTAGTAAATGTTCTATTGCTGTGAACAGAAACCATGAACGTGGCAACACTTATCTAGGAAATCACTTAACTGAGGCTTGCATACAGTTTTAATGGTTTAGTCCATTATCATCTAGATAGAAAGAATGGAGGTATACAGGTGGATATGGTTCTGGAGAAGTACCTGAGAGTTCTACATCTGGATCCACAGGCAGCAGAAAGAGAAAGATTCTGGGCTTGGTATGTGTGCTTTGAAATCTCCAAGCACACCACCAGTGATACATTTCTTTCAATAAAACCACAGATCCTAACTCTTTCAAAAATGCCACTTCCTAGTGACCAAGTATCTAAACCTATGAGCCTATAGGGACCATTCTTATTTTTAAAAATCAGAAAATAGGATTATACTCTTCAAAGTTATGACCCAAGCAACTTATTTCTGAAGCTCAACCTCACTTTCTAGTGATTCCACTAACTAGGATCTCAGAGTACAAAGCACAGGCTTATGAAGGAGATTTCTGATGCAAGCTATAGTGCTATCTACTTTTGCCCTAAAACCTCAAATTTCCCTCATAGTGCAAAGTGCATATAATCTGACTTTAACAGTCCTCATGATCTTAACAGTCCCAACACTGTTCAAAGATTAAAATCTACAAACTGTACTGAGGTCCAATACAATGTATTAGCTGTGAGCCATAAGAAATAAGAAATAAAAATAAAGTTATGTATTTTATGATGTCATAGATGTCCAACTCAAAAAGGAAAAAGATAGGAAAGTAGCAGTGATAAAAATGAACTAACATAAGAACA
The DNA here is from genome assembly GCA_021653895.1 of Mastomys natalensis. Taxonomy (NCBI): domain Eukaryota; kingdom Metazoa; phylum Chordata; class Mammalia; order Rodentia; family Muridae; genus Mastomys; species Mastomys natalensis. The sequence goes on from JAJTUV010001019.1 coordinate 679,845, forward strand.
TAATAAAGTACAGTAAATATTAAATACTATGGCTTCAGTCCAGTCCAGGGGTACATAGTGTCATCTGAGCTGCAATAGGTTGGGAAGTACAAGTCACATGGGAATAGAGAATTGCAATGACCTTGATATGGTTAGGTAGAGTGAAGGCCTCACTTCTGGTATGAATTTTCAATATTTTTCAATTATCATCATGATGAATCAATATCTGAAGAAAAATGTAGGGAGAAAAATATTGATTTTGTACAATAATTTCAAATGTGTCAATTCAAGGCTATCTGAACTATGGCAAGAGGGAAATGCCATTATGAAAGGGCAAATGGCAATAAGCTTTTCTATTTGTGGCAGCCTGGAAACAGAGAGCTCAAGAACAGAAAGGTCAAGGGACAAGATCTACCCTGTAGAATATGGGGATCTCTCTTGAATTAGTCTACTTGATGCTTCCCACTTGGTTTAACAAATATAAGGTTTCTGATATTTCCAAATTTCTGGGTCCTTCATTGTGGCATAAATATGTGCATATATACATACATGTATACATACATACATGCTTACATATTGTGTGTGTGTGTGTGTGTGTGTGTATGCTGGAACATATATATACATATATATGTATACATACACACATATACTTTTTTTTTGAGGTAAAGCTTACTATTACTCACAGGCACTAGGAAAGGAATCTGACATTCCTCCAAGTTTCATGACTTCAGAGGTTTTTCTTTGGAGGATTGGTTCAAGCCTCCACATCCTTGACATTCTTGTAGTTTACATGCTTGCAGAATCATACCAATGTAGCACTAAATTCTGATCCCAATTTAAAGTATAGCCAGACCTTGCACCATGTTCAAGCAAAGAAGCTCCACAATTTTCTTTTGAAATTAAAGCTTTCCACGTTTATGTGCTACATATTCTCTTATAATGTGGTAGGCAAAGTCCCAGCTTAGTACAAGCAAAAACAACATAAAGAAAGAAGTGTTTATTTTGGCTTTAAGTTTGGGGTGTAATTTTCATTATAACAGGGATGATATGATAGAGTTCCTGGCATCGGAAACATGTAGCCAATCATTCTCATTTCTTAATGTATTAGGAAGTAGAGACAGGTAGACTAGATCCAGAGGCAGAACCTTCAACGCTCTATTTCTCATGATCTACTTCTGACATCTATGCTTCACTTCTCAATGTCTTCACAGCCTCCAAATAATTCAAAAAAGTAGGGGTGCCATTACTCAAACATTGCTCAAAAGCAGCTGAGCATGCTGGCTACTGCACAGGTTTTGCTAGCTGTTTTCTTCTCTTTTTTTTTTCCAATTTATAGTCAGAGAGATTAGCAGAACAGAAGGATTTGAAAAAAGTTGCAATTTGTCCAGGAAAAAAGTGCATTTAAATCTGGGTCTAAGAAAGAGATTAGCATGTTTTAAAAAAAGCTATGTGCTTTGAATTGGGACAATAATAAAGAGACTGTAAAGAATATAAGAAATTACCAGGTCTGCTCACCATAGGCTCATGTATCTAAAGGGTTTAAGTAACTTGTAATGCTTTGCTTTGAAAAACTACCTCTAGAGTAGTTGCTCCATAATCAGACATTGGCCAATGTCAGGATAATCCACACGGGCTAGCTACTGCACAATTCCATCCTTTACTTTGTGCTTCACAGAAACACAGAAATCAAGAGTTGTATCACAAAGAGAATTCTACCCAGATTAATGTAAGGGCTTTTCTGTTAAACCAAAGTGTGGCAGGATCATACTTGCAGCCACTAGGTGATACAAACCTGAAAGAATGCAATCAGACTGTGTAAAACTTCCAGTGTAAAGAAGTCAGGCTTATGGAATTCTGACAATGAATGTCAAACAACTAATATAGTCAACCTAAGATAGACCATGTGTCAGTAGACGCACAGCAACATGTGTGATCCTTACGATGACTTAATCCACACATCGTTAATGCCACATAGCAGCACAGCATCTACTGTTTTTGTTTTTTTTCTTATTGGAATTATTTTTTTTACATTCAATCTCCCTTACCCATTCGTTAATCACTCCTTCCCCACATCTGTCCAATGGCCCACCACACCTACCATCCTCTACCCTGATTGCATCCATTATGGAAAGATTTTCTACTTATTAGTTTCATATATAGCTGAGCCATGGTCTCCAAGCCTCAGCTGGGGTTTCCTCCTTTTCGAGATTGAACACTGCTTTACCTGGCATGAACTTTTTTTAGTCCATTCACCTTTTACACATTTCTTTCAGATTGGAAATCTTCTTGAATTTACATTGAAATTATGTAGTGATTTCTTAATTTTGCACTCACTGGCTCAAGCAAAGTGTTCCCCTTAGACTAAGAGGAGACACTGAGCTTGAACTTTGAGTAATGTTAAAACTAAAGACTATGAGAACCTTTGAAGACAAGCTAAATATATTTTTCATCTATGAGACTTTTGAAGGCCTTTTCACTTTGCAATTGATGCATTCTGTGCACTTATTTATCATGATGCCCCATGTTTGAATGTGGTTTAGTTGATTCAACGATATAGTGAATTTGTAACTAAGGTTAGCTATTTAAAACCTAATGAATATGATTAATACTTATGTCAATATAATATATAATGTACAATATCATATATATTCATGTATATGATTAAATATTATGTGTGTATTCAAATATCTAATCAAAGTAGTTATTTTTATTTCTTTAAGCACTTATTATTTCTCTAACCTTATAAATTCTTCCAGAAGAGAGACATTGGTTAAGAATTCAGAAAAAGAAGAAGTCTAAGAAACAACTAAATCGGGTTTCTAGAGGCTCACAGAGAATGAAGTGACAATCACAGAACATATATGGGTCTGTATTAAGTATTCTGCATATATGTTATGGTTCTTAGCTTGATTGTTTTGTGGAGAGTTCTAATAGTGGGATTAAGTTCTAATAGTGGGAGATTTTTTACCTATTGCCTATTGTGGGACCCTTTTATCCTCCTGGATTGCTTTATCCAGCCTTGATATTAGAGATTGTGCCTAGTTTATTGCATCTTGTTATACTATGTTCAGTAGAGATCCTTAGGAGGCCTGTTCTTTTCTGAATGAAAATGGAGAAGGAGTAAATTGGAGGAGAGTGGAGGTGTATGTTTCTGGGGGGATGGGAGTAAAGCTACATACTATATGTATAAGAATATTATTTTAAAATGAGAGAGTTTCTCTAATTTATAGTCTCCTCAGTGTGGTTTTAGTGAGAAAACCCTGGTCAGATATTCTTTGCTTTTTTTAAATTAAATTTTTTGAGAATTTCATATCCAAATATTTTATTTATATCATTTTAACCCTTGCCCATACTCTTCCAATGTTCCAATACTCTCTCTTAAATGTACTAGTTCATCACTTCTTTAATTTTATTGTTACATGTGTGTACATATGTGTGTATGCATGTATCTATTTGTGTGGTTTATATGTTCCTTGGAATTGCAAGAACCACTGGGAGGCTTGTCCCTGGAGAAAATAAATTCTTGCTCTCTCCATAGGACTGTCTATAGATCTTCATTTCAGTGGTATTTTATACTCTTCTGTAATTACATATTTCTGCTCACAAAGTATGTTTAATATATCCTAACTACATTTACATCTGCAAAAATGACAAACATATCTCAGGTTGAGGAAAATAGGGAAGGTTATATGACCATGACTTTATCAAAGACTCACGGGCTGTATGATCAATGCTCAGAAGCAGTAAGACTGACATTTTCATAGATAAGACAATAGACATGTTTAGTCCATGGCCAACATTGTTAATGTATGCTTACTGAATTATGTTCCTGCATGCAGATGCTCAGAGAGGTGAATTTTCAAGTTCTTTACGCTCATTCTGTAAATGTTTCCTCTTATGATATAGGATTAATTCTAGATTTATGGATATAGTACAGTTCTTGATTGTATTAGTGCCCTATTGATGATGGCCATGCCCTAATACACCAAGATACCATATACAAAATAAAGAATTAAAGTTGTTCCTGTACAAATTTAAAAGACTTACACTTAGAACATTTTTTTTTAGTTGACCATTCTTTGTCGCCTCTGTCCTCCACATCTGTGTATTTCTCAGATATGAGAAAGTGAATGAGCAGAGGGAAAGAAGTGTAGCACCTCACTCCATAGCACAAGATGTTATGGTCTCATATTCATCTCCAATTTTAATAAAGTCCCTCCAAACATATTCATAACCAGAAGTCAAAAAAATTTTAAGTTTAGCAGACATTATTGTAAATGACATGTTTTAATTTCAAAGTACTGCTGCAATTTAGCCAGTTGTTTCTTTGTTTATTCCAAACAATAACTTGAGTAGGATGGTGGGTCTCAGCTGGGTATTGTCATATTCCATTATTTTCCATGTTCTTCCTGTTTTGAGCATGCTGGCTAATTTCTCTATCTGATTTCAGTTGCATAAAGGGTACAGAAATGTGTAATAATTTATTGTCTTTTGAGTAAGTGAAACTCATTTGATGAGTATTTCCTTAAATAAAAATTCCAGAGGACAAATACAATTTTTTTAGATAACTACTATGTTACTAAGTCAATTCAAGATATTCTTCTCATTATTTAAGGGGTAACAGGACTCATGGTCAATTGAAGTAACTGGCTTTACCCAAATAAGAACTTTGGTTTTGAAAATATACCCAAATTTTCTTGGAGCCCTGCCTTTGGGCTGAAGCTGAAAACAGCTCACACCAAACTTCAGTGTTTGGATTCTTGAAGGACATTTGGGGATGTTGAAAACTTTGTTTAAAAATCCTTGTACATGGATATCCATGCTACACTCCACAGACACAGAGAAGCTAACCAAGAAGGAAGGCCCAAGCAAGGATGCTTGAATCTCACTTAGAAGAGCAAATAACATAATCTAGGAGGCAGATAGAGGGGGAGAACCAGGTGAGAGAGGGGATTGGAGAGGGGGTCAGGATCAGGTGGGGGAAGAGTCAGGAGGAGAGCTGACTGGGAGAATAAATGAAAATCTGATGCTTGTAAGAATGAGGGGGTTGAGGGTGGGGGTCATCACTAGGATATGCCAGAGACCTAGAATGAGGGAAGCCCCCAGGAGTCTATGGGTGACCTTAGCTGATACCCTAGCAATGTGAATATGGAACCTGAAGTGGCAGTTTTCTATAGCCAAGCAGTACCTAAAGTAGATGAGTAAGGACACCAGTCCACCCACAAAACTTTCAAGCCAACATTTGTCCTATTTATAAGAAATGTAGAGACAAAAATAGAGTAGAGATTGAGGGAATGGCCAACGAATAACTGACCGAATTTAAGACCACACCCATGGTCAAGCACTAATCCCAGACACAATTAATGATACTGTTATGTTTGCAGACAGAAGCCTAGCATAAGTGTCCTCTGAGAGGTTCCAGCCTGCTGCAATGGATACCTATGCTCAGACCCACAGCCAAACATTGGAAGGAGCTCAGAAGCTCTTATGGAAGAGTTGGGGGAAGGATTGAAGAACAACGGTGGGGCTAGGAACTCCACAAGAAGACCAACAGAATCAACTAACTGGACACTTGAGGACTCTTAGTGACTGAACCATCAACCAAAGAGCATCACACAGGCTGGACCTAGGCCCCTACACATATATCAAAGATGTGCAGCTCAGTCTTCAGCGGGTCACCCAAGAACTGGAGGAGGGTCTGTCTGTGGCCTGCCTGTGTATCCTGTTCTCCTAACAGAGATACCTTTTTTGCATCAGTGGGAGAGGATGCTCCTATCCCTGGAAAGACTTGATGTGCCAACGTAGGGGGTCGCCCAGGTGGGCCTCTACTACAGAAGAGAAGGGCATCTGGATAGAGAAGGGATTGTATGATCAGGGGGCAGCAGGTAACAATCAGGATATAAAGTAAGTAAATAAATAAATAAATGAAAAATTCCTGTTCTTAAAAAAACAGCCTCCTCCATTTTGGTGCTTGATTTTTATTTTTTTTTTTTTTTTTAATCTTTGCTGAAAAAAAAAAAAAAAAAAACCAGAAGAATTGTATTGACTTTTAAAAAGATCTTTTATGTATGCAAAATAATACTGAGTGAATGTGCAGACATCCAAAAGCTGGTTAATCTTAATGGCAATTGACAGGCTTCTGATCATCCTCAAAACATACCCATAATTTTTCTGATGATTCCTAAAAGTTTAAGTAAAGAAAAAAGACCTGTCCTGAATCTACATGGCACCATTTCAAGGACTGGGAAGGATATCTGACTGAATAAAATGAGAAGAATACAGACTTAAAAACACAGCTCTCACTTCTAAAGGCATAAGTAATAGTTCATTCTGAAGTCAACTGTGAGGAAGAATAGCTAGGAACATAGATTTTGGGTACTCCAATTTTCGTATGAAAGAAATTTTATGAGGTATTTTCATTAAGAGTGAATGAATCCATCAACCAAGGTATTTTTTTTTTCCAAAAACATTGATGGAAATGTTAAGTAGGTGGACATCCTAGTTAGACTGTGTCAAGTTGACACTGGCTGGAGTTGTATAGGAAAGTGAATCTCTATTGAGGGATCGTTTCTGTATGATTGGCCTGAGGGCAAGTTGGTAGTGTGTTTTCTTATAAGATATATTGATATGGGAGGGCCAAGATCAATCACTCCTGGGCAGTTATCCATAGGTTGTATTAGAAAGCACTGAACAAACAGCTTTCAAAAGGAAGGAAGTAGGCAGTGTTCATCCACGGCACATGCTTCAGTTCCTAACTCAAGATCCTTCCATGGCTACCCTTCATGATGAATGACTACGGTAAGCTGAAATAAACCTGTCCTACCTTCTACATTACTTAAGTTATAGTCTGTATTACAGAAATAGAAAACAAACTAACACAAGGATTAAAACAAATTGGAGAAATCCCAACTGTAGACTGCAGGTGGCTTAGCCTTTTAGTTGATAAAAACTGTGATTCTTTTTCAATTTTATTTTTTAATTAATATATTCTAAGAACTTTTTTTGTCTGTTAGTTAAAAACTGTTGGATTTGACATAAAGATAGTCAAGAAATGACTTTTGTAGGGAGATAGCCCAAAATAATCATGATTAGGCTCTGAACTTCATATATTTCTTTTTAATATTATTATTTATTTTATTTATTTATTTATTATCATTCATTTATTTATTTACATCTCAAATGCTTCCCTCCTCCTGGTACTCCTCTCACAGAGACCCTCCATCATCCTGTCTCTCCTTCTTGCCTGAAAGTGGGGCCCTCTGCGTATCCTCCAAAACTGGAACCTGAAGTTTCTGCCACATAGGCACATCTTCCCCCACTGAGGCCAGACATTGCAGCACTGTTGTAGAATGGATAACACAGTGTGGGTAAGCTTTAGGGAGTGACTCTGCTCCAATTGTTGGAGGGCACATTTGGAAACTGAGCTATATGTCTGCTACAACAGGCTCAGGGCCTCATTCCAGTCTATGTATGGTCTTTGGTTGGTGATTCATTCTCTGAGAGCTCCCAGAGGTCCAGGTTAGTTGACTGTGTTGGTCTTCCTGTGGGGTTCCCAATCCTCTTCAGGGCCTTGAACCCTTCACCTAACCCTTCCATAAGAGTGCCTGAGCACTGTCCAATGTTTGCTGTCTATCACTGCTGAATAGAGCCTCTCAAAGGACAGTTATGCTAGGCTCCTGCTTGTCCTATTATCAATAATGTCAGGGATTGGTGCTTGACCATGGTGTGGGTTTCAATTGCTGAGAGCTGAGCCGGTAATTGGTTGGCCATTCCTTTAGCCTCTGCTTTATCTTTGTTCCTACTGCTTCTCAGCTTATCAATGTAAGACTTTCCATACTGTCTTCTGAAGTCCTAAATATCCCTTCCTAACAAACATACTTTATAATGATGACATAAGGTTTTGCCTCATGCATATAGATTACAATCCCTCTGCTTACTAGTGTCTCAGTTATCAGTCCCCTACCTTTATCCTTGTGATCTGTTAGGTGACAAAATATGCTCGTAACATGGCAAAGCAATTGTTCATGTCCCAAAATTACTGCCTTATCTTATGTCAGGAAGACCTCCACTGAGAAAGAAAAATCTCAATCAGTGATTGTTGCTTTTATTTCCTCAGTTGAAGGGATAAGATGACAGCCATACATTGCTTGGGCTAAGCACAGAATATTTCCTACTCTGTTCTAATTATTCTTAGGCCTGGGCCTGGAAGCTCTTATCCTCTGTACAATCTAATCTTCCAAGCTGACTGATTTATACTGGCTCCTCTTGGCTTCTGACTTGATTGCTCTGCTTGGTCTCGCACTAACTTGGGCAATGTGTTATAATATTCTGGCTCCTTATTCTCTGGCTCTTTCTGTCTTCACCTATGTATAGCTTGTTCTCCTGCATCCTGTCTCTAAAATTGTCATTATAGAACTGCTACACACATACACACACGTGTGCATGCACACACAGACACAAACGCACACACACACATGCACACACACATACAAACAGTCTTTCTCTCGGCACTGCTTTAAAGTATCCTCTTTCCTGTGCTGTTCTCATAAGAACTGGACATATTCTTGTTAGCATACAGATGATTCCACTGGCCTACCCTCCAGGACATAGCAATTGTTATGTTATGACAGGTATATGCTGCAGGTGTGTGCTGAATATAAAAGGACCACCCAGTATTCAGCATCCCTTTCTTTTTCTCTCACTTTTTCCCATAATCCCCTCTATCTGCTCTCTGCCCCCACTCTGTGCTCTCATGGTTCTGCTCCAGTCTGTTTACCTATCTACATGTCTACTTGTCTGCCTCTATCTCTTTCCCATGCCATCACTTCTTCCCCCCTTCCCATAATAAATCCCCTTATACCAGGTCTGATGCATGGCATAATTACTTAAGGGCCCTCCAAAGGTACCCATTTGCCACATTATATTTCATGACAGTCTCATCTTTCACTCAAATCATTCTCTGATTCATTGCTTTGTTTTCCCCTCAATTAGACATCACTTCCAAACATGACTACTTCCATCTACAAACTATTCTTAGTTTCACTGTTAGGGATTAAAGTTGCAGTATATACTATATGCTTGTCTGTATTCCAGCCAGATAATACTGTAATCCAGGGTGTGTCTGACATTCTGGACAGATCATGTAGACCTAGATGGTCTTTGGATGTGATCTCATATAGAGCAACCATGTTGCTGTATTAAAATTCCTCTACAGTAACCTTCACACTTTTTATAAACCTTATAGCTCAGGGACTTAACTTGTCAAAAGACCACAGAATCCTCACTCCCATTAAAGGCTAACCAAAACTAGGAAAGAAATACCTGGTGCCTCTTAAGTTAATCTGCTTGCTCCAATTATGGACCACTAGAAGACTGCTTTTGATCTCTGTGTGTGTGTGTGTGTGTGTGTGTGTGTGTGTGTGTGTGTGTGTGTGTGTGTGTGTGTGTGTGTGTGTGTGTACACAAATAAAAGGGAGTCCAAACAGTTGGTTCATAATCTCTGAATTTGTGTGTAACAACCCCTTTCCTCAACTGTAACTTATCTACTGTGCATATATGCATATCATCTCTTTTTCTGTTATATTTGCTAAATAGTCTTTGCTGAAGTATTCTTTTTCGTATCTCTGAGACCCTTAAATAACCAACTCCTTAACTTTATCTATTAATATGAATAGAGGAGTAATTTCATTATAGAAAAATATATATAAAATAATGAAAAGATTATATATCACAAACATATAAATGAATAGAAAGAAAACATTATTTTTGTTCAGTAGATATGGCTATCTGAATCAGTAAATATACTTCAGACTTATCTCCTATACTTCAAAATATGTGTCAAAGTCCTAAAGAATAAGAAATTAAAGTAACAAACTTAAAAACAAACTTATTAAGGCTTCTCTTGTAATATAATATGATATTCTAAAGACCAAAATAAAAAAGAAAAATTGGAAGCAGTAAAGTTCAGTTCACAGTGTTCTTCAGGAAGTCATACTTTATTAAGCTAATTGGTTTCTGTTTAGTTCCCCACCTTCCCCCCAAGGTGCTTTCCTGCTCTGCACTGGGGTGTGTCCCAGTTTTCCTGGAGGGTGTGAGAACTCAGCATGCAATAACTACTAAGTGAAAGCTGACTTCCTCCCTGAATGGGGTTAGACTGCCTTGTGTAATTGGACTGTATAGTTGAAGAGAAAAAAAAAAGAAAAGTAGTTTAGATTAGTGGGCCCATCACCCAGCCTCAAGGTTTATTGGTTTATGAAATATGAGTGATCCACATGAATTAACAGATGCAAATTAACTATGAGATTATTCCTAAGGAACGAATTTAAGAATTTAAACACAAGACAGACCTCATCTTCCCTTTGAACAATTTGTACTTGTTTGTTTGCTACCTCCATTGAAAATATCACTTTAATGATAATACTCATATGTATTATATATTTATTTTATATGAACTATATAATATCGTATTTCATAACTGTGTCTTCCCATCACCTATAAACTTAATAAATTATCTTCTGGAACTATAAGCCCAGCAATTTGCCTTTTGGTAGGATATGTTATCACATCCACACAAAAGAAACAAATGAAAGGCCATTAGGGTTAGATCCCTCTCTGGAAATCATCAGCCTATTACCAAAAAGAACTGGAGCTGTAGAACCCCAATGTCTGATCTTGGGAATAATAACTTTAATTGTAATTAAACTCTGAACATTTACAAGTCCAATTAGAGTAGTAATAGATAGATAGAAAAAGATAGATAGATAGATAGATAGATAGATGGAAAAGTAACTTTTATTGACCTGATGTAATTGTCATCTCAGAGGCTTATTGCTGAATAGCCTTACCCTTTCAAGTTCTTTTTTGAACCCTGGGTAACTGATTCAACTTATCTGTTCTGGCTCAAAACTACTCTCCAAGCTTCAAACCAGCATTTCGTGGCTTCTGACTGAATTACTCTTCTTGACCTCATGCTAACTTTGGCAATTTGGCCTAATCTTCTGGCTCCTTCTTATTCTCTGGCTTATTTTGTCTCCACATGCAACCTGTCTCTGTAAAACTGTCTCCCCTCTCTCTGTCTCTTTCTCTCTCTGTCTCTGTCTCTCTGTTTATCTTTCTGTCTTTCTCTCTCTGTCTATCTCTGTCTGTCTCTGTCTCTCTCTCTTTTTCTCTCTCTCTCTCTGACCTGCTATCTTAAATCAACTCTCTTTCTATCTGTTCTCTTGAGAGTTGTGTGTATCTTATCTCAATTTTTCAAATTTTTCTCTGATTCATCACTTTGTCTGCCCCTCAATTAGATGTCACTTTCAAACATGGCTACTTCCTTCTATAAACTAATTTTACTTTCAATGCTAAAGATAAAAGGTGTGTACTAGGGCATGTCTGCATTCCAGCCAGAGCACATACACCTAAAAGGTCTTTGGATCACTTGCCAGAACAGCAGTGTTACTGGATTTACATTACTCTACAAAAAAAAAAAAAAAAAAAAAGCTTTCAATAGGTTGCCACCTTAATGCCCTGTTTCAGACTGAAGAGTAATATAGAAAAGAGAGTTGACAAAAAGGTTTGACTTAATGATAATAGAGTGGACAGGACAACCCAAAATGATCTGTATGTTCAGACTCTTCTTGGTCATTTTGTGTTGTATTCTTTCTTCTCAGGTATGAGAAAAAAAAACCCTTTATGAAATTGTTCATATATGTATATGAATGACAACTTCTAATCTCCTTAGGAATAATGCCCACTAATGTGGATGGTGGAGTTGTCGAAAGTGCTGTATGCTGGAATGCTGTTTATTCCTTTGAATAGGATCTTTCATTGTCTAGGAGCTCACTAATAAGTTAGACAGCCTTATCAGAAAGCCTGTGAATCCTCTCATCTTTGTCTGATTACACTAGGATCATAAGTATGCACTTCCATGTCAAATGTTTTAGTGACAATTCTTGGGATCAAACCCAGGTCCTCGTGCTTGCAAGGCAATTGCTTTACTGATTGAGTCATCTTTACAGAAAATAATTTACATTTCATCAAAGTAAACTATTGAGTCATGAACAGTTTACATTTTGATCCTTAGTTTCATTGTGACTATTGACGTATAAATGGTAGAAACTTTATGCAGTAGATTTTTAGGTTTCCTAGTTACCTTACTTGATATTCAAAAAAATGTGTTCTATATTTAAGCATGGCAAACAACATGTAGATAGAAGTCTCCTTATAATAGAAACAGATTGTTTGACATTTGGTTGTTCTTCATTTCAATAAAAGTGGTACATGGAAAAAAATTTAAGCTCTAAAAAAATTTTGGCAAGTGAGCTTAACAAAAGTTTATTGTGCTCACTGTTTTGACCATGTTTAAGTATTAGGCAAATAAAGCAAAATTGATGATGCAAATGTCAAGAGGTTACATTTTTTTTTTTTTTTGCTTCACCAGTGATTTAAAAAAAGACCAGTTTTCACACCAACACACTGAAAAAGCCTAATAGTTTCACACACTCTATTTACTATAAGATAGATCTACAAGAGCCAAATATTTCTAAAAGTGGGTTTCTAACAACTCTGTACTACTTAATAATAATGTAGAAAGCACATTTTTTTAAGTTCAACTTTTAGACATGCCAAAAAAATCAAGAGTTAATACCTACATAAATAAATCGTGTTCATGCTGGGGACATTGTAGCTAAGGTTTCCAAAATGCAATTACAAATGCCATAATGAATGATAACAAAATGAACATGGTGCAGATTTATGGTTCTCCTCAGACCTTTCTCATACATGTAATAGTTACATCAAAAAACTGTAGACAATTTGCTATGAAAGTGTTTAACAGAACACCCTTTTCTCTTTTCTTTTCTTCTGATACAACACTGCACTGGTTCTAGATAAATGAGACCCTTTAAACAGAAAGATCATGTTTGTATTAACCATATGTGATATTTATTAGGAAAGTAATTTTGGTATGTTAATCCTTTACCTTGTTGCTGAGAATACAGTGATCCAAGAGAAATAGCATTATAGCCCTACATGTAACATAAAAATTTTAGCATTTATGCTTGAAATAGAAATATTTAAGTGAAATTAGCTATAGTAACATCTTTTATATCACCCCAAATGCCAGAATTATTATTTTTCAGACAACTATATAGGGCATGGCTATGTCATTCTCAAAGTGTTTAGCCTCCTCAGAACATGATTCATAAAATCATTAACAAGACAGATCACAATCATTATTTCAAAGTCCTGTATGTGTTTTAAATGTATAGCAATCTGTTTGAATGAGCTACGATTGAATGCTCAATAGCCACTCTACATCAGCTTATCTTCTCAACTGCTCCCCACTGCATAATTACCTTTAAAAGAATCTCCATCTTTGTTAAAAATATTCAAATTAAACATTTGGTCTCATAAATTGCATATTTGTGAAATAGGCCTTGACTCATCCAAACAAATATTAAAAACATTATTTATTTATTTTAAAAATTTAAAAAAAATGGTATGGTGTGTGCATGCCATAACACTCTTGTGTAAGATGAATGCACAACTTGAAGGAGTCAGTTCTCTCCATCATGTGGATCCTGGTGACTGATCTCAGGCCATGTGCCTTAGCAGCATATTCCTGCATTCACAGATCCTTCTCCATGGCCCCCAAGTAAGCATTTGAAAACCAAAATTGCTTCATCTGTTTATAAGAAAATGAGAATTAAAATTTAAGCCCTCTGAACATTATTTGTGTTTGTAGATTATTTTTAATTTCATACTATTTTATCCTGTGTATTTTAGCTGATATAATGTTTAAAATGTATACATCATTAAATCATTTTTTTTGTTTTGCATTAAAATTTTGAAACAAACCTGCATTCTCATTTTTCCATGATTAATGATTGAAGGTCTCCAACATCTCTTACCCTCTAGCGATAAAACTATTTATTTAGCTATTAGTATTCTTATTTTGATGCTAGTGGTTTTAGTTATCTTTTAAAGTATTTACTTTTTAAGAATCATATGAGTATTATATTTATATCACCTTCCTACTACCTTTCCTCCCTCATATTCTTCCTATGTATGTGTCTCCCACTCCTTCTCAAATGTACAGGCTCTTACTCTCTTACTATGTAATGATTATTATTGCATGTGTGTGTGTGCGTGTGCGTGTGCGTGTGGTGTGCGTGTGTGTGTGTGATCTATTGAGCTCTTTTAGTGTTACTCATATGTATATGTGTTTAGGGTAAAATGATTGTGATTGTATCACCTATCAGGGAGCTGGTCCCAGGAACAGACCTATTCTCCCCTTCTCAGCAGTCATTAGTTGCCTGTAGCTCTTCCTCTAGTGGTGATGTCTTGAGAGATTCACCCCATCCATGTTGGCAGGTCAATTGGCACATCTCATTTACTGATACTATAGTGCCTTACCTTATCTACCACCACTCACCTTGAGATAATGAGCTGACCCTTTTTTGAACAAGTGACTTAAGCTGAGGATAACAGAATTTGTTAGTGGGAAAGTACATAGCAGTCATGGTTAGGCAATATTTGGACAGAAGCAAACTAAATACAGGTAGTGAAAACTCTGTCCCTCAGAGAAATTTTGGACAGTATATGAAGGAAAGAGAGAAGGCTCATTTGTAGTCCTGGATTACTTTGTGTTAATAGCAACTCCTCAAATAGTTTGCAAACAAAGAAATGAGTTAAGATAAAAGAGCAATTTAATACACAAAAGGAAATGGCAGAAATGTATGTTTATTAATCAATTTACTTGATTTGTAAGTAATAGCTAAAACTTGAAAATTTTGAAAATGAAAAGCCCTTCATCTATTCATTTGCTATCAACATGTTTGTTCATTTTGTCCCCAAAGTGCATTTTTTTCCTGCTGTTAACTGTTTTAATTGCTATTATAAGTTTTAAATATCACAATAATGAGCCACAATTATTTGGCAGTTTAAGCATTCTATTTTCTTTAATCCAGCAAGCACAAACACTTCTAGTCACAGTTGGAATACATAGGTCAGGAATTGGTATCCTTATTTTGAAAGTGATAATTACTCTTGTCTTTTATCTATTGCCAAAGCAAAATGAAATTCCAGTTAGTTTCAGTTGTTATGAGATAGCACAAGGCTGTGAAAAACTAAAAGAGAATGATATGTCTAAATAATAAAGGTACATAGGAACACCCCAATTAAATGCTGCATGAGGGGTGCAAGTATCATGTGTTTCACTTCATAAATAATGACTGATTATACATATGAATGTACCAACCAGCCTTGTCTTGATTTTAGTCTTCCTGGTTTTGTCTCTGTCATATATATGTCATAATTATTTTATTATGACAGCAGAGTGGAATGTTGGGTGCTTAAGGAGTCTTTCCAAGGCATCTGGATATCAATATTTATTAAACTATAAAATGCAACTTCAATGCAATTTGATTATGAAGCAACATTATACAATTGTTCCACAAAATTCACAGTATCGTGTCACATTTTCTTTATCTATTGATCTATTGATCTATTGATAAGCATCTATGAGGGTTTCATTTCCTTCATACTGTGAATAGTACAATATTAAGTATAGATATGCAAGTGTCTGCATGGTGAAATGTAGAGTGCTTCGGATATACCTAGATGAGGCACAGTGGGTTTTTCCTTAACTCTGTTTTCTGCCATGAGAAATCTCTGTACTGGCTTTCACGATAGTTTTATCAGTCAGACTCTACCAGCAACTGAACTGTATAAACAGATGTAACAACCAGCCTCATCTGGCTTCTGTTGGATTGGTTTTGCCTCTATCAGATATATGCCTTAGTCACCTGAAAGTATGTGGTAGAGTGCAGTGCTGTTCACTTTCTGGAATCTTTCTAAGGCATCTGGCTCTTGAAATTTATGTTAGACACACATGAGACTCCACAACAAACTTTATTTGGGTAGAATCTTATGGCATAAGAATCATTTTGAATATTGTGTAAACACTAAGGAACAAAAGCCAAATAACAAATCCAGAAAAACATGGATACATGATACTGAAAAAAATCATTTTTTACAGGCTGTTGATTTCAATATTGTTTTTCATGGCTTTGTGTTTTTAACCTAGACAGGAAATATTCTCCTATACACTCTATAATATCTTTTGTTCTTCTATTATTATTTATTATTATCATTTCTTTATTTTTAAGATTAAAATATACATCTATCCTTGTTCTCATTCAAATTCACATGCTATTTCATCTTCATTATTGTTATTGCATGCATATGTATTATACACACACACACATACATATATCTAAAGATAACCATCTTAGTCTGTATATTGTTTCTTTTATGTATGTGTTTCAGCTTGACCATTTAGTATTGGGTAACTATTTGACAGCGTCTTCTAGTAATGTCAGAAGCTGACCCATAAACATTCAACATGACTAACTACTTAAACATAAGCTGAACAAGAACAAAACTTCTGTGTTTTATGCCAATTTATGTCTATGGAGAATTGTTCCAGTCCAAAATGTTATGTATGTGTATTTATTACTAAACATAAGTGGTTACAGAAGTTTTGCCTCTTTTGGCTATCAGGGAAAAGCAATGCCCTATCTCCCATGCTTGAGATAGATAGCATTCAACACGTGACACTGTAATGGATGTGCATCACAACTTTGGTGCCTGTGGCCATTTAAATATGGTTGACCCATGGGAAGTGGTTCTATTTGGAAGCGTGGCCTTAATAGAATAGGTGTTTTTGTAGGAAGTGTTTCAGTGTGTAGGTAGGCTTAAGTTTACCTAGTTCTTAAGCTCCACCACCCTCCTGAGAGCCTTCTCCTGGTTGCCTGTTTTCTGGCTATTTTCAGATCAAGATATATTGTACTCTTAGCTACTCCTCCACATTATGTCTGTCTGCATGATATCATGCTTTCTGCCATGATAATAATGAACTAAATCTCTGAAATTGTAAACCAGCCACAATTAAATGCTTTATTTGATAAGAATTGGCTTGGTCATGGTGTCTCTTCATAGCAATAAAGACCCAGGTTTTATTCAGAGGGCGTATCATTATGGAATCTTGGACTGGGGTTTCTTTAGCCTCTACTGATCTTTCCTTACTAGTGTGAATCCTGACAAACTTATTTCCCCACCTTAGGTTGGTATGTTTCTTATCTTTGCCTTAATTACGGCTTGTCAACTTTCCATCACTGAGATAAAATCCATGACAACATCAATTTAAATGGAGGAATACTTTATCTTGACTTAGAGTTTTAACCTTTGGGTGCTTGTGTCTTTTGCTTTTGGTGTGAGATCAAGCAGAACATCTTGGCCAGGAGAATGTTGGGACACAGTGCTGCCTAGCTCATGGTGATGGGGAAGCTGAACCAAAAAGAAAGACTTAGAGGTACAATACGCCATTCAGAGGAACATCCTTATCACTTACCTCTTCTAAGTAGGCCTCACCACCTTAGGATTCTATCACTTCCTAGTGGTACCAGCGTCTGGGGACCAAGCCTTCGATGCATAAGCTTTAGGGAACATTCTAGAGCTAACATATGGTATGCCCCATCTCCTTTCTTGTGCCTCAGATCCATAAAGTAGCAGAGGCTTTTTGTTTCCAGTTTTCTCAGCAAAGCAACACAACTAAAATTCTCTGTTTATCTTTCCATTTGGTATCAAATAAGAGTTGGAGAGTTCTTCTCTGAGAAGGACTATTTCTCCTTCTCTTGACATTCCTTTGTGGCCGGTAGTTCTTTGTCTACAGTTGAGATTTCTCTCTTCCAAGTTAGTGCATTTTTGTTTGAATCATCCTTGTTTCAAAAGCCATATTGGTGAGATATACATTTAAAAAAAGGAGGCTTTGAACTTGAAAGAGAGCAGGGGGAGTATCTGAGAGGGTTTAGAGGAAGGAAATAGAAATAAAGGAGTGTTGTAATCAAATCATAATTGCAAAAATATTAAAACATTTATTCTTTCTTTCTTACAAGAAAAGCATGTTTAATATACTAACTATTGGAATGTATTAGCTAGAATTAGCTATATATTAGCTATAATTAGGTTAGGGTGGTAATGAAGTTCTAGGAAGTTGTGAGGATGATATGGGAGGGTTGTGCATCTTAGACATTTAAAGTCAGATCAAGCAACTGAGTGGTATCTCAGCTTGGAAATGAATAAATAAAAAGAATGTGTAACTCAAAAAAGGAAATGTTATTTGTATAGAAATTGCGAAGACCTGTAGGATGTTTTGTATAGCAAAGCAATACATATAACACTCTCTCAAAATTTTAGTTTGTTGTGCTGTCATCTATATTATTAAATATGCTATATTATATGTTATGGAATACACTAAACATTCAAGCCTATGTCTTTTTCAAAAAAAAAACCAAGAAAGTGCTAACAGGCACTCCTTACCTTGCTCCGTTCCTAAGCATTTCTACAGATGTTGAACATTATATATTCCATTATGTTGATTGATTCTAGTCATCTGAAGAATGTTCCTCTCCATCGATGTCAGGACAATGGGTTTTTAAAAAGCTGTTGTTTTGAGTAATGATCATCAAGGGAAAGAAGCTGACATTTCTAGGATAATCTTAGCTTTCTGTAAAGTGTAAGATTAGCTTGTGGTGGTGGAGGAAAATGCATAATAGCAGCAAGTACGTTAAGTCTTTGAAACAAAATCTTGCATACAAGATTATAACTAGAAACTCAGAGATCTTTTCAAAGCACTTTATTTATTTAAGGAAGGAAAGTTTCCCAAGAGGTGCTACTTCTGCAAACACTGTGAAGGTCACCGCAGGAGGGAACGACTCTATCAATTTAGATAAATGTAGTCTCATACATTCTTTTTTCTTTTATCAAATCGATACCTTAGCACACATCTTACTATAAGGTGTCACACAGCATGCTAGCATGTCACAAACTAGTGAACCTTGTTAAACTGGCACAAATTGGGGGCAGTTCATCTCATGGTGTAAAATGTCTTTCCTGTTCCTCCTTCATTACAGATTATATAAGAGAGACGTTTTTGCTTTGAAAGTTTAATGTTAATGATCTTTGCAAATCCACATGTTGGTACAAGTCGACTAACGTGGTAATAGCTGATCATATTGTTGGAATGAAGGTAGATGTGCAGTTGACAAGAACTTTTTATTTTAAATTCTCCAACTACATGAACTCATTTTTTTTTAAAAAAATGATGATTCTAATTGTTCCTTTGTACTCATTCTATATGCTTGTCATCATAAAAAAAGGAAAAATTTTCCATAAACATGTACTGAATCTTGTTAGAACTTAAAATCCCTCTCACTGTATAAAAAAGTATTTAGCTATCTAAGCTTAAAATGCACTCCATCATTTTTATAAGAACCTTATATATGAGACATTAATTTCATTATGATTTTTATGAACAAAGAAATTAAATAACTTCCACAGAGCCTCTTCTCCATCGAATAGAAAACGAAAGCTACACACCTACATGCTGTGATTCCAGAGTTTATACCCTCAACTTCTCTAATGCTGTTTATTTGCATAAAATGTAAATAATGAGATGAAATCAAACTAGTCATAAACAGCAGAAAGTTGTAGGTAAAGGCCATAAAGAAGATGTGCTGATCCATAAAAACCTACGTTAAAAAATAAAACGTACAATGTAGAATAGAAAATGCAAAATAAGCACTGAAATAATAAAAATACGGCAGCTCATAACAAAAGCATTAAAATTTTATTTGAGTAAGATCACAAAAAAGAAATAGACTGTATTATAACAATAAAACTTACTGAAAAAAAAAAACTTTTCTAAAGTAGTAATATGAGGTGTTTGTCTTGAGCCACTGGTTTAATTCAGAGAGAGGAACTGTCACACTGATCAGGACCTTCTGTCTTCTAAAGCATTCTTCAAATACATATCCAGTGCTTTCTGTGGCATCTGATAGAGGCACTGGGGACTCAGAAGTAAAAAAGAGATCTGGAGCTGTAAACTAGTTTGTGTTGCCCTTGACAGAGTCAGATAATAAGCACATTTGTTAAGTAAAACAAAGCATCTGAGCGACACCCTGGGAGGGTAATGAAAAAGAAGACAGAGGTGCTTGCAGATTACATGGCATAGCTACAGAAGTAGGCTGTACTTCATGAGAGAATCGGAGAAGCCAATTGGATATTTGAAGGAATATATTCACCAGTATAACTTTTAATGCAAATCTTCAAGCCAGGAAGGTAGCTAGAATAGTATCACAGAGAGCACAGGAGACAAAGTGACTAAAGTTGCAGAGGCTACATATGATTCCTGCAGTTGCTGGACCAAGAAGTGTGACTTAAAACAACAGACACATATATTCTCACAGTTCTGGGAGAGAGCATTCTGAAAGGGAGTTGTTGGAGCTCAGAAGTCAGAAGTTACTGTGGAGATCCCACCCCTGCCTTTATCTCCTCCACTGGCCATCCCTAGTATATGGCATTTTCAGCAGGTCTCTGTCATCCTTGTATGATCTGTGGTTTGTCTCTCCAACCTCTCTCTGCTTATTTCTTATAGAGCACAGGGTTGTTTATATTGCAGAATCAACCAAATCCCACATGGCCTTAAACTCATAGAATTCTGGAATTTGTAGGAGGCTATTTTGTAAAAGCATATTATAGAGGCTAATTCAGCTAAAATTAAAGTGAGTGAGAAGGGAAAAGGGATGGTTGAGAAGGGGAGTGGAGGCTATAGCAATACAGTTACATTAACTTTAACTAATTTTTTCCTCAGAATGTGATATCATGAGCTAACTGATATCATCTCACTAATAGTTTTATAAAACTTTACATATTTTTGTGTTAGGTATATAAATGTTTTGCCTGGCTGTAAGTATGTGAACTATGTGTGCACAGTATCCATAGAATATCCAAGAGAACATTAGATTCCTTGTATTCTGCTATGTGGATGCTTGGAAACAAACCTAAGCACCTGAAAAAGCAGTAAGTACTCTTACCCACTGAAACAATGTCTCCAGTTCCATGATCAGCACATTTTAAAACTTTATGTCCTCTTGCTTAAAACCAGGTATAGGAGGATAGAGAAACAAAGTGAGTAATTTCAAGTACTGTACAATTATCTAGAAAGCATATATGTGTGTGTGTGTGTGGTACAATTATACATACTTACATACAATTATATATATGTATATAAGATTTGCTTTCACCTACAATAAATGGATAAAGTAAATATATGTGAAAGAATAATTAAAATCATTCTTCTTATTTATTATAAATACATGTTTGATTCATACACTTATGTACTTAGAGTTACATATAACTTTCTCAGACAAAAACAAAAAGTCATGAATGGAAAAGAAAGGTTGAAGAAGCCAGAGCCACAGTTGTTTTTCCATGTCTTGCATATGTAACTCTAAGTACATAAGTGTATGAATCAAACATGCATTTATAATAAATCAAGAAGAATGATTTTAATTATTCTTTCACATATATTTACTTTACCCATTTATTGAAGGTGAAAGCAAATCTTCCTGTTCAAAGTTGCAGTTATTCTCTTCTTCATTCTTAATGAATTTGTCTGTCTCTCTAACCTCTTCTTTAATGAAACTACACAGGAAGACACTTGTGCTATGAAAGTCTTGTACCAGAAAATTCTTGGTCTCTCAACCCTCCTGCACCATACTGACTATGAAGGAAGACCACTGTGCTGTGAACTGTTTGGGATGTTCCAACTTCTCTGGAAATTCTACTCATCTTCTACACTTGCTGCATGCCTTATAGTCTTATACTACAACCCTCAAACCCACTATTCTCAAGTTTATTCCCTCATTTAGTGTAGCTTATTTGTTTTATTTGGTGAGCCAAATAAAATGTGTGGAGGGAAGCAGTGCTCCACAGAACAGCTCTTACTCCAGACATCAATTATAACTTTGGAAGGTTCTCAAAACAACCCTTGCCTTTTGATAATTTGCTAGCACTCATAATATTCACTGAAAGCTCTTTTACTTGTCATAATGACATGACAGGGAGAAG
Source organism: Mastomys natalensis (assembly GCA_021653895.1). NCBI lineage: Eukaryota > Metazoa > Chordata > Mammalia > Rodentia > Muridae > Mastomys > Mastomys natalensis. The sequence goes on from JAJTUV010001019.1 coordinate 701,784, forward strand.
ATACAAATTAATATCTGCCAAAGAGCAGAGCTCCTGAAGTGGAACCCAGGGGACATCTAATAGAGAACTTTCATCTTCTTCTGTGCAGCTCGAGGGCGTTATTATCTTGTTGTGGTATTTGGTGGTAGACATGGAATATTGGCATCCACAGGAGATCCATGAGCTCTGCCATTCGTTGTTGCATGGATTTCAGTTTATACGCTAAATAGATAGGTAGTGAAGATCCTTGGCCTTGGCATCTCTGTTGACTGATGTTGGGTCATTCCAAGACTTCAGCTTAAGTTACATTGTAACTATGCTTCCTAGCATAGACAACTTTTCTCCGAATAACAATGTTAGCCTGTGCTAGGTGCACCAAGATCAGAAGCTAAAGAATGAGTTTTAACCTACATACATTTCCAAAGACCCTGATATTATTGTCCCTAATATAAGAATATGGATTACATACTTTCTCTGGGCAAGGCTAGATTTATTTCCTTGGTTTGATTTGTGTGTAGTGTGTGTATGCATGGGGGCAGGTGCATCTGCATGTGCATATGCATTTTACTGTGTGCACACATGTCAAGAGCTCACCTGTATAGTGAAAATTATAAGTGAGCCCCTGTTCTTTCCAGCCATCTACATGTGGGTTCTGGGGATCCAAATACAGGTCCTCTTGCCTGATGATAAGTGATTGACTGTTGAGTCATTTATTCAGACCCAGAGTTAAATTGACTGTTTTACTACTCTATAGTAACGTCTTGAGCATGTTCTTGAGAGACAAAATATGAAGAAAAATTCATTACACCGCACAATGACAGTTAATAAGAAATTCCACACTTCCAATGCACACAGTCCAGACCAACATGTATTTTCCCCTCAGGAGGAGTGAATTCGGCTTTTAATTATGTGTTAAAAATTTTGATCTAATTCTGACTCTTGCTTAATTATGTATGACCCTCTTTTAGTCTCTGATGATTTTAGAATTTTCTCTGAATCCTTAGCTCTTGTTTAAAGATTATGAGCCTTGGATATCATCTTGCTTCATTATGCTAGAAATTAGTTGGCCTTTTTAATTGGAATTTTATTTTCCAAAGTTCTCAAAGACTTAATTGCATTATTTTTCTTACAAACCTGTTCTTATTTTCTACTTTTGGAATTCTAATTATTCAGCAAATAAACGTAGATTGGCCATCCCATACTATCTTTTCCCATTGCAATTGCTACTGTCATAGTTTTGATGCAAGAATATTTTCTTTCTGTTCAGAACATTGGTTTTATAATAATCTGGGTTTGTTTGACCATCTCAATAATTGAAGATATTAAAAATGGTATTCATTTTGTGTTGATATAATTAATCATGTTTTCATGACAAATGCAACTTGTTTTCCTTAATTAGACATGTCTATACTACATTAATACTTAGTAGTTAGACATTAAAATAAACAATTTTTAAAGATCTGCATGAATTCAGAGTATTTAATGATTTCTGGATCTTCCTGCAAGGATAACCAGAAAGGAACTTTACTGTTTTATTAGGAAACTGTAGTCAGTTTCTCCTCAGATTTTAAGCAGGTCATTGGAAAGATGAACAAAGTCTACAATCTACCAAGAATACAGAATTTACCCTTCATATCAGAAGGAGGAGACACATGTCTGAAGGAATGAACCATAAATCAAGATGCAGATTATAATATTTTTGAACAAAAATCATTGATTAACACTAGAAATGATATAGAGTATTGACTAGATCAGAGTCTGTGCTTTTCCAGGTTCTAGTCTCTTTTCAACACCACAGAGGAAGAGTGAGGATGCTCTCTGTCTCTGAGGAGAGACATGAAGGGTAACAGCTGTTCACATCCACTTTCCAGTAATTATTTTATAATCAATTCTGGTTGCCCTTGAGTTTTTCTATGAATTTGAGAGCAAAAAGCCTGTCTCTCTCACCTTCTCTGCTATAGGTTTATGTTTCAAGTTATCTGATTTAACCAGTATAATTTTCCATAAACTTCCATATATAATTTTAGTTGATTAACTGTCCTTCAGTTTTTACATATAATTGTTATGATCTTCCTTTTTCTTTCTGATTTTGCTCTTTGTTTTAGCTTTTTTTTCTTCTAATACTAGTTGCATTACATCAGTATCTGAAGAAACCTGTGACTTAGACTTCCTATATGAGACCAGAAGTATAGGTCAACTCCTGATTAATAAAATAGTAATTGATCTACTAAGTCTTAAACAGTGCCTTATAAACTCGATTTCTTCTGTTTCTTTTTGTTTTTTGTTTTTTGTTTTTTGTTTTTTCGAGAAAGGGTTTCTCTGTGTAGCCTGGGCTGTCCTGGAACTCACTCTGTAGACCAGGCTGGCCTCGAACTCAGAAATCCACCTGCCTCTGCCTCCCAAGTGCGTGCACCACCACTGCCCGGCTTTCTGTTTCTTTTTATTTGGCCTTTTGTTTGTTTGTTTTATTTTTGTTGTTTTTGGTAGTCAGAGTGGATTGACAAGTCAGACTGAAACAAACATTCACAGAAAATCATATTAATACTTCAGTTAAATGACTATTGAAACTATTTAAAAGGCAGAACTTAACAATAAATGTATAAACCACCAAGCAATAGGCAGATTCAGTGGCACTGCCTTGATCCCAGCACTCAGGAGACACAGGCAGATCAGAGTAAGACCATGCCAATATAAACTGTACAGAGAATTCCAGAGAGCAGAGTTCCATAGTTGTCAAACAAAAATTATAAAAAAAAAAACCAAAATTCACTGTCTTCCCCCCAATACCTGTAAAACATCAACCCCCCACCCCCAAACATATGCAGGGATCTTGGTAGAAATTAAGTTAAATTGTTTTGGCTCCCAGCACTTTATAAACCAAGTGTGATGGTGTGTGTCTCTAAACTCACAACAGGGAAGATGGAGGCAGGAAGATAGTAAGTTCAAGGTTAAGTTCATCTTTACAGAAAGTTTAAGGCCAGCCTGATGTCTGAGAACCTGTCTCCAAAAGTAAAGATAAAAAGGAAAGTAAGGATGGAAGGAAGTGAAGGAAGGAAGGAGGAAGGAAGGAAGGAAAGAAGGAAGGAAGGAAAGAGGAAGGAAGGAAGGAAGGAAGGAAGGAAGGAAGGAAGGAAGGAAGGAAGAAGGAAAGAGATTATAACCAGGAAACCTATGTTACTCCAAATGAATTAGAGGTTAAAGTCAATGTATTTATTTCTTATTGTACTCCTAAAACTGATACAAGTGTCTGATAGTGATTAAATGCTGTTTTAAATAATTTAAATATCTTGAATACTGCCATTTTAAAAATACATTTGGCCAACAATACACTCACATACTCTTTTTTGTAAGACAATCATAGGAAATGAAAGGGTAGGTGTATGTGTGTTTGTGAAGAAACAGAAAGAGAGGTCAAGGGAGAGAGGGGAGAAACAGAATGGGAGAGGGACAGAAAGGAGAGAGAGAGAGAAAGAGAGAGAGAGAGAGAGAGAGAGACAGATAGAGACAGAGAGAGAAAGATCAAAAAAAATTTTTTCATGTCACAGTTGAAATGTTTTTTTATTTTGTGTTTTTTTGTTTTGTTTTGTTTTTAATGTCTGGAACTAAATGTGTATCTATGGGCTCTAAACAATTGAGACTTGACTTTAGTGGCTCCAATCTTTGTAAGAACACAGCATGCTTTCTGAGTCTTTTTCTCTCCTCTGCTTACCTTTCCCTGTACTTAAGTCCCCTTACGGGGGAATGGACTTATCTGCTAGTCACACTACAATGTTTTCTGATGGACACCTTCAGCAGAGCATACATTGACAAAGCTTGTGTTAATCTGCATTGAATAAATCTGGAAGTGCAGACTTCCTCTTTGTCTAAAGCATCCAGAGATTAAAACATAAGGATAGTTCAAGTTCTCAGAAGTTAGGGAAGCAAATCTGGAAATTACCTAATTGCTTTAATATTGCTAGGAATTTCAATGCATTTATTCCTGAGAGATTTTTAAAATTCATTCATAATTTAATGCACAGATGTAAATGAATTATTCCCTTTTTATTTAGCATAGAATTGAAAAGCATTTGTTATCCTAAACTTTGGAGTTGAGTTTCTCGTCTATTATTTTAGTTACTATGACTGCAAGCTATTACATTATCGTTTATCAGAGCATCTCTGCTTCACATCCCTGTCAGCATATGTGGGCCCTGGGTGGGAATCTGTCCTCAGTGACAGATGTTTCACATTGGGCGCAGGGTCAAAGAGATGCCTCAGAGTGACAAGAGGAAGTGTTGTCTTCCACAGCCACTCATGTACACAAGTCTCCTGGATAGGTATAGTTTTAGAAAAACTCTATTGATGAAAAAGATAATTTTATTTGAATGAAGCATTTAATGATAATATATTCCTCCATGAAAGGATGTATATTAAGATACCTATGCAAGAAGAAAAGAGCAATTATTATTGAAAAATGGTCATGTTTGAAGCCAAGTCTGAAGCGTTGGCCTCAGTGCAATGTTTGGTGCTGGTGCACATGCCTATACTCCATGCACTGTGTTCCTCTCTTGGTATAAGCAGGTTTCCTGGTAAAAGAGACACTGACTCACCCACTTGCTTTCATGGTACCAATTGGCAAGAAAACACAGAAGCTATCTAGATGTGCTTGTACCTTTCAGTGTCTTCTCTGTTCTTTTTTTCCCAGTATCTTTTTTCAGTCAAGTCAGGACCAGCAGTTCAGTCTATCTGTAGTCCACAGTGGGAGACTGACTTTAAGTTCCCTTTGCAGCTATATTGCTGACTATGTACCTTAAAAAAAGGTCTTAAATTGGTAACTGACAAAGTTATATATAAAATAGTAAGACTTTGAGGTTCAGGTTTTCTTTCTCTCAAGTCTTTAGAGGCAAAGTAAGATCCTGCAGACTGAGTGACCTTCCCAAGGGCAACTTTTATTAGGAACCAAATGAGCCTTCCACAGATGTTCCCCACCCCCTAGGCTTTGTAAATGCAGGTGGCTCCAGAGGCAAGCTTCCTGGAAATAGACATTCCTTCGTGGTCTTACACACATTTATCAAAAAAAAAAAAAATGGGAGAGAGAATGTATTTTAAAATATCATTGCCTTTTTTAGATTATGAAATACCTTTTTAAATTGTATCAAATAAATATAAAATATTCTAGCTAGTAATTAATAAGTAGATGGATTTTATATATTAGTAATAGTAAAAATGCCTGCTATACAATTCTTCATAGGAAATCAAAGCTTGTTATTACTTTGTAAAGAGAGAGAGAAAGGAAAATGACAATGATTGTAATATTAAAATGAAGGAATCACTTCAGAAAACCGAAAATCTAAATGCATACAAAATGAAGATTTATGTGAATTCTGGGAGATATTTTCATGTCCCCAAATTTGTTGTTCAAGTTGATGTCTGCCTTTGTTTTCTCCTACCTTTATTCTGGACACTGTCTATCACTCTCTGTGAGGAGCCAGATTCAAGGTACATGATATGCCTTTATTTTTACTCTTTTATCTGTTAGCATAGAATAACACTGAGACCAAGCAACTATGGTGGTAATAATTACAAAAATTTGGCAATGATGTCCATAGCTGGAATAATGAAAATCTCTGATAGTCTTCAATTTGTTCATGTAAGAATTAAGGGTATTTGAAGGTAAGATTCACTTGTCGAATATTAGAGTGTAGGTATATATGTGTACGCAGATATGGGTGTTCATGGTGTAATATTGGGAAGTCTTCATAGTAGAGGCTTCCCTGTGGCCTTTAAAGGGTCTTTAATGCTAGTGATCTCTTCACATCTTTCCTGCTCCTTTACCTTTACCTTCGTTCTCCCAAGTCACTGAAACTTCCTGTAGCATTATTCCTTTTCTCCATCCATAAAACTTGCATTCTATTTTTTTTTCCCTGTCCCTTAGCACTTTACCACCCATGCCCCTTACTAGTTTTCTGAGCTTCTTTGAGTAGACCAATTTAAACATGTTTTGAAAATTCACATCTTTTACATACAAAAATAAAAGTCTTTGTAATGTTACATGTACATAGTTTTCAGACATGACTGTTCGGTGTTGGATAACTAATTGCTGTGTTCTTCCTTGGGAAAATTCTTTCTTCTAATCTCAGCTTTTCTTAGTGGCTTGAGGTTTCTGTGTACTGTTGAGAGATGTTTATTTTTGCCCTTATTCAGCTTATGTTTACATAGTCATACTGGTAAGATATCTGACCTTCTAGGAGACACAAATTCACTGCAAACTCTATGTATTCAGGAATATATTATATATATTATATATATATAATATATATATATATATATGGATACTATAGATAAAATACAGAGTCTTCATATATATATATATATATATATATATATATATATATATATATATATATATATCTCATAGGAAAATTAAAAAGAACTCAAGCATGGATGTTAATATGGGAGGATTTGGAGAAATAAAAGAGATAGGAGAAACAATAAAATAAAATTACAAATCACAAAGAATAAAGAAAGAATTAAAATATTTTGAGAAGACTCTAGAAGTCTTATAATATATTCGCATTCTTATTTAGATTACAGTTTCATAACAAACATTTGCTAAATGTGGAAATACTAAACATGGAAAATACTAAATAAAAAAGTGTTAGAAAAATAATAGTGTGCCGGGCGGTGGTGGCGCACGCCTTTAATCCCAGCACTTGGGAGGCAGAGGCAGGCGGATTTCTGAGTTCGAGGCCAGCCTGGTCTACCAAGTGAGTTCCAGGACAGCCAGGACTATACAGAGAAACCCTGTCTCGAAAAACCAAAAAAGAAAAAAAAAAAAAAAGAAAAAAAAGAAAAAAAAAAAAAAAAAAAAAAAGAAAATAATAGTGGTGAGTAGTGAGAAACTGATCAAGATGCTGTTTTCACAAACATTGTGAACAGAGATAACATCCTATTTACAATTTAATGTCAAAGAAAACAATATGGACATTTTCTATTTTCTTAATGAAACATATTCAGATATTTATGTTTACAGATCATTTTTAAGAAAAATGCTACCATCCACATTCAGGTTTCTAGTGTATAAGCCTAAAAAAAAAAAAAAAAAAAATAGAAGAATATTTTAAATTTGTGTCTTCTCCTTTATTCTTTCTCAGGTTTGTAAGAATCTCACTCTCTTATCCAATATTGGACACAGAATTGTACCCCGAGTTTGGATGTCAGCCCAACCTCAATTTACTGATTGAACAAATGGTCAGGATAACCAAAACTTCCAAGAATCTTTCCAAAAACGCAAGTTCATATTTGAGATGAAAATTAATAATGCCTACCCAGGTTCATTTGTGTTTTGAGAGAATAATTAGCCACAATTAAGCATAGAAATCCTTCCTGTACTTCCTAGGCACTGTTACAAACCAGTGAGTGTATGTGTAGATCAAGGCAAAACAGTGGGCTCTCTGGATGAACTCTCTGAACTGGGCCTGTCCTCACATACCACAGTGAATTTTAAATATTTGTTGACTTGTACTATTGAATGATTTTTTTCTTTTTTTGGTTTTTTCAAAGCAGGGTTTCTCTGAGTAGCCCTGGCTGTCCTAGAACTCACTCTGTAGACCAGGCTGGCCTCGAACTCAGAAATCTGCCTGCCTCTGCCTCTCAAGAGCTGGGATTAAAGGCATGTGCCACCACTGCCCAGGCTGAATGATTTTTTTTTTAAAAGAGGTTTTCTGAACTTAGTGCCATTTTTATGTAACAGGGTCTAAGTATGAACAATATTCTATGCAATTTGGAGAATTCCAGGTAAGCTTCCCCACAAAACTTCACTAGTCTCTCGTTTTCTCAGCATCTCACAGTCCCTTATCCTTTTTCTGTCTGTGCCCCAGTCTCCAACATGAGCATAGTGCTATGGAATACCCTTTTGGCTTGGAGAGAGGTTCTGAGAAAGGGGTTTCTGGAAACATTCAAAAGAATGACTGGAAGTCAAAACATGAGTCCAAGGTATGACCTGTGTTGTGCTTGAGAAAGCGTTTTTTTGGAGATTTGCAGACAACTTCTCCAGATAGCTCTTAAAGACCAAGACCCACTCTTTTATTTACATATCAATTCAGTCATTTACTCCAGGTTTCCTTTTGATTATCCCATGAATCAGCATCTTATGACCTTAGCCCATCTATTCTTAAAAAGAGACAGCAAGCGCATTTTTTTAACACTGAAAATTAATTTAGAGATCTGCCTGCCTTTGTGAGCATAGACAATGGGTTAGCTGGGTGAGATCCTGTCCTGAAGTTACCATTTCCGCCATGCCTGGGCCCAATCTAGCCCTGCCCCAGGCTGACTTTGAACTGAGGAATCATTCTGCTTTTGTATCAGTCTGCTTTTGTGTTTCTCTGACAAGCTGGCTCACAGTGCAGCTGCTTCTGTTCTTTTAGTTTCATGAAGTTTTTATACAGTTCATATTGCATCCTTATATTTTGCATTGTTGAGGAATTATAGATTCTTAAACTCATGTTTTAAAAGTTCTTTCCCACAGCTTTAAGGTTTCAGGGTTTATCATTTTGCTGGGCGAGTACCCACATGCTTGCCTCTCAGACTTGTGCTGTCTCTGATTATCATGGAGTCATTAACCTTATTGGAGAGGACAGTTTTCAAAGAAGGAGCATGAAAATATGTATTTTATTATACAAACAACCCTCCCCAGAGCAACCATCAACACTTGAGGAGGCTAATGACTTGCTAGGTCAGTCTCAGAGGTGAGAACCATGTCAGTCTGTCTGCCACGCCAGACTCCCTACTCTACTAGAGACCTCACAGACTGGAAGAAATTGAGGAACAAACATTAAACAACTTCCTGAATTCCAATAGCACTGGTGCTAAGATCAACAATTAATAAAAGAGACCTGATAAAACTGAAAAGTTTCTACATGGCAAAATACACCATCAATAGGACAAAATGACAGCTTACATATTTGGTTAGTTGATACATATTTTCTTGAATATATATTCAAACCAAAATAATCATATTAAAAATGGGGTACAGGTCTAAGCAGAGAATTCTCAACAGAGGATCCTAAATGGCCAAGATGCACTTGAAGAAATGTTCATTATCCTTTGTTGTCAGGGAAATGCAAATCAAAATGACTCTGAGATTCCATCTTACCCCTATCAGAATGGTTAAAATAAAAATACTAGTGTCAGCTCATGCTGGTGAGGATATTGAACAAAAGGAACATTTCTCCACTCTAGGTAGAAGTGTAACTTCTACAGCCACTTAGGAAGTCAATATGGCATTTTCACAGAAAATATCAAAGACAGTCTACCTCAGACCCAGCTATACCACGCTTAGCCATATATCCAAAAGGTGCTCTTACCACAAAGATACTTGCTCATCTATGTTCATTTCAGCTTTATTCATAATGGCCAGAAACTGATAACCTAGATGTCCCTCAGCTGAAGAACAGATAAAAACAATGTGCTAAATTTACATAACTTAGGAAAAGAGAAATAGAATATGTATTTTGGTTAGACAGCGGCAGGCAGATGAGGACAGGAAGAGGAAGGCTAAGGTTGGAACAGGAAGGGTAGAGCTCTGGTTGGGACAGGAAGAGGAGGGCAAAGGTTGGGAGAGGGTAGACGGAGTAGTGGGGAAAGAGAATTGAAATCAGGTAGTGGTCAACAAGGGGGCACGATAGAAACCTAGTGAAATGGAAACTTCCACAAATCTATTAGGGTGACCCTAGCTAAGACTTCTAGTAATGGGGAATATAGAACCTGAACTTACCATCTCTTATAACCAGGCAAGACTTCCACTGGAGGGACTGGAATACTAACCTACCCACAAAATCTTTGGCCTATGATATAGTCTTCCAGAATGATGTGCTGGGGAAAAGGTGGCACACAAATTGTGAGAGTGGCCAACCAATGACTAGTCCAGCTTGAGACCCATGCCATGAGAGGAATACCACTTCTGACACTACCTAAAGGAACAGAAATCAGAGGCAAGATACCTCCGAGACCTAAGATAGAACCAAAGATGACTGGAAAACAAATCAGTGAGATGATTCCTAATGATATTCTGCTTTATTCATAGATTGGTGTCTAGCACAATTGTTATCAGAGAGGCTTCATCCAGCAACTGATGAGCAGATGCAGAGACCCATAGCCAAACGTTAGGTGGAGCTTTGAGAATCCTGCTGAAGAAGGGAAGGAAGGATTGTGAGTCGGTGGACTCAAGAACACCACAAAAATAAAACCCCACAGAAACAACAAACCTGGACTCATGGGGCTTATATTGAGAGTAAAGGGACAGTCAGGGAACCTACATAGGTCTAACCTATCCTTTATGCATATATATTATAATTATATAGTTTGATGTTTTTATGGAACTCCTAATAGAAGGAGGGAGCTGTTTCTGATAGTTATTATCTGCTTTGGGAGTTCTTGTCCCCCTACTAGGTTGCCTTGTCCAGCCTTAATATGAGGAGAGGTACCTAGTCTTATTGTAACTTGATATGCATGATGGATTGATATCCCTGGGAAACCTGCCCTTTTCTAAAGGGAATCTGAGGAGGAGTGGATGGGGAGAAAGGGATGAAATGCTGGAGGCAGTGACAGGACTGGGAGAAGATGGAAACTCCAACCTGATGTAATATATGGGAGGATAAATTTATATAAATGAAAGAGAAAATATTCTGAAACTCAATCTTCTTATAAATGTGCTATTGCCATAAATTAATATCACTATTTCAATACCTTTCCTGTTGTATTATATAACTTTGGGGGGATATTTTTGCATGTTTGTAGTGTTTTCTAAGGTGATATTGGAAAACATATACTATAAATATTAAAATCAAAATTTAATCATTTAAATGCACTTCTTCAAGTGGAATTATTTAATACATTTGTGTATATCTAGAGTTATGAAGATCTTAAGTGACATTCCCCAAATAATATAAATTTTCAAAAACAATTACCAGTATTAAAGACATTTTATGCAAATACTATAGCTTTTCAAATGACAGAAGCATGAACCCAGCAGCATAAGTGGTACCTGAGCACACAATTTTACGATTTCACTGATGGAAATTGCAAAGTGCAGCATTCCAGAAAGATGACAATCTTTCAGAAGCAAATAATCAGAAGTTGAGTGATACCCATACTGGAAGTTTTGTTGTGGCACCCTTCCATTGTCTACCTACATACACACACATATATATAGCAATATACACATAAGTTTTCAAACATTTATATAGGCATTCACTCCCTAGTTAACTTTGTCAGTTGTGTTTTATAATATTAATATTTTTAGTTTCCTCAAACCCTTTAGGACTCATTGAATTCAAACTAATTTTTTACTCATCTTAGGTTGCATGTTAATACTCTTTTTGGAAAGCACAGAAGGGACTTCAAAACACTGGGTACAAACAGGAGGGGAGGAAAATCACCCACATTTAGCAGAATAGTATTTTAGGATGTAGGATTTGGGAAAACTTTGAGTCCAGTGGAAATTACATGGAGAATGAAAATGGCAATAAGTGCACATAATTAACCAAGCTGGAAGGAGCTGGGAAAATTGGGGCCAAGTGCTCTTTTAATTATTCAGTTAATGGACCTATTCATGCCCAAGCAGAGAGTAACATTGAAGCTGGTGGTCTGTTTTGCAGAAATATGTCCTGAATTCTGCACTCTAAATCCAAATGGAAGATTACTGTTAACCTAAGAGCTTCTAATTATGTCTCAGAGCTCCAGTTTCCCCTGTGAAGTTAGTTCACCTTGAGGATATTTATAGGATTCAGGGATAGGTAGAACCGTTCTGTTCCACAGGATTAGTTTGTATACAGAGGACCCAAAACATGGAATTATTACCTCTAATAGCATAGGCAGATTTAAATATTAAATAGTATCTCTGGGTGGTGACACACAAGACCAAGTCACTTCCCAGCAAGTAGGCCTTTATCCGGAGTTCAAGTCCCAGGACCCACATGGTGGGAGGGAAGTGCTACCTTTTGTAAACTGTCTATTAATCTTCAAACATTCACTGCACACATGAACACACACACACACACACAAATAACAAATTGGAGGGAATTGGCTGTTATGGGGGTAAAAGTGAATAAAAAATGAACATTTAAAAAAGGAAGTAAAAAAAAAAACATGAAACAGGGAGGTAGTAGGCTTGGAAATCTGTGGAGGCGGTTGCAGGGTGAATGTAAGATAGATATAGTCGTATTTCATTATATTTGAAATTCTTTAAAATGATAAAGAAACCTTAAAATATTGTGTATTTCCATTTTACCTAAAGAACTCTTGAGCAGATGGTGCCATTATTATTATTTATTACTAATCTACCCTCACATTTCATGACAATATTCACTTCGTAACTTTCCACCTCTTGAAATGGAACATGAGAATAGCTTATTAGTCATTCACTTAGATGTTTCCAAATATGTGTGGATCAGATTTCTAGTCCACTTGCTGAGTTTTTCACATTTTATTTTTATGCCTTGATTTTCTCTAACTCACTGAAATTCTTCCACTTACTCAGATGTTTCCTCTCAAAAAAGATTTACATGAATTATGAAGCTCTCCACTTTCTTTTAACCACTAATGCTATATAACATTAAAATATGTATACATTTTACTCAAGCCCTGCAGGACAAAGAAATGTATATGTTATATGGACCCCTCCAGGGTGTTTTGAGAAATATAAGGTAACATGTTTCCAATTATCCCTGTTTTTACATGGACTCTAATCTGACGGATGCCAAGATGAGGGGTCCATTCTTTGTTCACAATCTTTTATCCCTCCAGCAAAGGCTCGTTCGTCTTCCCTGCAATCTGTTTTTCTAGCTTCCAGTACAGACCCAAGATGTTATCTCCACATTGCTAAAATAAGCTTGCTTATTTTATTTTACTTTACATATACTTTATTATTGAATTATAATTAGATACTGACTCTTAATGCCACTAAGAAAGATGATATCTGATTAAATCAACAGGTTGTATCATTAGGAGGTAAGTTACTGTGTTCACATATAAGAGGTTTCTATTGTAGGTTCAAATATCAACTTAAATATCTTATTCTTCTACCATAATTAACTAAAACAGTGAAGTACTTAGAAATATATACACTCATCACAGAAAATAACATTAAGGAAAAGTTTTTTTTATTGCTGTGTATAACATTTCAAAGGACATTGATAAACCAGAAAGTGTTGGGAAGTAGGGTAACCAAGCTGGTAAGGGTTTCAAAATTGTGTTGATAATGGATGTCTACGTATTTTTTTCTTAGAGACAGAAATGTTTAATTTTTCTTTAATGAATTTATACTTTTTAATGTTCAAAATGACTGGTTAAATAATAACATACAGTTTTATTTTATTTGAAGTCAAAATGTAATCAATTTATTTCTTCCATTCTGTTTTCTCCCTTTAATATCTCCTACATACCTCCTCCCCTTTCTCTCTCTTCCTCCCTAACCCCCCTTCTGTGTGTGTGTGTATTCTTAAATATATAACTCAATATGATGTCAATATGATGTTAGTCTATATGATGCTACCTGTTTGATTCCTGGGCTGATCATTTAGTATTGGATAACCAAACTGTGGTGTTCTTCCTAGGGTAAAGACTATTACTATACCTCTGAGCATTTCTTAGCTACCTGTAGGTATTTGTCTAAAGTTGAGGCCCAAGGAGATTTCCTCCTTCTATGATAGTATGTTTATTGGTGTCTTTCTTCTTTATATTGGGTTTAGGCAGTCATCTTGTTGAGACTTCCTGGGTATAGCATTCCTGGAATTTATGAGAGACGTAGGTCCCCCCATTCCTCTGACTTCTACCATTTTTGTACCCTCTCATCTATGATGTTTCTTGAGCATTAAGCACAGAATCTTTGTTGTACATGTGTCATTGGGACTGCACACCTCAGTACATGATCACTCATTTTCTGTGTTTGATTAGTTGTGGGATTGTTTTGTAATGATCTCCATTAAGAAGAGAGGTTAGTTTGTTTGTTGAGAGATAAGAATTACACTTCTCTGTAGGTATAAGGACAAATATTTAGAACCTATTAGAGATTGTTATGTTGTTTCATTAAAGTGATCGTTGTAGGCTGTCCTTCAAGATTCATAACCTCATTAATCTGTATTAGTTGTCTTGGTTTCCAGTACCAGGCATGATTTACTTCTTGTTTAGAAGGTTGTAAGTCCAAGGCCTTAAGAGAGCTGTTGTTTACTGCCAGGGTGTGATGCCACTATTGTACCATTAAATTTTCTGCAACATGCTAGCTATTGTTATAGCAGTCCATAAATGTCATAGCTGGGTACTTAGTATGCATAGTATACAACCAATACATAGTATTGCTTGCTTTCCACTCTTCAGTTCTGAAGTACAAGTCCCATTTAGCAATAGGAACTTATTTTTAACCTGTGTGAGACAACCAAGGAAAATACCAGTAGCCTGTGATGTTAACAAAGTCTTTTGGGCTTCTCTGACCAACACTTCAAATGAGGTTTCATGTGTCTGGCTTTGGGATTTTTGTTAGAGAGTCTGTGGATTTTGAGGGAAATTACTACCAACAAACATAGGAAAATTTCATTTAAATTATACATCTACATGCAAATCAAAGACTTAAATTATTATATATCATTTAAGTAAATACATAATATGATTCTTTATGGCTTTTTAGACATCTGTTCCTTATTTTGTCTTCCTCCGTTCTTCTCCTTGTGTTAATCTCCCTCCCAGCTTCAAAATAACCCCGTCTTGCTTTGCTCATATATCTATTCAATTACTTTTACCATACTGAAATTTTTAGGGCTTTATTGTCTTGCTTCCCCCTGATCACTGTCCCTTTTTATTTCCTGGCATCATCAGGACGGTTCTATACTCACTTCTAAAAATTTGGAGCTAAAAGCCACAGATGAAAGAGAATATGTGCCTATAACATGGGAATTAGTACTGAAGAAAAATGATACTCAGATACCATAACACGTCAAATAAATAAGAATTTAATTCCTGGGTTGTAAGACTAACAGTGCTTGACATTTTCAAGATGCTGTTATAATTCTGTAGAAGAAAATACCAGCTATTTTGATTTGCTCTGATAAATTGAACTAAACCACCAGTTTTTCTATAACATATAGACAGATTTTAGATCTAGATACAGAACTATGAAATGAAAAACATTGGGGGCAACTAAATTTGTGACAAGGCTGATATTGCATGAACTTCTAGAGAAATACAAGCAAGTTGAGCTGCTCAGGAGAAGGCAGAGAATGGGTGAGGCCTCTTGACTGTATTATAAGACTCTATCTTACAATACAGCAGAACAGATCCACAATACTTCACCACATACTACAGAAAGATAGAGCCTCAACATTTCAAAACTGTCAGCCTCCTTGTCTTTGGTAAAGCTATTATGCACTGAGACAGTAACTCTTCTGAGTATGCCCAGGGCTTTTGAGTACCAGAGCATTCATCAACAGTCAGTGAATGTCATATCCATGGCATGATTGGGGAAACAGGAATTCTTGGTCATGCTTTTTCAGTGCAACCAACCCTTCTTGGTACAGGATTGATCTACAGGAACAGTATACCGAATGAGTAGTTCTTCATTCATCAGGATATTTTTTGTCTGTGCTGCTCAGTGCTTATGACATTCTTGATGCCCTCTGGCACTGTCTTGCCAGCATACTTAGTGAAATGGCTACATGTATTTCCTGATTTAATCCTTTCTAATTGGAGGAAACCTAACAAACACCTGGTCAGCCATGTTGCTGAAGTTACACTATCAGTGTTCTCTCAATTAGTAAATTGATGATTAAGAACTATTACTAATACCAAAATGTTTTATTGAGCCAATAAAAATGTCTATATTTCCTATTTTTTCACACTAAATTCAGAATTTCTAAATCTTCTGAAATATAGTTTCTAAGCATGAAAGATGAATCTCAGCAAAAACTTATTTTAGGATTTAAAAACTTCAAATATAAATGAAAATGCTAGTTACATTATTAATCTATTAAAATTATAATCATAAAAACAAATACAAAAATATAGGCCTTGAATATTTATATATATAGAAAACTTTGAAAAATATTTTAGACTTACATCATAATAATCTCTTCAAACTCCACATTTCTCTCCTAACATAACAACATAAAAGTAAGATCAAACCCAAAATTTTAAATAAGTGTGTGTGTGTATGTATGTTTGTGTGTGTAGTTGTCAAAAAAGTGAAACTTATCTGTCATTTTTCAGTTGCCACCTAATTTGGTATTTAATATTGAGTCTCTCGTTGGCCTGGAGCTCAGCAGGTAGATATGGCTGACTAGGTTTTCCCAGGATCTGCCTGTTTCTGAGTAATTAGCACTGTGGTTATAAATACACACTACTCACCACCATGCCATGCTCTTTTTATATGAGTCCTGGGGAATTCAATGACATTATCTCTTCAGGACTATGATAAATAGTATGTAAGTTGAGATAATAATGAAAGATAAATGGTATTTATGGAATATTACTCAGCTATTAAAAACAATGAATTTGATAAATTCTTATATAAATGGATGGAACTAGAAAATATCATCCTGAGTGAAGTAACCCAATCACAAAAGAACATACATGGTATTCACTCACTGATTATTGGAATTTAGCCCAGAAGCCTGAAATACCCAAGATTCAACTCACAGACCACATAAAGCTCATGAAGAATGATGACCAAATAGGGGAGCCTTCAGTCCTTCTTAGAAGGAGTAACAAAATACTCAAGGAGACACAGTGCAGGACTGAAACCGAAGGAGGGACCGTCTACAGACTATTCCACCTGGATATCCATCCTATGTGCAGTCACCAAAGGTAGAGGTTGATGTGGATGTCAGGATGTACACCCTGACAGGAGCCTGATATACCTGTCTCCTTAGAGGTCTGCAAGAGTCTGACATACTCAGAGGCAGAAGCTCACAGCTAACCATTAAACTGATCATGGGGTTCCCAATGGAGAAGATAGAGTGAAGACTGAAGGAGTTGAGAGGATTCGCGACACCATGAGGAAAGCAACAATCCCAACCAACCAGAGCCCCCAGGGTCTAAACCACCAGCCTGGGAGTGCTTAGGGAGGGTCCCATGGCTCCAGCTATATATGCAAGGGAGCTATATATATAAGTGTGAGAAGAGATCCTTGGTCCCATGAAGGCTGGACGTCGTGGGGAGGGGATACTCGAGGGTGGGGAGGTGAGGTACGGGGGAGGGTGGGTGGGGGTACACCAACATGGAGGCAGGAGGAGGGGGGAAGGGATAGTGAGTTCCTGGGAGGGAGGGGGGGGAATGGGGTAAGGAGAGAACATCTGAAATGTAAAAAACAAAAAATTTCCAATAAAAAATTTCCAAAAAAAAATAAGTAAGAGAAAAAAAAAAGAGTTATGAAGTGTGTAAGATTTTTTGGCATGATAGCTAGTTACCTTACCTTCCAGATTAATGAGAGACCTCATCTTAAAGAAAAAGTGGACAGTATCTGAACAGTGAGATCTAAGACTGACCTCTGGACTACACACACTCACAGAGAAGAGAGAGAGAGAGAGAGAGAGAGAGAGAGAGAGAGAGAGAGAGAGAGACAGAGAGAGACAGAGAGAGAGAGAGAGACAGAGAGAGACAGAGAGAGACAGAGAGAGAGAGAGACAGAGAGACAGATACAGAGGCAGAGAGACACAGAGACAGAGAAACACAGAGACAGACACATAGAGAGACTGCTGGGGTGACTCACAAATATTCTACTTTTCGTTATATTTTCTGCCTTTGTGTTTTCAATTGTTATTTGGAGTTTTCAGTGCCAGGCTAACAGGATATATATAAATGTAGAGAGAATCTACATTTACTGTATGGATACATAACCTAAAAACCTATAGATTGAATAGAAGGCAAGACATCCATAGGCAGAAGGATTTTGGCATAGAGCCAAGCACCAGAGGATTCACCCCAGTACATAAAGGAGGATAGAGTCATGAAAGCTGAGCAGAGGTAACCACCCACATGGCAGAACTTAGATCAGAATAAATGGGATATTAAGTTATGAGCTAACTGGAGAACAAACCAAAGCTTATGGCCAACATGTTTGTAAATATAATAAAGCCTCAGAATCCTTATTTCTTGGAATAGGAGTGGAGCTAGCAATAAACTCTGCACAACATGTAAATGTCACTTCCTCACCTGCCTTTAAAAGAAAGACGAATTGCTATGGGGAAATTGATCTTCCCCATGTAGACCCCAAAGCCACCTGGTTGAGTAAGGAATGTGGCTTTTTGTGTAATAAAGAGCTGATAATTAGCACTGGGACAGGAAGTACTTCTAGAATGTCTGGGTAGCCTACTCAAAAGCAGAATGAAGAAGTGAGACAGGATGGAGCTGTGAAGAAGGGAATAAGAACCAAGAACCACATAGGGCAGTGCAATGTCAGAGAAGTCGGTTAAGTTAGCTGTTAAGTTAAGCTGATAGATTGTCCCAGCAAGAGGCCAGCAGCCTTAAACTATATAGATGTCTCGTGTCTTAATTAAACCTCAAGTGGGATGCTGTGACAGCCCAGGGACAAAGACAGACATACAGAGACTGAAAGACAGAGACAGATGGAGAGACTGAGAGATAGATAGGTACATACTCACAAAGACACACATACACATACACACACACACATATACACACTAAATTGTGCAGCTCCATTTCTTTTCTGTTATTATTCCTTTTGCTTATCAACTTGTTATAATAACTGACCAGATAATGTGTTTTTTCTATTATATAGACAATATAGTCTATGATACAATATTCAGAAACTGCAGAGCCTGACACATCACAGGGATTCACAAATAAGTAGTGAATATATCAAGAAAGGAATAAGGGTGCGATATGGTGTTTTCCTTGATGGAAATAATGGGAGCCAATTAGCAAAAACTCCTTGATTTCAATACGGCTCTCATTTTATTTTCTCCTGTCTCTTACTAGTGACATTCTTCTGACCTTACTGGTATACAGCATTATACCACTTTATAAAGAGGATTTTAAATGTCAGCCATCCCTGACTTCCTAGATTTTATGCACTAGAAAGAGGCAGTGGGAAAGCAAGACAGGTGGATATGTGTTGGGGATTAGAGTACACTGGGGACTGAAAGGAGCTACCAATCTCATTAGCTGTCTTCCGAGTTGCCGAATTCTACCCAGGTCCCCAAGGTGAAAGACTAATAATTAATTCAATTTACTATCTATTCTGTGGGAAGCTCCAAAGGTTAAGATTATAGCGGACCTGTGAGGGCAATCTTTTATACTGTTTAAATTGCTGTTTAAATTTGAATTAGATTCTAATAGTGACAGTTTGAAACCGACACAGTTTAATTCATTTATCACATTCCCAAACCTGCCTAGCTGAACTGGTTTTAAAGTGTGTCTTAAATAAGCAGTCAAGCAGAGCACGCACATGTCTATTTTTATTTTTTACTTGGAATTTAAATATGAATAGCAGCGCCTACAATTGCCAACTTCTGGTTATTAACTTTGTCTACGCAGCTTCCTCCACTCACGATGAGGCAAAATGCATTTTATACATTTTCATGCTGCCCCAGTTACAGGATTATGGAGATAGGGTTGGGGGCAGCATTATGATTTACCAAGATCTTCTAATGCCAGCACTTGCTGAATCTTCCTAGCATCTCTGTTAGGTGGCTGTCATTGCAATCTTCACTTACAGGTAAACAGAATACCTAAGCAGCTGCATTTGAGTTGATTGGCTAATGATGAAACTGTCTTTCAAAGTCTGTAACATAAGTATTTGCTTCAGTTCACCCTTCTGCATTCCACTGGGACAGCGGCACTCTATAGTGGTCCACATCAGGCCGGAGAAGATCTGGGCTTTGCCCAGTGTACTCAGTTACTAAGGGCACCTGCCACTTTTCTCTGATAATCAGAGTCACCTTGAATCTTCTATTACCCAAGAGCAGTCATCTGGTGATGCTTATTTGCTTCCTTCTCATACCTCTCTCCTTCAGCATCCACTGACTATCACCCATCATAAGGTTCATGATATGCCCAGGCCTTTCTGTCTTCTTACATCTTCCACTATTGTCTACATTTGATTTGTTTGTTTCCTCGGGACTTTGTTGCAGGTTCTATTTGTGCTCAATGACACCTTTTAAGTATGTGAATTGAGGATATGAGGAACAGATAAAATGTAGTACTTCCTCTAACCTTCTATTTTATTTTAGTGATTCCAAGTTCTCTAGTGATATATATACACAGTAAACAAGAGTAGGGGCTATCCACCGAACAGTACTGGAAGTCTCTAAAGAGACATTTGATAGTAAGTTCACAAATGATTTAAGTTATAACTAGGTGATTGAGTGAGGCCATGAAATATAAGTGCACACATATATGTGTATATGTATATATGTATATAAGAGTATATATACACATACATGTGAACATATGCATATATATGTGGAGAGCTGGTGTCACAAGATCACAGCTGGCAATCCGCCATCCCTAGCTTGGGCACTGCTGTGCCATGATCAGGGCACGTAGATCTGGCATTACTGCGTGTGCATATTGCTTGTACGTAAGATCAGGCAGTGTGACGTATGGGCGGAGCACCAATCCAGAATGGCTTCTGATTGGAGGAGACAGAGATTTAAGGGCGGGGAAAGACGGTTGGTGGGCTTTTTCTTACGTTAAGGGTTCCTGAATAAATGGTGCTGAGAAGGAGTTCCCGTCATTGTCTTCTGTCCGCTGGTCAGATCGGGAGGTGACTATATATATATATATATGAGAGATAGCACATCATATTACTCTGTAGAATTTCTCTATAAAGAAGCAGAAACTTTTACAATTCTAAATCACAGTGATATGTTCATACATAGCAGAAACAAAAAGGGAAAAGAAGATGGTTATTGGTGAAAGAATTTATTTAGAGAGAGACTCATTATTATATGGAGTCTCCTCTCTGTTGGAGGACTCAATGGAATATTCTTTTATATCTGTGGGCCGAATGAGTTCAACTTCAGAATACGACCATTCTGGGAGTGCACATACCTTCCCATGCACCTGAAAGACAAAGAATGAATTTTTTGTCTAAAATATAAATTACACAATAACACAGAAATCACATGCAGAGGATCAGAGAGTGAATATCTTAAAATGGACTAAAAAGAATGATGACAGGGTTGTCTAATAGTTTTAGAATTTATCCTGGTAACTGTAAAATTTAGCTGGAATTTCCTCAAGTGAGACCTAACCAGGTAATGTATCTTAGGGTGATGAATGTCCTCCTTTGGTTGGATGGAGCAGCCTTTGGGGCTGAGGAATTAGAGAAAATCAGTCTGAATTCTCCACAACAAAACTGAGAGGAGAGTAAAAGGGTAAAGCATTAGAAAGAATCCAGAGCCTTGTTTCAGATGCCTGACTGAGGTACGTCATAAGTATGAAAGAATGCTAAAGAAAGATAGCCTTGTACAGCTCCAGGCAAGGTACCTTTCCAGTATCTCTACCCTACCAAGTCTTCCAAGCTCATGGAACAGAAAGCTCAGATGGTGTTATAGTTTTGTCAGCTTAACACACCTTGACATAGCTGAAAAGAAGGAAACTCAGTTTAAAAGAACACCTCCAAGAGATTGTCATATGGGCATTTTCATAATTGATGTAGGAGGGCAATGGGAGTGAACAACGCCTAGACTGGTAAACCTCGGCTATATCAGAACAGTGGAGTGTTCTCTGTTTCTGCTCATAGAGAGTCTATAGGTTTAGCTTCTTCAGTTCCTGCATCTAGGTTTCTGCCTTGGCTTCCTGCCTTGGCTTCCTTCAATAACTGACTATGAATTGTAAGTCAAATAAACCCTTTTCTTCTCCCAACTTGTTTTTGGTCAATATTTTATCACAGCAACTGAAGACAAACAAGAACATAAATTGGTACCAGAGAGTGGATGTTGCTATGATGGAGTGGTGGATTTTATGGCTTGGATCGTTTTATGGAAGTTTATGGAAACTTGGGGATAGAACAGTCGTGTAGATCTCAAAGGTCTTGGCTCTGGGAAGTTGGAATATGAGGATACTGTGAGAAATGCAGAGGATAAAGTTTCAAAGGGACGATTCAAAGTTCATGGTGTTTGTCATGGCAAGGAAATTCAACTAGAACCGAGGCCAAGTAAGAAATTTTCTGTTCAGTCTCTTCTTTATTTTACCAATTAGAGAAAAATAACAACTGAAAAGGAGCCAAAGAGAAGTCAAAGGGAGAACGACCCTCAACTTTTTCAATGTCATCATACAATCAGAGTATCAAAGTAGGAAGGAACATTGTGCAAAGTTCAGTTTATGCATATTGATATGTGAGATTGGATTTATTATGTCAGACTAAGAGGTAATCACCATATTCATGATTGACCTGACATGGACTCATCTTTGATTTCATGATTGTCATGGTTTTGTTGGAGTTAGGTAAAATTATCACAGGGAAGAAAGTTTACAAGTGTGATATGAGACAAAGATGCTCATGCACTTGGTGGTGGATGCTCAATGCCTGTCGTCTATTGTGATTGTTAACAAACTGCTTGCAAGCTAGTAACTCTGATTTCCTTACCTGTTACTTTACCATCATCTTATCACTCAGTGTTTTACACATTTTCTATTGAATAGCTCTTCATCATTCACCCTAATCTTAATTTCAGCTACTTCGTTTTATAACCCTTCATAATTTATTAGAAAATAGGTTCCCATGCTCTAGTGAAACTATCTACATGTCTGCATTTTCCTACATAGGTTAATGATGCTAACATCTATAGTTTACTTAGCTGCTTTGCTGCCCTTTGCTTTGTCTGTATTGCAACGGTATTGCTGAGTGACTCAAGGAGTGAGGGGTCACAGAGCACATTTACTTCTTCACGTTTTGTTCCTCCAAAGACCTTCTTCCTTAAGTCCTGCCAGGATTTGAAGATTTCAAATCCAATCATTATTTCTCTCGTCTTTTCAGACTGCCTTCCCTGAATTGCTCAGGCTTGCTGCTTTCAGTTGAGAATCCCTTTGGAGCCTTTCGACCCTCCTCCTGTGCTGCATGTGAAAGGCAGATACTGAGAGAAGTGTATGATGTGCAATTTCAGGGCAACCTCACTATAGTCACTTGTTCTGAGGATACCTGAGTCCTAGCTTTGGTAGCTCTGTAACAAATTCAAGCTACTGTATTTAAAACAAACAAACAAACAAACATTTTTTTCTAGCTAATTTTAGCTGTTTTATGTAGAAGGGATTTTGTAGACAAGTAGAAATCTTCTGTACAAAATATTAATCCTACATCTCATGAAAAGTATGTAAATAATATTTTAGTCATATTTTCTGAGTACATTTTTATTAATTTACTAACTTCTTCAAATACCTTTCCAATAAGTTCATAGTAATTAAACTAGATTTTTTAAGTGTTTTATTTTCTAAGAATAAATATTCTATGTAAGATTTATTTTTTCAAAATAAATCAACCTGTTATAATATTAATGGTAACATTTAATTTTGTTTCAACTATTGGTTTGAATGAGTGGTATGACCCTCTATTAAAAACCCCTAAGAATAATCCAATATTTTCATTAATAAAGATGATATGTCACATTATTATCTGTGTTGTTGATTCAAGTAAAGATTAGCTTCATCCTGTGTGATCGATTCAAGGAAATAAATGCTATATGCTATTTTAGTTAAAAAGGTTAAATGAAATGTCAGTCTGTTATTAGGAAACTTCAGTAGTTGGTTAATTTTAAATGTTCCAATACAGTAAATAACACTTAGACTGAACTTTAAGAATGGCAGTATTTTCCCGGACGTAAATTAAATCTTTACAGAGTTCTCAAAAGTTCAGTAGTGACATCATTCTCAAACCTACAGCTAGGAGTGATGGTCATGAGGAGACAATTCTCATTTTACCTAATGTTTTTTCTATTGAAAAGATGATTCATTGTGTAGGTACTGTGTACATTATTGTTGCTTATATCGGCTTTAAATATTTATTTTGATTTTTGTCTCTTGAGTCTTTTGTTTGCAAGTACATCGTCCACATATGTGCAGTGTTCATAGAGGCTGAGAGAGGGCAATCTATCCCATATAACTAAACTTATCGATGGTTTGTGAGCCACTGTGTGTTGCTGAGAACTGCATACTGGTTCTCTGCAGGAGAGCAGGAGCTCTGAACTGCTGAACCATATATGTAGCTTCACTGATACTGCTTTTGAACATTTTGAGGATAACATGTTTTCTTCACATTTAACTTTTTGGAATATTTTCTGCTAATATATTTGTATATTTGAAGTTTTGCTTTAGTATTGTTAGAAAAAAATACAGGTATTTTAAATACATACAAACTCAGGAGAAACTAATTTGAGTAATGAATATAGTAACACTAATAATTATGGCATGATGTTAACAGATTCAAATTCTATTTTTTTTTCAAGTGAACAACTTGAGGGACTTTACATTGTAATTCCTCACAAATAATTTGGACTTTATAGATTCCATAAAGATCTGTTAATCTTAGTAGCTTTCACATTTTCTAATATTTATTCCTATAGAACTTTCTGTTTAGTTGCCTTCCACTTATATATAGCATCACTGTTACCCATTCAACCTTACCTGAAAGATAGAAGCAAAGCTACAAATCAAAAACACAAGGTGATCAATTTCCTGTTTCTGTTGTTCCAGGTGAACTACTTCCTATTTGCTATCATTACATTTATTTACTGTGTGCATATCTGCACACAGATGTGCCATCATGCTGCATGTGCTGAGGACAGAGGATAGCTTACAGAAGTCAGTCCTCTCCACACATAATGTGGATTCTGAGTATCAAACTCAGGTCATCAGGCTTGCCAGAAAACACGGTTATCTACTGAGTAATCTTGCCAGCCTATACCAATTATTTTCTGGAAGGAACCAAATATAGATTTTCATATTGTCTCTACTTTTCTCTCTTAATCAATTTCAACAAATCTTATTTTGAAAATAATTCATTTGCTTTTATTCACTGAAAAGATATTAATCAGTTTTTCTAAACATTTTAAAAGTCAGTGTATTTAGATATATTAGCTAGGAGCAGATATCACTGATAAACATTTAAATACGTATGTCATGCCTCAATAACAGCAAATTGGTTACAAATTATGATCTCAGGCTCAAAAGACAAGTATACTTAATTAGATTAGGAATCCTTTGTTGTCCGCAACCTTATCTAAAATAGTGTCCTTATCTTCCTTACCTCAGATTATTTGAGCTTCAGATTTTGCCTAGAATATCAGGATTCTCATTCATGTGTACCTAGGAATCAGTGTATAAAATAGGTGTCATCATTGTGACAGAAAAGTAATAGAAATTTCTAATTTGAATTGGTATCACAGAAATGTAGACTCTATTGACATTTTAATAAGTGTTTTATGCATATCACTTAGAAGGGTGATTGGTGAATAAACACTTTGTTCCAAGGGTGCACAAATGAAAGTTATATTATACAATTATTATTTCACAAAAAAGAATAGCACCTGAAGTTCATAAGAAGCTTTTCATCACTGACTTGTATATTTCAAAAGTGTACTGTGTGTTGATGGGAGAGATTGTTCGTGGAGTCACTCCAGATACTTTGATATTTGCTCAGAATGTTTTTATTTTGAAAGTATATTTTTCATTATTTACTTTTTATTTCTTTGCACTTGTATGTGTTTATGGGGTGGGTGCACATGAAAGGACCAAAGGTGATTATTGGGTATTTTCTTCAGTGACTTCTTTACACTAATTTTTTTAAACGAAATCTTTCACTATGTGATGGTTTGAATAATAATTGCCCCGCAGACTTATACATTTGAATGCGTGACCCATAGAGTGTCATTCTCTATTAGGATGTGTGGCCTTATTGGGGTGGGTGTGGTCCTTTTGGAGGAAGTGTGTCACTGTGGAGGGAGGGCTTTAAGGTTTCCTATGCCCAAGCTACATCCAGTGTGTCACAAAGTCTCTTTTTGCTGCCTGCAGATCTAGATGTAGAATTTTCAGCTCCTTCTCCAGCACCATGTCTGCCTGGATGGTGCTATGCTTTCCAGCATGATGATAATAGACTGATGATAATAGACTCTGAAACAGTAAGCCATCACCAATTAAATGCTTTTCTTTATAAGAGTTATCTTGATCATGGTGTCTGTTCACAGCATTAAAAACCTAAGTAAGATACATTGAACCAATGAAAATCATTGGTTCCATTAGAGGGCTAGCTGATAAGCCACAGGAATATCTTTGGTCTACCTCCCTAGCATCCAGTGCACCCAATGTCAGTTTTTAACTGGATTCTAAAGACAGAAATACAGTCCTTCTGCTAATATATCAAGCATTTTCCTGTTTGAGCTGTATTCCCAGCTTCCTGATGAACCTGTAAAAGCGTCAGTTCATTATAATGCATCCGGATTTTGGCACCTGAGCAATCTTTTGGCATGTTTACACACAGAGTCACCCAGCAGTCACACCATCATCAGTAACTCAGAACTTCTTGGTTCCTGATGCCTAAAATTGATGCAAAAATATTTCCACAAGTTTTCTTTAATTTGTGCCGTTTCTTTAATTTGTATCATTTGTGAAGTGATGGTGTTATTCATTTGAGAATGCCTCATGGACTCAAAGGTTCATTTCTTTGCCTTGTTTGGTTCCCCACCAGAGACAGATTTTTTGACATATGTTTGGCACTGAGTGAATTTTTTCCATATGGGGTCTTGTATATATGGCTCTGCAATTGGAAAATTGCCCTCTGTAGCCCAGGTGGTATTGTACAGAATGATTTTCTCAGTATTGATTTAAGCAGTTGATGGTTGCACTGGGGAGGGAAAGTCATTCAATCGTATCAAAGAGCTTTCAGTAAGAAGCAATTGGTTAAGCCTCAGCGAAACGACATCTTCAGAAGGCATCTCCGGTAATAACCTTAATGCTAAGCTTTCGTCTGCATTGCAGCACATGCCCTATCATTTAGCCGAAGCATTTTGAAAAAAAAAACAAAGGAGTTTTTTCCATCGGTGCTTGCTAAGCATTAAATTCGCTAAGCTGTTTTATTTTCCCGCAGCATCTATTTTGTTTTATATGCCTGTTTGTGAGTTTGGTAGATAGAATGGGACTCAGCTTTCTAGAGGCAGCACAGCAGTCTAAGCTTGAGTCCTAAACTTGGGGCCAAGTTTAGAACAGTCACTTGCTTCAGTTTTCCCATAGAGTTAAATTTCATATTTTGGAAGCATGCTTCAGCTCTCTAACTTAGAATTGCTTACATCAGGGAGTTTGTAGCTTGATTCATTTGTGATTTATTTAAAGGAATGTTGGTGAATTTTTATATATAAAATATTTAACAGCCGTGTGTACATCATAAACTATCCTTATTGTCCCTTGTTGGGTATCATATGCACATTACCCACTATCCCAGCTATCTTCTCACCACTTCCTGATGACCTTATCTTGCCTTCTCCATTTCAACTGTACTTCTCCAGTTTAACCAAACTTTGCTTAGTACTTGTAATCACTTTTTGTCTCCTCTTTCACTGAAATATATCACAACAGTGAAATTCTCTGTATACCCAACTCAATAGCACATCTCAAGAGCTAAGATTTGTCTGGCATAAGAGAAGCAGTTGGTAAGTGATTTTAAAATAGTGGAGATATTTGTTTATGTAATAAAAGTAATTAAAAAAAAAACAAATATGTGTTTGTACTGTATTTCCACACAGAAATGGCACTTAAAGTATATTGTGTCTCTCAGACAGTTAACTTAAATTGATGATAAATGCAAAATGAATTGTCATATGTTTCCAAAGGAACACTTTAAAGATGAGGACATTTGCAAACTGTCCTCAGAAGAACATCAGCCTAAGGCCCATGATGGAGACATTGAAGTACAGCTTGGATGAGGAGGTCATGCTGTTGGATGGCTTCAGTAGATTTCTGGGCACAATCCGTTACTCTGTATGGTTTAGTATTCCTCAGCATCCTCCAGCTTCAGCTTCCAGTTTGCTTTGTGTGATCTGTTAGTGTACAATGGCCGTTTGGGCTCTGAACTTTATCTCTGCTCACACCTACACAAACAAGTATGATACTTTGTACACCCTAGAATACTTAAACACTGTGATGCCTGCCAATAGGAATATCTCTTCTTAGTTCATTTTTCAAAGTTTTAACACTTCAGCTCAATCTATCTATACTTATTTGTAGACAGAATGACCTGTATAATTCAAATGACCACATGTTCATACAAATATGTCACAAGTGTATAAGAAAGGGCAGTTACTTTGAACATTTTTAAAATTTACTTCTTTCTGCAATAATCTAGTATCACAAATAACTGTGGTTTGGCCAGCACACGTGTTGAATGCCTATGATGAGAAGACCATGCAGAGAATTCATTTTCCCTAGATTAGAAACAAGCCAGAGCCTAGAACTAAAGCAGACTCAGTTGATTAAACTTATGTTGGCCTCTAATATTTCAACAGAAATAGGCATGAGTCCTGTAGCTCTATCAGAAAAGGAAATAAAACTAGACAGGGAAGATCCAAAGAAAACGGGGAGAATCCCTTGCATCTACGGTAGAATTCATGGTAGTTCTTCTATCTTGTGCTCTAAGTCTGAGCATTTTGCCTAGATGTCTCCTGAGCAGAGATATAGCTCAGCCATCTATGGGTGTGTTTCAGCATTCAAACCAGAAAAATGGTATAAGAATGGGAAGAAATCCTAAAAACAGAGAGATGACTGTGGTCTCATTAAAAAGCTGTAGCTTTGGTCCTATTTAGGTCCCAGAACCTAGATAATAAATAGTAGCAATACTGCCATGGACAATGAACTCAACTGCATGTTATTGTCACTGGCATATTGAAGCAGAACAGGATAGTGAGGAATCCCCAGTTTACAAGAGTCAATATTGATACCCACATGGAAAACAAAACAGTGGCATGGGAAAGAGATGAAGTTTTACAGTGAGGAAGAGACAGTGGGAAGTTCAATTTTCAAAAGAAAAAAAAATCTTAATGGGAATGAGCAGAACTTGAGTTTTAGGTAAAAACCCAAATCATTTATACTATAAACATCTTTTCCAGGCTATAGATATAATGTTACATTAGCAGATGGTGTACTGCTACCCTGTAAGAGGGGATTAGTTTACTTTGAAGAAAAGAAATCAGCCGGGCAGTGGTGGCACACGCCTTTAATCCCAGCACTTGGGAGGCAGAGGCAGGTGGATTTCTGAGTTCGAGGCCAGCCTGGTCTACAGAGTGAGTTCCAGGACAGCCAGAGATACACAGAGAAACCCTGTCTCGGAAAAACAAAAACAACAACAACAAAAAATCTTTACAATTGAGTCTGCCCAACTTGAAATTTCTAGAAAGACTTTGTACAAACAAACAAACAAACAAACAAACAAAAACTAAGGTTTCAAAATGAGTTTAGTGAGTAAGCATGGGGCCTGCTCTCTGAGTCTCTGGCTTTGTCTTCCAGCCTCTCTGGTTTTACTTGCTTTTGGGAAAAGGCTGTATTCATAGAATGAAGCAAGGCCAAAAGCCTCCTGGAATTATGTAAACAATACACTCTGTAAAATTTCTATTAATAATTGTGGCTTTCTATCCTATATGATGATACAAGACAATAACAAAGACAAATGGTTCATCAGGTATAACTTGATAGTTTTATGCCTGATTCCCTGATATTTGAGCAAGCTTTCTTAGTAATTTTATTTCATTTTTTTTTTTTTACAAATAGAAAGCTATTTTTCCTAAATATTTGTTTCCATTTATATTTGTCGATGTCATTATTATACTCAATTCATCTCTGATCAAATTTTATTTAAAACACATAAATAAATAAGTTTGTCTCTATCAGTAAAGAGTACTAATTGTTTTAGTAACATAAAATACTGTAAATAATTCTGACTATGTAATTTGTCATTAGAAAGAGAATCATGGATATTGGGAGTAATTTATTGGTTAGTAATGAATAACTAATACAAATGAGAAATGAAATTATAATATCCTACCTGTAGTGCATATTAGACAGGAATACTTATTTATAGTTCATGTCAAGTTATTTTTCTAGAATCTGTAGTTAAATGGGACATAAACAAAGGTCACAACTTTTGCTTGGCACATTATTTTATAATTGTACTCTTAACGTAATATAATTCAAATTGTTTTAGAATGCATTCTGCATGACAAATTAATTGTGCAAACTGTTTTAGGGTAGTCCCTCCCATCGATACTTAGTTAGGGTCACTTGAAGAAACATTTGTGATAATTCTCACATCTTAAAAAATGTCCTTAAGTTTGAAGTAGATATGGCCAACTTTCAAATAAAACTGAAGGCTAATAAATTATAATTAAATATGCTTTTATTTCTTAGAGGTGTTTTGCTTATTTCCAAGATAATGTGTTCAGATTCTGAACACAAATTTATGAATTTGAGCCTGCAGTCACGACATATAATGATGCAAAACATGTGCTTCCAGCCTCATGGAGACAGAAGAATCAGCCAACAGAAAGATGCACTTAGAATGCACAGCTTATGTTTGACTCTGTGACAACCAAGTGACAAGAACAAATCCAAATGCAATCCTGACTTAGAGTGTCAATTAGGAGAATGGCAGAGGGCCTTCCAACATCATAAATTAGTCTGTGAGTGCCAGTAACAACAGCTCTCACTACCAGTCATTTTGTATGATGATGTTTTCCAAAAACGACAGTTGATGAGGGAGCAGCTTTGTGTCTATAAAGCTATCAGGTTGCTCTCTAGACATGTGACAGGGCATGATCAGAGGAGCTATTACTCCTCTAAAACCTACCTGTGTACAATAGATTATAGACATAAGTCTCTGCTTCACTAGACACCGAAATGATAACAATCATACTCTTGAGATACTAACAAACATGTTCATAACATGCTCAGAGCATGTCATAAAAACACACATAGTATGTCTTGATTTTCAGTTGTCCATGTAACTATACTGTATAATTATCATGTTTATTATAAAATTTTTTGATTTTTTTTCAGGTATATCGGAATGGAGTGTAAGTCCTATATTCTATTACATGTACATTTTCTGTTGTATATATTTTTTATAACAAGTGACTAGTGATCCTTTTTATGATTGGATTTGACTTTGACTTTAGGTTACCACTAAAATTAATTTCCTGGATGGACTTCTCATTACTCAAAGCACTACTACTTGGAAACAAATATACTAACAGTGGAACATCTTTAAAATAATCTCATGTCTAAATATATAACTGTACCACTCTTTCCATTATTGATTTTTGATATTCTTATTCCTATATTACCCAAATTAAAGCTTAGTGATATTTGCATCATTTTGTATTTTTTATTCACAAAATTTGGTTACATAGCCTCTTAAAACTTTTTGAAGAAAGAAAAACTTAGAAAAGCTGAGTAACTTCTTTCTGCTATTAATTTGGAATACTTAAAAAACCTCATAAAATATCAAAATTCGTTAATATACTGAAATGTCTTGAAAAATATTTAACTTGATAGTAATCACTTGTCTGCTTTTTCAAAATATCTAGTCCACTGTGATTCAATATCAAGTACAAAAATAGAAACAACTGTAGACACGTAGAACACAAATAAATTTAATTAGAGAGTTGCCTATGGGTTTTGAGGTGCTGGCAAGGGCACTCATAAAGAGATATGTGGGCAACCAGACTACAGTTGGCTTCTGCATTCCTCCTTCAGACACCCTAGAGGTGCTCCCACTGGAGACCCTGGAACAGGTTAGACATCAAGACCAGCACACACACATGCAATTATAAAGAAGCTGTCAGGCAAAACCGAGGGAAGTCTCAGTACAAGGAGAATCTCCAGTGTCAACAAACGCAGTGTGTTTTTTCACGTCTCTATTTTTAAGTGTGTCAGAAAAATAAATAATGAAACAAAGAAAAACAAAACAGCAAAATCAAAAAACAATACTAAAACTACAAAACTAAAAAACCAACTAAACAAACAAAAACTATGAAACTGATTCTTCTCAGTTGTCAGGTTAGAAGAAAAAATAGAGTTGAATTATACCAATTTTCATTCATAATCAAATGAAATATTTTTCCTTTAAAATATAAAGCAAATCTTCCCAAACTCCCTCACATAAGCATCACCATAAAGTTTTCTCCTCTTTTGTTAGATTTATTTTTGTTTTATGTCTATAGGTAGTTTCCCTGGATGTATGTCTGTGTGCCATGTGTGGAGCCCAGAACGAGGCACTGAATACTCTTGGAACTGGAGTTAAAGGTGGTTTGAGCCCCTGTATGGGTGCTGCAAAATGAACCTGACTGCTCTGGTCAGTACTTTTGACCTCTGGACCATCTCTCCAACTCAAACCTTGAAGTCTTTCTTTAGTCAACTAGAACCTAGCGCCTTTGTTAAAATAACATATTACCCATGGCTTGGCCTGTTTCTTTGCCCTCTGTCACATTTCCCTCAATACAGCGCATGATCCTAGTCACTAGTTCCAAAACTGTCTCAGGCCCTAACCACACAATTGTATTTTAGTAGATGAGGAAATCATAGAATCAACCAAAGCACAGCTGCTCTTTGAGGGAGCTATTCAAAATCTCAAGGAGGTCTGAATTTTTGAAAGTGTGATTGAGGACAGATTTTAAGTCTGATTGCCTGGGAGCTTTTTGGATACTCTTAAGTTAGATCACAAAATGCTCTGAAAACATCATATCTTAGAGAATGCACTTCTTTGCTTCACAGTAGTGATGTTCTAATTCACAGTCTTTTCCTTTCTTATGACATTCACATCTTAGTCAAAGGACCACTATTCAATGCAGACTCCCTTTTGAGAGTTTGGCTGTCGCAACCAAGTACATCCTGCTTCCTTGTAATGATATAAGGTAAAATGACACAAATCCTGTGTCTTGGCCCATAGATTTTAGCAACCATATTAACCAATAGCTAGATATAACTGTCTACCCAAGACAGCCTCTATTTTTACCCTGTTCTAATTTTGAGACACAGCAAACAATCTTGGATTACTCAAAAATACAAAGTTTACACCAATTTTTTGCTAGACTGCAGTGGTTATAACACAGTGTGCCACAAGGAACACTAAGGTAGTTTGCCTTCCATATAGCTCATAATCACTGACACAGAGACACACACTAGCACATATTCATGTAAACACAAATAAACAAACAAGCCTCTCTTCCCGAAATTTTATCAGTTACTTCAAATGCTCATGCTGTCTCTTTATACTTTTCTTCAAGTTTCCACGCTCTAAATCCTTTCTTTTTAATGGAAATCATTTCCAGTGATCTCAAATTCACAATTCTCTTTGTAAACATCGCTTTCTGAACGTCCTACCTCTGAACTGCTAAGGACAATTACTGAATCATTAACTGTTGGCAAATCATTTACCAACTATATATGGAACCTTATTAAAACCTCTATCGAATCCAAAGAAGACTTACTTGTGGCATGAAATAGATTATTCAGCTGCTAACAAGGACACGTAAAATGATCTGTTAAATATAACAAAAGGAGGCAGCTACAGATACCTATTGTCTTGATCAGGGTTTCCATTGCCATAAAAAGACAGCATGACCAAGACAACTCTATAAAGGCAAACATTTAATTGGAGCTGGATTACAATTTCAGAGGTTAGTCCATTATCATCATGGCAGAAAGCATGACAGTATGCAAGCAGATTTGTTGCTGGTGAGCCGAGATTTCTATATTGTGATCTGAAGGCAGCAAGGAGTATACTGGATGTATTTCACTCTCAACATAGT
Organism: Mastomys natalensis; assembly: GCA_021653895.1. Lineage (NCBI taxonomy): Eukaryota > Metazoa > Chordata > Mammalia > Rodentia > Muridae > Mastomys > Mastomys natalensis. The sequence continues at coordinate 735,536 of JAJTUV010001019.1, forward strand.
TACTTGAACACTTAAGACCTCAAAGCTCTGCTTCCACTGAGACACACTTGTAACTAGGTCACATCTACAAGGCCACACCTCCTTACAGTGCCACTCCTCTGAGTCAAGCATCCAAACACATGAGTCTATGGGAGGCCATACCTCTTCAAACCTCTTCAAACCTCTTCAAACCACCACACCCAAGTAGGCAAAAAGTCTCTGTTGTAGAGAAATTCTTCTTTATCAATAAAATAGAGATGATTTAAAAAATAATCTTCAAGAAATTTAGGCCAGTTGAATCAAACCTTACATGTATATGCACTGGAGACTAAGAGAAATCTGGACCAGTGACTATAAGAAACTAAATGAGAGGGAAGCTAGGAAGTTGTAGCAGAAGCAGTTCATGATAGATACTCTCTTGAACACCTGGGACAACATATTTTTCCAGTGCCTCTTGTATTGTAATTGTTTCTACAGTAACTGTGTAGTAATATGCACCCGGATCTCATTTCTTCGAGGAAGGGTTTTTGTAGTAGCTCTTAATGATTTATATAGACAGATTCTTTTAAATAGATTTATGTATGGTGGAGTCAAGGGTTGGGTTCTAAAGTGAAAAATCAGAACATGTGCTTGCTCTCTGGAATGACTCCTGAGTCTGGCTATGCATGAATGTACAACCTGTTGAACAAAAAATAATAGTGATTCTGTTTGTTCTTCAGTTCAGATTTTCTCCTGTCCCTGTCTCCATCTGTCTTATGAGGACATTATAAATAACTCTGTACATAATTCAAGCATGACTTGTTATCTTTTCTATATGAGTTTACCAGTGTTACAAGATGAAACTGATGAAACAAGGAACTTTCTGAAAACTTGTGGATATGTATCATCTATCTATCTACCAGCTGCTTGTCTATCTATCTATCTATCTATCTATCTATCTATCTATCTATCTATCTATCTATCTTTGTATTTATTCACACAAATATGCAGCTATGCAAAAGCAATGTCAGAAAATGTAAAAACTGGAATTATTCATTTGACAACTGAAATAGATTTGATACATTAATTAGTACTAGCTTTAACAGATTTCCAATTTTACTCTATTGATATAAATCACCTGACTACCTTTAATTTCACGAGCATGTAACATGTTAAAATCATAAAAAATAATTTCAAAAGATTATTGGAAAGCAAAGATCCTCACTGGAAATATTAACCAGAGCATTCTTCCAGACCATAATATTAAAATTCCTTTGCAGTGAGTGAATAGTTAGACAAGCAAGAGAAATCCATTCAATGGAATTCAAAGACTCCACACTCTCAGATTGTGTTGCATGATAGTTTTAACATGTGTTTAATCTTTTAGAAGGTGGGCAGGAACTGTCACTTTTTACTACACACGATCACATGGTATCATTGCTTTTCAATGTGAACAGTATGTAAACTAGTTTTGCTCTAAATAAGAAGGCATTCCAGAAGAGCAAGGCTCACTACTGTAACAATAACAAAAACTTGCTGTGTCATTTATATTTTATACACTTTCTTTTCCACCTATGTTTTTGTCTGTTGTTTACGTTCATTTCATTTTATTTATTTCAATTCTGCACGCAATGAATGGCTGTGTAGCCCTGATTGGAGTTTGTGATTCTTCTTCCTCAGTCTCCCTGGTAGTGATTCACAAAGTGTACCAGTACACGAGGTGCTATGTCTCTTGTGTTTTTACATAGTATTTTCATGATTTCAATGAAATCTTTGTTTTCCATTTTATTTATAGTACTTGCTTGTTTGTTTTTGTTTTTTTTTAAACAAGGGCCAATCCATGAGGATGAAATACATGTACACACACACACCAGAATCACCCTGTACATGCCATATAGTCACAAATTTTTACACTAAGATGTTTTTGAGTGAAAATAATTTATATGTCTGAGGTTGATGTCATATTTTTGGCTTGTATTTCCATAAACTTCTCTTGTGTGGCTTTTCCCAAATACAACTCAACTAATGTCTCTCACCTCAGATAAGGTATCAATGACAAGAAAAATAAAATGATTTGATTAAATTCTAGCTTGGAGAACCAATGAGTAATGGGCGTACTTACAGGAACATAGAGACTGCTTATAAAAACATGAGTAACTTAAAGGCAGCTACATTGCCAAAGCCCCACATAGACCAGGTGATCACTCACTAAAGCTGTGTCCCTGAAAAGCCACTCATTTTTCTAAGAAGTAGTCTTCTCTCCACAGGCAACCATTGTTGTTAGCGTCAGAGAAGAAGGACTTTAAAATCTTGTTAATTCCTGTTGCTTCCAGACCCATGTAAATTTCACTAACTTCTGTAGTCTTACAACCTCTCTTTAGGAGGGATCATTTTCATTTGAAAGAAATAGCCACATAATAAGCTTTTCTTTGCATTTTATACAGCTTTCAGTGTGTAAACAAATGTAATTTTAACAGGTTTTTTTTTTTTTTTTCAGGAGTCTTGTTGTTGTTGTTGTTGTTGTTTTAAAAGCAAGACAAATAGTAGTGCAAAGTGTCTCCCTGTGCAAATCACTGTGCATGTATTTAAGAATTCCTGATATTTTTAGGAATAATTCTGTTTTAGTTTTTTTTTTTCTGGAGAGCTGGAAAAAGATATTACCTGAAATTTAGCCTTGCTTAATCTGGCATTAATGCACTGTAGAGAGGTCCTTGGAGTGCACAGAGTCACAAACTCATACCTCCAAAAGCTGAGCGAAAGTGCTGCAAGTACTCCTTGCCCTTCAGTCTCTTGTCTTTCCACATTCTACATTCCTTTCCTAGTTTTCAATAAAGTCTGTGAAAATGTAGACACTCGACATTGGCTTTACCCTCTGTCCAAATTCAATGCTTAAAGAAACATGTCTGAGAGTATTTTGAGGAACTTCCCTTTCCATTGACATTTAAAATCTTCTAGACCCTACAATGTTCCCAGTGGGATCTCTGCCACCGGGACTGAAATCTAATTTGTCTGTCACAAAAACGTAAAATAAACCTGACGATAGAGAAAATGGAGATCTTTAACTCTCCAGTTAGCAATAACATTGTCTACAAGTAGCATTCATTCCTTCTCAGGCATATTTAATAGGGCCCTGGAGGGAATCCATGTAATCCTTGAAGAAAATAAGTATCAGTAGTACAATGGTCGTGGAAGGTAACATAGAGTGTCCTTAGAGGACCAGTAGAGGACAAATTTATAGTATGAACAACATGAAGTAAAGTTTCCATCCTTTTAGGAATGATGGAGAAGGTAAAGCCTCTAAAGTGTACATGTATATGTTTATATGTATATGCATATCTATAATACATACATATATGTATATGTGTAACTATACATATATTATATATATGTATATGTTTATATTATGTATGTATTATTATACATATATGTATGCATATGCATATACATATAAACATATACATATGTATAATATACGTATAGTTACACATACATATACCTATATTCCTGCAGGACAAGATATTTGATTAGCATCACCTTCAGTGTCACATTTGACTTGATATATAGAGGTGAAAATCAAGATCAACAGTTGGCCACTGTAGTGCTGATGTGAAGAAATCATGTCAGCTCTGTTGGGGAACAGAGAGGATGCATCAGAATAGAATTAAGAGTCAGCACTGCCCTGCAGTCTTTTGCACCCTGGAAGACTAAAAACTGAACAGTTATCAACTTTTGAAACTAAAGTGATATTTTGAGAAAAGTAATAATGTTTCTATGGCTTTATGCATGGATAGGTTTTGTATAATAAGGCCTAACAATAATTGTGACTAACTCCTTTGATTTTTATGTAGGTATTGTAGATGTGTATCTCATTAATTAAAGTTTTATGATTTCTCACCATGATGACAGATTGAAAAATAACATTTAAAACACATTTGAAAGTTATGACAAAAATAACTTCCCATTTAGTGATAATGGGAAAGAAGTTTTAATATTTTTAGGAAATCATTAATGCTTTCAGCTTTTTGCTCTCTATAGCCAGAATAGAAAGTTTTAGTAAGAAATTACTATCTAAGTTATCACAATTTTACTGTCGTGAATAATGATATACTTCTAAGATATTGGTAGCACTTGATTAGTATTTGATGAAATGAAAATAATTAAACGAGATAAATGGATTAAATGTTAGAACAAAAGTTTAGTTAAACAGTAAGTTTATACTCTGTATTATAGATTTGGTACACACACACACACAGACACACACACACACAAACACACACACACACACACACATATATATATATGCTCAAATATAGGAAAGAGTGTAAAGCTAAATCTTACCATGTAACAGCAATGAGAAATATGACAATGAGATACTTTCCAGACACAATAAAAGACTGAATGTAATAGAGGTTTTGTCTAGGTAATCAGTTTTAGGGAAGGGTGGACTTGAAGAAAGTTTCATGGAGTAATCAGTCTGCATGAAGACCGGATAGCAATGCATACAAAGACTAGAGGGAGGACATTTAGAATTTAAGAAAGATTTTATGAAGTATGAAATGATCAAAGTATTTCGGGAGGTGCCAACGAAATAGTGTTGGTTTGATTACAATGCATCTAAATATGTTCTTAAAGAAAGATAAAGACAGCTATGCAAGGTTCTTCTATGCTAGAAGAAGGGTATCTACCTTGGTCCACTCACATAGAAAACAGACTATTGTAGACACATTAAGGACTGGGAATGTCTATTCATGTGTTCATATTCCCAAGTCTCAGAATAGTGTGGGGCACACAGGTAAGCTACGGAGCTTCATTTATTTTGTCAGACATTCTGTATACCCAAGCATGCATGGTCTTAAATTTCTGATTCTCCTCCTTTACCTCCAAAATGCTGAGATCACATGCCAGGGCCATCCAGGTGATGGTTTTTAGCACTTCAATAATAAACTAACAGCTGCAAGTGATTACTGGGGTGATTAATACTACAAGTGTATCTTAAATAGATCATCTGACAGTAAAGTTGGTAATGAGGATCAAATTGGAAGTTAATAAATATCCCTTGCACAATGTGATAAGATTGAGGTAGCATTATTGCTGTAAGTGTGTTTGGGAAATGTTAAAGGAATACAGAACTGGTAATGGGTAACATCTTAGAAAAGTAAGCTTAGGGCTAAATAAAAATGTAGAACAACATAAATGTTCTTACCTAAGTAAATAAATTATGGGGTATAAGCAATTAAGTAAGTATTGCAAGGAGGGACTTGCAAAGAGTGAATATTTTTTAGACATGTATTGAATAGTATTATTTATCCTAACCCAAGGTTTTAGTTGTTTCCCCTGATTGGAGATGAGAAACTGATATTTACTCTGTAGCTTCTGAAAATTTTCTATTTCTATTAAAATCTATCAATAAGTAATAGGTCACATGGCTATGTGAGCCCAATTATAATTTGTGAATTAGCAGCTCAATGCATTTCTGATATTTCTGTCTTTCAAAAAGCAGATAGGTTTTCTGAAAGTTTGTTGACATTTCAAGAGGTCAAGAGATGTGGATTCTAAAATTTTGTAAAATAAAAATTAGGCAATTCTTCTCAAAGATATAGAAGAAATAATTCAATAGTAAGTGATTATTTGCACTGATTTCTGATATGTACTCTTGGTTTTACATTCAAGGAAGTGGTTTTAGAAGTGTCTTCAATAGACACCATCTGTTATAAATTTTGTTGTGTGAACAATGTTGTGTCTTCAGTAAAGATACAAACCTAATAACAACTTTTGAATTTCCCTCTCTAGAGTTTGAAAGCCTTGTAAAAATTCTAGGAGAGAAAGAAGAAAGGAATAAATGGTTTAATGAAAGAGTCAGAACACTGAGTCTGGTCTGACACAGATAGATGTTAAGTATTCAGAACAGAGCAGAGTAACTTCAGACAACTGGGGATGCATTGCAGGATACTCAGAGATGCTCTTCAGAGAACACAGAAAGAGAAGCCACCTGCATTGGAATGGAAGCTATTCTCTTTATTTCATAAGAATTTTCTCAGTTCTTTTTCTTTTTCTGTTTTTGGATGGATCAGCATAATATCACATTAAAATCATTAGTCACATTTTATAGAAGCGTTTGTGGATAAAACATTGAGAAATTATTCTAATTCATGTAGACATTTATAGCTAAAAACCGAAAGAGTGCTCAGTTACTAAAGAATCACAGTTTAGAGCCACAGAGCTTACATTTGCATTATAATTTTCAATAAGCGTGGAGTTTTGCATAGGAATAGACTTTCAATCAGTAGCCTTTTTATTTTATTTTCACATATTTGCTTGAGAAATAGCATAATAAACTAAGACCTTAAAATTCCTATGAATAACAAGCCCAAGTTCGCCTGCTGTAGGATAGTAATGATCACATTCATGACAACAAAGCAGAGAATTCTAGACGCAGTAATAAACTTACCACAATAAGCCTGAACCTGGGGCATTTAGAGAAAGCACCTCCAAGAAGGAAGACGTCCATTGTTACCACAATACCAAACTTTGGGAAAAAAAGACACATGATTTGCATTTGTAACTTAGAAATCTGCAGGCTTATGTTTTTTTTTTCTTGTTTTTTTTTTTTTTTAATAAAATGTATCATGTTGCTGGTTAGAAGTTGAAAGAACTCTAATCTTAAATTTATCTCCCTATAGCTTTTTCTCTATTTTCTTTTTCTATGACAGCAGGGCTTTCGTTGTCTTTTCAAGCCCTATTTAAATATATGATGGACATAAAGGATAATCTCTTCTAGAACAATGCTCTGGGTTCAATGGATTACTAGTTTTAGTATTTCAGAGAGCACACAAACTTCTCAAGACCCATCTATCTACTCATCTGAAGGCTCAATTTCTCTTTGTAAATTAAAACTCTCCTCATTAGCATCTTCTTCTAATTGCCATCTGCTTCTGACATCTCATCTAGTGGAATCTTGGACCACAGTCATATTTGGGTATATTCATTGAGGAGGAATGAGGATGCTGTGTGTCTAATAATAATGTTTCCAGGAGTCTGTGTGTAGAATCTTCTGGGTTGCTATTTATATATTAAGAGTTAAGAAAGTTTTATTCTTCTCAGGAGTCTTTTCCCTCAATAAATATAATATAAGATAAGCCAAGATATTAAATGAATATTTTGCATAAGTTAAGTTTTGTGTGACTCTATCTTCAAATATCTGTTCATGCACTTCAATTTCTAAATAGATCGTTAGGTCCCAAATTTTATCTTAAGGGGGGAAACAGGAATAAAATAAAGTCCTCAAGACAGAGGAGAATTGGTATGCTTAAAACATATCAAAATCTCAGAATCAGGGTCAGTTTGTTCTACACAGGGAAATATTATAGTAGACAGTACGATCCAATCCTCTCCAGATGCTGGCTTACACCAGCTTTTGTATCCCTGGTGACAGATACTGGTGAGTGGCAGCAGCAGCAGGCAGAAGCAGCAACAGGTGATACCGACTCATGCAAGCCTGGAAGACTGGGGCCTTTGCTCTACAAGTGTGACAGATCTTATGTAGGTCAAAGAAGTCAGAATTTCTTAGTGCTTCCAGCAACTGGCTTTGACGCTCGGGGTAGGCTTTGTGATTCTTCAGCCTATGACAGTACCCAATATACACTCCTGAATATGGGTTATTTGAGACCTCGGCCTAAAAGCTTGGCAGCTCTCTGGAAGTCTTCCAATAACCAGGGCAACTACTCTTCTATCACTCTTATAGCTGTGTCTCCTTTTTATCCTTAGCTTTCTATCCCCTACATCCTGTCTCCTTGCTCCTGTCTTGACTGCTATCTTGAAGTTCAGTTGCTCATCTTCATCTGTCAATCATCCAGCCCCCTTGCCATTCTGGAAGCTCAGCTTACTGACTGCTGAGCTGTCACCTGTCACTGGCACCCTTACTATCACTCTGCTGTCTGATGATTCTCTGAGTTAGCAGCTCATCTCACACTGTTAAAAGCAGGCAAGAAAAGACCACCCCACAGAAGCATCTTTTTCCCATAATGGTGAAAAATCAGGAAAGGCAGCACTTTTAGGTGTCTCATTACTGATTCACAAAGTTGGTTGAACTGCATGCTTACCTAGCCAGGAAAGGATGTTTGGACCAATCACAACAAACATGCTACGCAAATGAATGTCTGAGTTTTATCCATCACAGCACTGTCTTTTTAATATCCTGCTGGGCAGTTCTTCTGTAATGATGACATCACAAGTGCTAAGATCCCATTGGGACATCAGTAAATGTGGCTATAAGATACTCTAGAATATAGTGAATGAAGCTTGTGATACCAAACTGCCTTAAACAAACTGTTTTAAACAGCCCTGTATGAGGCTGCATCTTCAGCAGTTGGAGTTGTCATCATTGTGTAGGTTTCCCAAGGTGTTAGTGAAATGTTCAAAATGGCCAGTGCTGCTGGAAGAGCAGTTCTAATGTCTGACTGACATGGTTGACAGGCAGCACAATAAGAAACAATTGATAGCTGCCAAGTAGGGAGTCGAATAGGCCCATCCTTAACATATTTTCTCATTTACAGGAAATGAACACCAGAGAGAATTCTTAAAAATAGCTAAAAGAGCTTTTCATTAACACTTAGAGTGATTTGAAACAAAATTTAGTAATGTTTAACACTCACAGTGTCCTAGGGAGAGATGAGTGTCTGTCACCTGTCTCAATGTTAATGCCCCACAGTCAGCAGCAAAATGAAGGATTATGATGGACTGAGCTGGTCTTTAAAAGCTTCTAGACTCTGTGAATTCTACCTTCCGTCAATATTTGACCATGATAGCACCTTAGCATGAGCGTCTTCCATAATTTGTACAAATAAAGAACATTTAGTATAACTAACATTTGTTTATGAATGATATCCATATGCTATTCCAGATAAATTTAATAGAGCCCACTGACTGTATGCTAGGGTAAAAATGTGTCCTAAGGCTTAAATGCTTCAGAGATACCAAAAGCTTAAATGTAAAAAGGATACTTTTGATATATTTTCTGGGTGGCTCTTTATAATTTTGGGAAAAGTTGTTTCTTTCTATTAATGTCTAGTTTGACTGACTCTCTTCAGCCAAATGAGGTGCTCAACCACCCACTGGCTTCATTCTTCCTTTACCCTGCCCCTCTTCATTTCTCTGCATCGTTTGCAAGCTTTCCTTTAAAATATTGTGAGCCAATAGATTAGTAACAAAGTGGAATACATGAAAGATATGTGGGAATCATTTGCAGAAAAATACTCATTGTTGCAAACAAAAATTTTAGTCTTTTGTGCTCAGCTCCTCAAGTATTTGTTGCCCAAGCATGAGGAATTCAGTTAAATCCATAGAATCCATATAAACATTCTGAATGTGGGTTAAGTGGCTTTAATCTTGTCACTCGGAGGAAGAAGTGGCTCCCTTGGGCTCACTTGCCAACCAATCACACAGTACTGGTGAGTTTCAGCTAAAGAAGCTAGCACTGACATGCTTTGAATGAGAATGGTACTCCTTGGCTCAAATGTTCGAATACTTGGTTCCTAGTTGGTCAAACTGTTTGAGAGATTAGTAGGCATTGCCTTGTTAATGAAAGTATGCCCTGGGTTGCATGGTCAGTAGAGGAAAGTTGCAGATGGTCCAGCAACTAAAAGCAGGTCCTGAACTTCCAGGTCTTCCAAGTCTGCTTTCAGTCTTCCAGATTCACAAAACACAACAACCCCACATAGCTACAGTATTCCACACTCTTTCCTTCCAATGGTCATTCATGGCCATGCTGTGATTCCAAGAGTCCCCTAACAATTTTTTTTTGTCTTGATTCATAGAAGAGTTCATCCAGGTTGACAGAATCTTAATGTTTTATGAATTAAAACCCTTTCATTATTCATTAGTCTTCAATTATATATGTTGTCACCAAATTATTATAAATCATTGTTTTATAGTAAGCAAAATGGTCTAGTTCTTTCACCTATCCCTAAATGATGCATATGTGCATGTTCATTCTGCTTCAATCCTACTGATATTTGTGGCATTTCTGTGTTGGACTGCAGGTATTTTCCTGTTGCTGTTTTTCCTCAGCAGCAATTTTATACTTATCTGTTCATTGTATGAGTTCATGGACACATGCAGGCACACACACAAATGCACATGCGCCACACACACACACACACAAGAGACAGACAAAAGGAGGGAAAAGGAGGAAGAGAAGGAGGGAGGAAGGAGCAAGAGAGAGAATGAGAGAGAGAGAGAAAAATGAGAGAGAGAGGGAGGGAGAGATAGAGAGAGATTCTATACACACACCAAACATGAAGGGCAAGGTATACATGGATTGCTGAGATGATATTGATTAACAGGGGCAAACAATAGCCCTCAGGACTATAACTACTTTCACTTAGGGAAGTGAGCTGTTTGGACTAATTGCTGCTCAGTTTCTCTAGGAAAACCCCATTGGAATAGTGTCCCATTAATTGCAGAGGAGCTAGGCTGGTGTTGTGGAAAACTACTTTTTAAATAAATTTTTATTTTTACAAATATGCATTTATTGCTTAGGTTTTAAAATTTCCTTAACATATGCACATTGTTCAGTTCTATTTGATGTAATATTTAAAGGGGCCACCTATTTGTAAGAAAAAAAAGTCAGTTCAAGTTTGGGTCATGGCCAAATTTCATAAGTGACAAATTTGTGAGCAGCAAATTTAGCAACAGAAAGCACAACCTAGAGGAGACATAACTGCTTCATCTATCTTTGGTTTGAATGATCAGTAGCTATATTGGCTATGGATATGGAAACTAGGAAAATCTGAGGAATGATCTGTAAATAAAAAGCTTGATAGTGTGGAAACCAAGGAGTTACATATTGCAGACAAATATTTGATAATAAAAAGGTTATGAGCGAAGTCATATTTAAACTATCTAAATTATTACTGATCATAGCTAAAGCTTCAGTAGTCAAGAAGTGTGCTTGTTTAAGGTGAGAAAGCCATGTGTAATTGAGAACTCTTGCTTGTAGGGCAACAAGAATAAGATGAGACATTAAAGCAAGTCCACAAAGCATGAGACAAAATATCCTTAAGATTAAATAGACTTGAAACACTAGAATGCACCAAGTGATTGAGATAATTAAACTGGAGCAATTGAGATGTAAAGACAAAGGTGAAAGCTCTTCCTGAGGGCAGTGTAGCAAGCATTCACTCTCATAGTCAAAGATGCATAGCAGTCTCAGTCCTGAAAGAAGGAGCTGATGCCAAGCCTTCACCAAGGGCTGCCTAGCAACCATTCTTTTGGGCAGGGCAGTGCACAAGCTAATCTCCTTGGTAAGCATTTGTAGCTATTAATTTAATTAGCAGAGGCAGTGTAGCATGATTCATTCTCATGCAATAGCAAAATATTAATGAGGATTTTGAAATTCTAATCTTGAATACACATGCAGGAAGCTATTCCTAGTTATATAGTAAGCTTGGGAAATGTAATATATATATATATATATAGTGTGTTTATATATATTATATTTTAAGCAATTTTTAAATAATACAGAAAACATCTTTTGTAAATAGGTTTGACATAATTTCTTGAAGATATTATAACTAAGAATTTTCTCTCCAACCCTATTGCATGACAATGTGTTTCCTAAATTTTCTAATGGAGATGGCATGGGGGTTTCTGACTCCCAAACACTATAAATCTCAATACTCCCTCAATTGCCCCATTTTAATTGTGCTGTTCCTTAGAAGGTCTGTGGACTTGCCAAAATAACTGTCTTCAAGGCAAATTGTGTCAGATAGCTTTCAAAGGCTACTAATGCTCTTCTTGTTAGATGGCATGAAGGGTGAGCGTTCAGAGATAACGAGAAATGTATGGCTTTGGCTCTAAGGCTGTGTTTTATCCCCACAGGGTTGCTACTCAGACCTCTCCACTTCAATTTAATAAAAGACATTGTATTTCAGATGTTTGAGAAAGTCATGTTCCACCAAAGGCAGATCACCCAGCATTCTCTGTACTTTCCAATACCTCTGGCAAAATGCTTTAATGTTGTACTAGCTCTTGATTTTTGAAAATAGCTTTGGTAAATGAAGTTTCCATGTTGTCTTGAGCCTTAATAAAGATACACTGGAAAATTAAAATCTCTCATATGCTTTTCTTGTTCATTTTATTCTTTTTAGAAGCATACAATTAGAAATGTTCTAGTTTCTGAAAGCTGCAAGAATAAGTCAACACTTTTCTACCTCTGGCAACTGCTGTTCCAGTGATCCCTTTCCTTTTTATAATAGCATCTCAAGTTAGAAATTACTTCTGGTGGACACTTGTGAGCTGATTATGAATGAGGTCAAGGATGTTAAGTGGCTGAGGGGAAAAATGTGAGTAAAAAGTAAAGAAAATAACAATAACAGCATCAGAGAAGTTGGCTTAAGCCACTCCTGGAGGATGTTGCTTTTAGAGACAGCTTCTTCTCTATCTCTCTGTGTCCTTTTCTGTCTCTATCTCTATTTCTATCCATGCCTATCTATCTCCATCTCTTTGTCTCTGTCTATTTTCTCTATCTCTATTGTTGCACCAAGAAATGCTTGTGAACCCCAAAAGACCAGACCGAGCCAATCTGATGCAATTGCACAAGGGTTTTTATTCACAAGCCTGAGCTTGGGCTAAGCCCACCACTGACAATTCAGGATGGTTTTGGTGCAGAAGCACCCAAGGAACACTCATTGGAGCAAGGTTTTATAGAAAGTAACAAGCAAGGGTGAGTGTTTCTAACCTGGTAAGCATCTAATTGGTGTGCTACTGTGGCCTTTTAGCATAATTGGCTCTTGCTGGAAGCCAAGCCATAAACTTAATTTCTGACTTCCTTTGCATTGGTGGTTGTTAGGCAGGGGTGGGCTAGTAACCTGGGGTAGCAAATTTGTTTGGGGGAATCTGGAGATACAGGTCTTGTTGGGGTTAGCCTAGCAACTAGAGCTAGGCTCAGGTTTTGTTAGGGGTTAACTTGGAAACTAATGGTAGATAGCCGCCTAATTTTGAACTCAGTGGTTGGCCACTCCTACAAGTTCTGTGCCAACATTGCTCCATCACATCTTGCAGGAAGGACAGATTGAAGTTGAAGAGTTTTGTGCTTGTGTTGGTGACCAAGTTTTTCTTTTAGTAGCTTGCATAGTTCCTTGTTGTGCTAAAGAGACTAGAGCATAGTGGTGAAGGCTTTACTCTCATGCCAGCTGGATCTTTCTACCTTAAGTGAGCTGAGTGGAAGTTATCCATGGCAGTTGGGCTCCTTTGCTAGTTTTCAGAGGGCAAGCTTCTGACCTAGAATTAGCCTGACTTGTTTAGAGGTCTCCATCGGTCCTTTACTTTGTACATTCTTTCAATAAGCTTATGATGGATTTGCAATACATTAGAGAATTCTCAGTATCTTCGTTGCATACAATTAAATGGTTAATAGTTTTTATGTATTATATCACCCATGTGGAGTCATTATTTTGCAATTTGACCAGCTTTCACACAAATTATTTTTGTTCACCATTGAATGAAATTCCATGACTATGGCTGACCTGAGCTCTATGAAACTCCTTTTAATGGGGGTACACTAAGGATTCACTTGCCTTCTGAAACATGTTTTGCTCATTGCCAAGAGCAGACACACAAAATGAGCTATGCAAACCTTGGTGAGCCTTTGCTTAGCAGTGGACTCCTGGCTTCCTCTTCTAGCTCACTGACCAGAGCAGTGCAGTCAGTCAGAGGATCAAGTCTCAGATGCAGGGCTCTTAAATGGGCTATCTCTTGGTTGCCTGTTTGGAAGGATAAAAACGCTGTTGCAGATAGAGCTGTCTCTTTAATTTCTCTGGTAGATAAAGCTCCACCACTGCCTGTGTCCAGACATGCTCCAACACAATGCAGAAATCCTATTTCCAAATCATACTTCCTTTATGTGGTATTCTAATTGCCACAAATATAATCAATAGTGATCAGTGATTTCATATTTTTTTACTCTGAAAGTAATTTTGTAATTCATAATGACAGAAAGATGAGTAACATTTTTTCACTATTTTATCTTTAAATGAAAACTAGAAATAGTTGTTTCATAAACATCTCATAAACATGACTGATAACTAATATTTATACTTTTTTACTTTGCAATATTTTGGTATTTTTCCTTTATACTATAGTTTGGAATAAACTTATTTGTTTTATTTATAAGTTTTATAACAAGTGAAAGCACAGCACTTATAATAATTTATTAACTGTATCTGAAGAGCTATGCTTTATGCAAATAGTACGCTCACCCTTAAATTTTCTATTTTCATTATTTTTCCAAATGTCTGTAGATAGGTTTGTAATATTGTACAGACATTGACTTATATTCACATGCATATGCACACATATACAAATTTAAGTTTACACATATATGCATATACTTGCACATGTACATGCATGTATATGCACACACATTTACATCCATATTCATGTGGATTCGAAACTCATATGTAAATTTTCATGTGGAGACAGACTCCTGTGTACATGCATACACACAATCCAGACCTCTCCAGCCCTCATATGGTAGGGATATTGAATTATCACATTGTTGGTACATATTAGAATAGGTACATCTTATTTACATGGAAGTTATTTAGAGATTCACCACTTGAGTTAGTTTTGTTGCAATGCTTTGTAGTGTGAGGACTGATACAGAAATCTTCATTTAAAATGTGAAACTGATGCTTCTAGTGCCCATCTGTTGGATATAAGGTAAGCCCAGTAGACGAGTGTGATCCATAGCTTCCTTTATGTACAGATCCTGAATTATTAACAATTGCTCTTAGAAAAACCAAACTTCTTCAGTGTAGCTCATTGTGACCTGATCCCTGCTGGACTCTGCTGCTCAGATTTGCCTGAAGTCAACATTAATACCTCTATCCTAGTTGGCCAACAATGAGACATTTATTTTGTTCAGAAGATTTCTGTAGTGGGTATTCTCTTTTCCTATGGTCAAACTGGTGTCTACAAAGTTCAATAAAGGAGAATGTCATTTATTCTTATTCCCAATCTTCAACAGTAATATGCTCCCCATGGTTGCTCTGTTGAGGGGACATTGAATTCAATCTTAACTCATGGGGTAGCAAAACATTTTCTTCTTTTTCTATTAGTTTTATTGATTTTTTTCTGTATAATATTAAAGTCTGACACTCAAAATGATCCCTTTTTAGCTCTCTCTTGATAATCCTGAGGTATTCTTGAAGTCTCTTTAAGTTGGCAAGTATCTTAATCAACTGTTCTA
This sequence comes from Mastomys natalensis, assembly GCA_021653895.1. Taxonomy (NCBI): domain Eukaryota; kingdom Metazoa; phylum Chordata; class Mammalia; order Rodentia; family Muridae; genus Mastomys; species Mastomys natalensis. Next base: position 750,741 of record JAJTUV010001019.1, read on the forward strand.
TTGCTCTGAAGAGACATCATGACCCTCAGTGACACACTTCTACCAAAAAAGACCACAGCCCTTATTCTTTTAAATAGTGCCACTCCCTGGTGAACAAGCATGCAAATTTAGGAGGCTGTGGGTATACAAACCACCATGACAAACCAAAAGGAAGCAGTAAAGTTTCCCCAGGATGGTGTTTTTGAGGCTTAGGAAGTTTAGGTTTGGTCCTATGTGCTTCAAGGATACTTAATGTCATCATTTGTAATTCTATCAGCATTGCAGTGTGTGAGAAGGTGAGTAAATGTATGCTGGTGTGTATAGATGTTTATGTGCAGAGGCCAGAGGAGGACATCTGTTGTCCTGCTTTATCCCTCTTTAATTTATTCCCCTGAGACATATTTTGTCACTGAACGTGGGTCAAGGTTACTCATTAAATCCTAGTGGAAATATTTATTTTTATAGCTTTTTTTCTATTAAATAACATTATAATTTAATTTCATTGTAGCTCTGTTTACCTCTTTCAATATCATTACACATTGCCGTTTACTTCCCATCCTTTTCCCATCCTCAGCTCAAATGAAGTTGTTCAATGTTAGATTTTAGTACCTTTATCATGTAATCATTGTAGAGCTGCTCATTTACAGTGAAAGTAAAGGGTAACTTGGGTAATATTATCATTTTTCTTCAGTGTTTACTAATTTTACTGACTCTTGAATTATTCATGATTTATTTATTTATTTGACAATAAATAAAGAAATAAATAACAGAAGACTGATTGACAACAACCAGAATGATTGTGGTTTTGTTGCTGTTAGTTTTTTAAAAAATGGTTTGGAAGAAGGCAGACTAGTTCTTTTGTTGAGTGAGGTCAGAGATGGCAATGCTTCAAGGATATCCTTTCTAGAAATAAAAACAACTCAAGAGAAGAGTCCCAGCTATATTAATTTTCTCTGGACTGACGATAAACTACACATATACTGTCTACAGTAAAACAATGATCAAACCCAATGTGTGTACAATACACCACTTGTAAATGTTGGTATATTTTGACAGTAGAGAAAAATCTACAGCTGTGAGAAAAATGGCATTGAGAAAGGTGACAGAATTTAGGAGCTAACTGTAAATCAATTAATATTTCTACTTGTGTATTGATAATACATTCATTTACATCTATTACATGTTTTTCATTGAACAAACTTTAAAAGAATTTGAAGGGAAAACTAAGCAGGAAGATCAACATCAGCAGGCCTCCTCCTCTGCTCTAGTCACATGTTAGGTAGACATCCTCCGCAGGCAGTGAGCACATGGTACAGTTTACAAATGATATTAACGTGCTGATAAGACCATGGGTATTAAGATTTCAATGTTGGCCCCATTCCTGGTTTATTAGCTTTGTTATTGCTCTTGAGGTGACTCTCAGGGGACAGGAGAGTCACTATGCACACAGTCTTCCTAGCAGTTGGGTTACTTCTGTGATAATCTTTGATCCTCAGCCGTTAAGAATCATAAACTATATCTTAGGAGCCAGAGGTTTTTGTTTGTTTGTTTGTTTTGTTTTTGTTTTTTCTTTCTCTTGTCTTCTTGGTTTTCCCTCTTTCTGTCCTGTCTCACTAGAAACTGCCACCAGAACCAAGATAATTCACAAGTCACCTTCATCTCAAGTTTGAAGCCTACACACACACCCCTCATCCTACCACCAAACACAAAAATCAAAAGCTAAAAAACAAAACCAAACAAAAACCTAAAAAACCTCAACAACCTCAAAAAAAACGCAAAATGATTATTCACTCACATAACCCAGCCAATTTTATACCAGAACTGTTTCCATCCTAATTATGTTCTCATTACTTAGAATTTCTGGCACAGTTCTTTGAGATAATCACTTTAGAAGACTCTTTTTGGCTCACAAATATTAGAGATTTCGGCATGTGGTTGGTGAGTGAAAATAAATAAGTAAATGAAAAGAAAAGGAAATGACATGGATGCTTCTAGGTATAGCAGAAGGGAAACCTTATTATAGATATGCAAGAAAGCATAGCCAATGTGATGGTTTGTATATGCTTGGCTATCAGGGCAGGGAGTGGCACTATTAGAAGGTGTGGTCCTTTGGAATAGATGTGTCACTGTGGTATGGGCTACATGACCCTTACCCTAGCTGCCTGGAAGCCAGTATTCTGCTAACAGCCTTCAGATTAAGATGTAGAACACACAGCTCCTCCTGCACCATGCCTACCTTGATGCTGCCATGTTCCCACGTTGATAATAATGGATTGAACCTCCGAAACTGTAAGCCAAACCCAATAAAATATTGTCCTCATAAGAATTGCCTTGGTCATGGTGTCTGTTCACAGCAGTAAAACTCTTAACTAAGACAGCCAGAAACAGACACATCAAGAAGAGTCCTGATTTGTCATGACCCTGAATCAAGTGGGAGAGGGGAAGGGCGATGGAGAGGGAGCAAGTACAGCAGCCAGGAGGCCAATGGTACAAAAGGTTACAAAAGAAAAGCTTTAGGAAATCAGGTTGTCTGGATTATATAGGGAAGAGCCTCTTGGGTGGAGGTCGGGGGAGGGGTGGGAAGCCCAGCTACTGAGCTGAAAAATTCAGAGTAGAGGTCTGTGAAGGCTTTGTACCAGGTAGGGACCTAAGGATGCGGGCAGAACCTGGAGGCCAGGTCCATTTTGATATGTTAAATAAGCACCTGAGCCACTTTTCCAGAGTTTGAAACTTAAGATGTCCCTATTGCTTTCCTATCTCCTTTCCTATGGAGAGAAAGCACACTGTGCGTGTATACTGGTCTGGCAAACACATTCTTGTCATGGTGCAAAGGGCAGGAAGAAAAAAAGAGGTGTTTGGGCTACTCCTGTTCTCTCTCTCTCTTTTTTTTTTTTAATTATTTAGTTATTTAAGTCACATCGTAATTTACTTATCTACACAGAGGTTATAAACACAAAAAAGACAGGATGTGGGGAAGGGAATGGCACCAGAGCATAGGTGTTCAGGGGGAGTACAGATACCTTTCAGAACATACTCCTGTTCTCTTAAGGGTCCTTTTCCCCAGTGACTGGATGACCATCATTAGGCTTCAGTTCTGAACGTTTCTCTCATTCTCCATAGGACCAAGTTGGGACTACTTCTTCAATGCATGGGGCTTTGGGATTCATTTAGAATTCAAAGGATTACAGGTAAGTTTTATGGCTGTCTCCACTGATGGAAAATAGGAGTTTTCAAGCTTAGCTGAAACTTCAAGTTGTCTACAAACCTTTCTCAATTTTATGTATAATTTAAGGGCAGAATTTTATTTGCTTTCTTTGCATTATCATGACAATTTTTAGAAGTATCTCTTCTTGTTCTAATATATATCTTAAGGTGATTTTTTTCATATTAATATAAGCCCTACTAGATTTTTAGACCTGTAAAGCCATGTAATTTTCTCCCCATTTCTTCCAAAGCAACTTCCAATGTGCTTGATGCACATTTAATTCATTTTGCTATTGTTTAAGTTGGTTGTTTCAAAAATTCAATTAAATAAGATGGATCTTGTGAAAATTTAATACATACTCTAGGAACATTATTTTGGAAGAAAGTGGAAATAATAAAAAAAAAAAATGTGCATTATCCTTTATCGCATGTCAGTGAACACGGTTAGATGTATCCATTTAAATACTTTTGTTTGTATGTGGGTTTTTATTGTTTGTTTTGTTTTGTTTTTTTCCTTTAAACCCCTTGCAGGGTTTTCCATGCACTCTGGTTACAGAAGAGGGTCTTCATATGAGCAGATGATTCACAGAAGGACGTGTCAGTTTGATTCATCCTCTGCTGGGTCTCAGGGCTGTGCTCTGTCAGGTGGGCACCTCCTGAACAGGATTCCATGGAGTTCTTTCCTGACTTAGAAGTCAGTGACATTATGTACTGACTCCATCTATAGATGATAAATAATGCCAGATGCCGTGCTGCCTCTCTGTGTCTGTACTGAACACGAGCTAACCTTTACGACTATCAGTTACAGTTTCCTACTGTCTACTGAGCAGCTAACAATAGAAAGGGTCCCCTGTGTTCAGCTGAGCTAACCAAAACTCGAAAGTTCAGAGGAAATAGATGGGGCTTCCTGCTTTAATGGTGCGTTTGACTCCTTGCTTCTCTTCTGAAATCTTATCCACGGTTACAGCTTTGCTTAGCGCCTGGTTCTAATTGCTCAGTAGTCAGTGCTCAGGTTAAGGTAAACATAATCCTTTATAATCTTTTCCCAATCCCTTCTGCTTAAATACTGTTCCAGGAGTTCTAAGTGAGAGCAGAGGCCCAGAAAGCAGCTGCAGCTTAATTGTTTTTGGCATTCTTTTTTACTCTGGGCCTGGATAGGATGTTTCTCTTTGTCTTTTTTTTTTTTTAACTGCCTTGAATTCCATAGGAATGTGTAATTACTTTGACAATCTTTATCTGTCCCCCACCCACATGAAGTTAACCCTTAAAAGAAATTTATAATTATGAATCAATGAATCAGTATCCGGTATAAGACATTATCATTGTAATTTCTAAATATTGCAAGATGTATCTGAGGAAAAAAAATCACTTTAAAGATATAAAGAAGGCCTATAGGAGAAGACAAATGTTTAGTATTTATCTTCCTTAGTTTAAAGAAAACGTGTTCAGCAAAGTATGATAAAGACCTTAACCAAGTAAACATATACATGCCACAAAAATATTACATAGCATCAGACTGAGCATTAATATAACCCTGCCTTAAGCCTTGTGTTGCTCCTGCTGCCGCCACTGTTATTGCTGAGGTGGGATTTCACATTCTATGCAGCTGAGGATGATTTTGAACTCCTGATCTGGCAGCTTTCACCTCTCTAGTGAGGATGCATTCCATGTACCAATCAAACTATTTCACCCATTTCAATATTCTGTTCTGTTCAACTGCTCATAAATATGTCTATAGAGCAGAATTTGTGACATTGGAAGGAGAGTGTGAAGACTCTTGCTCCTCTGCTCAACTGGAAATTGCGTGACTGCATTGTCTAGATATTGTAACATATGTTCATCTAGTCAGCTTTCATGCAGGCTATATATTAATGTTTTTGAAAATTTTAACATCTGCTTCTTGGAGGGGAAGTTTGACTCTTGAAATGTTTAATTACCCATTGTCAGATTCAGGACAGAAAGCTTGTGCCAGTTTTGCCTTGTATAGTCAAGTCTACTTGATGACTCTTGAGGACAACTTATTTTGACACCTTCTATTAGGACTCTCTATTACCAGAATACTTTGAAAATCGTGATGCATATTACTTTCCAATAAATGTAATTTGCCTTACATATACATTTCAGTAATTTAGAAACTAAAACTGCAGTCATACTTACACTTCTACTTATTCAAGAGGTTAATAGCTTTCTGAAAAGCATTCTTAGCACAATTATTCCTATAAATAATCAGCATTATCTTTGTCACGTTCTGTCAAGACACACTAAGGAATATTTTGCTAAAGCCCCAAACTTGATAGCTCCACCAGCATGAGTTCACGTGGAACTCCAATTTTCTTGAACTCATTTTTTATTGGTTATTTTATTTATTTACAGTTCAAATATCGTCCCCTTTCTGGTTTCCCCTCTACAACTCTCCACCCCTCCCTCCCCCTGGCTCTAAGAGGGTGCTCACCCACCCACTCCTGCCTCACTGCCCTAGCATTCCCCTACAAAAGGGCATCAAGCCTTCACAGGACCAAGGGCCTACCCTCACATTGATGCCCATAAATCAATTCTCTGCTACATATGCAGTTGGAGCCATTGGTTGGTGGTTTAGCTCCTGGGAGCTCTGAGGGTTCTGGTTGGTTAATTGATATTGTTCTTCCTATGAGTTTGCAATCCCCTTCAACTCCTTCAGTTCTTCCCCTAATTCTCCTGTTGGGGTTCCTCAGCTCAGACCAATTTTTGGCTGAAAACATCCACATTTGATTGATCAGGAACTGGCAGAGCCTCTCAGAGGACAGTTATATCAGGCTCCTGTCACCAAGTGTTTCTTGGCATCAACAGTCGTATCTAAAGGGATGAGTTGCCCATCAGTGAGACCCTACTTCAATGCTGGCAGCAACATCAGTGCAGAGACATGGGTTTCAGCTCTTTCTAGAGATCATGATCATTTTTCTTTCTGTTGGAATTCAGGCAAACTTATTCAAACTACCAGCCATAAGAGCATCAGTGTTTAGTGATGGAAGTTTTAATCTCCTTGTAAAAGGCTTCATCAGATCAATAGCACACATCTAGACTTTGCCATGTCACAAAGACAAAACTCTTTTTTTGACTCCTAACTGCCAGTTCCCACCAGCTTTATCATTTTTTTCTGTTATGTTTCATTGAAAAATGAAATGTAATGAAAATGAAATGAAAGTGAAAAATGAAAAAATACAGATGTATTTTTGTTTTGCTTTTATGGACAACATCCAGCATAGTGAGTGCCTAAGACTGCTTAAGGTTGCAGTGAAATCCCTAAAATTCAAAGGTGGTTGAACATTACATCCTGAGGCAATGAGAGAGAATAATAGTTTTCATTTAAGTTTGAATTTGAGAGTTATTTCTTGACAATACAAGACCAACTAGAATTCAGTTATGTGTATGCCATTGTAAAACAAGAATGAGTTAAAATTGTTGTTATACAGACACCTTCACATAAGGTGATTTATCTGTACTTTAAATTATTATAATCTATACATTGTGTCTTTTTTCATTGAATTATAATGTAAAGACTCTGTAAATATTAAAAATAATACCTAGAAAAATGAAAAGATTCACAACAAAATTAAAGACTCAATTAATTTGGCAGATAGAGCAGTAGAAAATCATAATTCCTTAATAAAACAAAGTTACTTTGGAGGTTTTTTTTTTTTCTATTTTAACAGAATAATAAAATCCAACCAAATAAATTTTGGCTGTTTTGTTGTTGTTGCTGATGTTGTTGTTGTTTTTGGTGGTGGTGGTAGTGGTGGTGTGTTCTGTGTGTATGAAATTCAGAATTCATGAATTCTAGTTAAGTTTCCACACAGAAGTATTTTTATGTTTGCCTTTGAGCCCTTGAAATTTTCAATTGGAAATTTTATCATTAAGATTTTCCCTTACCGCCATTTCCCCCACAGATTCCTTTCCCTCTCTTGCCTCTATATGTTGTACCACCAAATGAAGCACAAATTTTTACCAACAAGAATATTTTCAATCATTTACCAACTATTAAAAGTTTAATGAATTTGCCTCAGCAATGGCTCACACTCCTCCTCCTCATTCTCAAATCCTAACCTCTTATATTTGTTACTAAGTTGAACTACCAAGAAGAGAGATTATTGGATGAATTTTGGAGGAAGACAAAGATATCTAGGTGTTACAGCATGAAGGATTTCAGTTCTGTGTATTTAGAAAGAATAAGTTTCCACCGTTTTATGATTAAGTGGATTATCAGAATCATTTGTTACAGTTTTTTCAATCCAAATTATAACAAACTTTAGTTCTCAATGCAAGTATCCATAATAGGGAACATCAACTGAAGAAATGCCCAGAAAAGATTAACTTCTGGAGATATGTGTGAAGATTTTCTTATGAGCTAATTGATGCAAGAGGGCCCAGCTCACTGTAAGCTATGCTATGCCAGGCAGCAGGACCTGGACTATATAAGAATGATAGTTGAGCAAGCCAGAGGAAAGAAGTCAGTACAGAACATTCGTCCTGGTCTTTGCTTCAAGTTCATATCCTGCTTGCATCCTGCTCTGACTTTCCTCAAGGATGGATTGTAAGATGAAATAAACTTTTCTTCCTCCAAGTTGGTTTCTGTCAATATTTTATAATGTCTATAGAAACTGAACTAGGGCCAGACATTTTGTAGACAAAGAATTTTTATTTATTTCTCTGTTCTGCCTCTTTAAAGGACTTTCTGATTTGGACTAGGCAAAGCAATTTGTAGAATATTGAATAACTTGAGTGTTTCTCTTATTTCTCACTACTTGATGAACGCTTTTTTTTTTTTTTTTTTTTAGTGAGAAATAGTACTACATTGATACCATGCCTTCCTTAGGTTTTGTAGCAGAAGGCATATACTATGTGATTTGATTGCTGCAATGTAAATCTTGATTAGTCAAAATGATCACAAAGCGTCTTTGTAGACTCCTTTGTCTTACAGGTTATTTACATATGTTTGTAATCAGATTTTAAAAGTTGGTCTATGAAGTCATCTCAATGCTCAAATATAAACAGATGAAGCATTAGAGAGTTACAATCTCATTATTGTAATTTAAGGAAAATAAATTATGTAAATCTCAGTGAGTTATATGTTAGGTAATCAGCTCCTCTAAAACACAACACACACACACGCACACGTGTGTGTATATGTGTGTGTGTTTTTCTATTATGAAGAACATAAACTTGGCCATTTATAATTTCAGGGACATGCTCATTTCTTTCAATATAGCTTTTATCAAGTTGCTTATATCTATTTAGAATTCTAATATTCATAACCATATACACACAAGTACAATAATGAGAATAACAATAAAAGCTTGCTGGTTGCTTGTGACATATAAGCTTATATTATTTCTATTCTTTTGTATTTACTCCATTGGACCAGATTATCTGTCTCTCTATTACTGAAGCTCCTGGATAGAAATTAGAGTTTGCCCAAGGTTTCCTCTGCTTATGGATAGGCAGCACACAAAAAAAGTGTCTTCAATTATTTTAAGTGACATAGTGTCTCACTCCAAAGACAATATACCTCTGGTCCTATGGTAGTACTCACCACTCTAGGAAGAGGTTAAGTGAATGTTTATTCCCAAAGCCTTTCTGTTGGAATGTCTGAAGTCAAAATGGGACCCAATATCTTTCATCTGATGCCTTTCTCACTTCTCAAGTACAAGTTTGACTTCCAGTGCTTTTTACCGATAACTGCAGTGTCTATATTTGCTGAGCTCCTGTATCAGGTAGAGTTTGGAGAAATGTTTAAAGAAGTTGGTGAAAGACTGAGAGAAGAATCTTTGTTACTCAAGGGGTATTTATGTAGTGGCTGGCATCTGTACTTTCTGGTAGACAATTTCATCAATGGCCTTTAGTATTAGTGATATCTTTGGAAATTTTAATGATTTCTACTGATACTTTATCATTTTAAGTACAGCTATTTTTAGATGTCAAATTATATTTTCTAATATCTGTCATAGTAGCCTGTTCTTATATCTTGGAAATACATCACTCATCCTTATTTTCTGTGTTCCATTTAATTTTTGACTTTTGAAAGCCAGATCTTTTGCATACAATAGTAACAATAAACATAGTTTTAAATTACCACACAGTATGTATTTTTTCCTATGAAGGCTTTACTCAGGGGATTTCAGTTACTCTAACAAGGAATTGCTCTACTGGTAGTAGACTTGTTAGTCTGCAGTAAACATACCGTACTTGATTCTGCAGAAAGATAGCATAAGCCTATATATTCTTTTCCCATACTTTCAATCCTATACTTTCTCCTTAGTTCCTCCAAATGCAACATCTTTGATGGTAAAAATCCATAAATTAAAGAACAGGGCCATATGCATAAGTAAAAGAACAGAATATGCATATATATACAGAGGGACACTGTCGCGTCCGCCTTGGCCAGCAATTAAGACACGACATGGTCGGATCCTTCTCAGTCAGCTTTATTGCAGGAACGACTCTTGACTTATGGATGGGGACGGGGACTGGGAAGGGGACCGGGACCCTTAGCAGCAGAAATGCGCTGCTTATATATCTTCCCAAGGCAGGCTGGGTGATGTGTTCTCTCAGGATAGGTTAAGCTGCCAATACCTCATTAGCATAAGCCCGCTCGGGAGGGGCACGAGGCCAACGCATGCACAAATGACTTGTTTACCAGTTTAACTGAGCTGACCACACTGGAAGCCAGCTGCTTACATTGTCAGGTGCTAGTCATACGACTTTGCAACTGTCCCAGGTGCTATCTTAAACACGGCTGCCTACAGGACACCATAACATTTAAAACATACTCTCATATTCACTCTGTTCACAAATATAAAATTTAACCTTTACTTGAGTCTAGAATAAATAACAAAAGGGGGAGCAATATTAGGAGAGGAAGAAATTAAAATAAATGGAAATGAACTAAAAATAACTCAAATAAAAGTTCCATGTAAAAACTTCCCGTTCAGAAAGGACAGATAGTACCCATCAGTTTCTAGTGTTCTCTAATACAAACAACCATACACCTTCATGGGCTCATTAATTCTAGAAATCTGGATGGAAAGATGCAGTATGAGTCTAGTCTACTATAGTTCTAGAAAAGAGTGAAGTATAAAAATAAGCAACTAATATGATAGCAGGATATATCACAACCACAATGGAACCAAACACTTGTCTCAAGTTCTAATTGCAAAACTTGAGAAATCTAAAAAACTAAAAATAGTATTGAACTCAGTTATCTCAAAGAATAAGTGTAAATTGTGTATCACAGCAAAATAAAAATCTGATTCTTTTGTTCATTTTGTGCCTTTATTCATCAGTTTAGAGATTAATGTTCTTTCCTACTATTCTACAAAGATGGACTGAAGAGATTTTCCTTATTTTTTCCTCATAGAAAAATGAATAAGTTTATGTTTTAATTTATTTAAAGTGTATTTTATTGATGTTCAGATTATTCATACTTGGGCACTGCCACCTTCTTTAATCTCTTGATCCTGATGGTATACATTTTTCTCCTCTCTCTTCTTTCTCTCTCTCTCTCTCTCTCTCTCTCTCTCTCTCTCTCTTCCTTCTTCCTCTTCCTTCTTTTCTCTTCTTCTCTTCTCTCTTCTCTTTCTTTCTTTCTTTTCTTCTTCTTTCTTTCTTTCTTATTTTAATTAATTAAATAATTATTATACATCCTGAACTCAGTTTCCCTTTCCTCCTATCCACCCAGTCCTCTCTCCCCTCCCTTCCCCATGTAACCATCCCTCCTCCCTTTCTTTTCAGAAAAAGGTTGGCCTACCATGGTTATCATTCAGCTTTGGGATATCAAGTTGCAGTAAGACTAGGCTTATCTCCTGCTAAGGATAGAAGAGGCAGCCCAGTAGGAAGAAAGGGTTCTAAAGGCAGGCAACAGAGTCAAAAGCAGCCCCTGATCCTGCTTTTAGGTGTCGAACATGAAGACAAACCTGCACAACTGTTACAGACATGTAGAGAGCCTAGGTCTGTCCAATGCATGCCCCATGTTGGGTCAGTCTCTGTGAGCCTCTATGGGCCAAGTCTAGTATTCTGCAGGATTTCTTGGGGTATCCTTGATCCCTCTGACTCCTACATCCCTTCTTCTCCCTCTTCTCAACAAAACAAAACAAAATAAAACAAAACAAAAAATGGTAGCCCTTCTACATATAAATATTAAATGGGCTGAGAAATTAGGGAAAATGCCTTTCACAACAGTCATAAATAATGTAAAATATCTTGGTGTAACTCTAAGTAAGAAAATGAAACTGTAGGTGAGAAGTTCAAGACTTTGAAAAATGAAACAAATTATGATTTTCTCATTAAGTCAACTTTAGCTATTTCCCATGTTGGTCCTATTATGTTTTAATTGTGACTGATTATCTTGATGTCAGCTAATAGTTCATTTAGTTACACAACCATGTTTTGTTAATCTACTATAGTGCCATCTCCATGATTTTGGATATATTTTTTTCACTATATAACTGCAACTCTTGTATGTTAGCATGTTTTATCATATTTACTATCATGCCTAGCCATAATGAATTATTTTATTCTTACTTAGCTTGAACTTAATAATAAATAGCATTTGCAGAATGCAAAGATGAATTAAGGCACCTATCATTTAAAATGTGTCTTTTTTTCTAAACTTTCTTTACACGCAGCACTTTGGATTTTTGCTTAAATGTGATGAGAAATGTACTTAAAATTATTAGTATCATTGTATGGATTGGTATGAGCTCTCTGTATTTTTTAATTATATAATTATATTACACACACACATTATATATAATAAAATAAGGAATAAAATGTACTTGAATTTGAGAGAAAACAATGGGGAGGTACACGGGAGGGTTTGAAGAAAAGAAATGAAAATGACAAATGATGAAATTATAAATTACAGTTATTAGTTCTCTGAGAAATTCATAAAATGGTTTTACATTATATTGACTGTATCCCCCACTCATTCCAAAGAAATGTTCTTTGGAATAGTGCTTATGATTGAAATAAAACAGAGGGTAATTCATTGAAACAAATTAGTTCATAGTTTGAACATGTTCATACTTATATTTGGGATAGGATAATCTCACTTTGTCTTCTTACATGTTAATATGTATTATTTTGAATCCTTTAAAGGGTGACTTTATCAGTTGCATGACTCATAAACAATATGCAAATATGTTTATTTTTAAAAACAAAAACAGAAAGAAAAAAGGGAGAGAGAAAGAAAGAAAAAATACTTTAAACATGCATGCAAAAGGTATGCCACTAGTTGATAGGCATGACAGGTAGATTCTGGAATGATGTAAAATTTAAATCCAAACAAAGAAATCATTACCTGTAATGTAATATAATATTAATAATAGTATTTCCCCTTTTGTGTTTAGGTGTGTAGTTTCATCGGACAGAGAAGCCAAATGAACAGCCATGAGCAACAGAAGCAGTCTGCATGCCTGTGTTCAGATGACTGCTTCAAGGAACTTGGAAAAGTTTGGGGAATTGAGGGGAGTCGTTTTATAGTAAAAACAATGTATATTATTAAATATAATTATTGTCAACTTAAAAATCTCTTTGTTCTTTAAATATTCTGCCTAGAGAGGAGCTGGGAGCCTGTCTCAGCTACAACAATAGCTATACAGTAGTGGTAATGGTTTTCTGTGCACCCATAGGTAAGGAACTGTCAAAATCATCAAACCTTGAAATTCTTTACTCCTACTCATCCTATTATTCTGTTTAATCCTTTGTTTTAGCTACTTCTATACTTAAAAGAGTAATAAATGCACATAGTTTAAAAAGTCAGCTGGTACCACAAAGCTGTAATAAAACACTCAGACACTTGTCTCAACCACACTCCCCTGACTTCCTATGGACATTGTGTCACCTTTCCAAAAAGGCTTTGTTCTGTGGATTTTCATATTTAAGACTTCCACCTTTAACATCTATTTCTTGGGTTATGAAATAATTTTTTTGTTTCACTTTTATGGAAGATAATGAATTATTATTCAATTGTGTCATGTTTCTTCTATCTTTCTGAATTTGAAATTAATAATATTTGTCCTACAAATTATTGTGTTTTAATATGATAATATATTTTATCCAGGTACATTATACATGTGTTTTTGTTTTTCCTATTAATAAGGGTGGGAGGTGAAACACTTACCTATCGGGTCTAAGGAAGGGTATTTTGAATACCCTGTCCCATCTAAGGGATAATTCAAGAATGTGACTTCTTTGCATGGTGTTGTTTACTACATGGTCAATATTTAACAAAACAAAATGATCACATGTATTGAAGTCCTCTCTGCTGGATCCTGCTCTCCTCTTACTTTAGGTTGGATAAATGGATATCAAGGAAGCTGCAGAACAAGAGTGAGCACTTGAACTTTCTTTCCCTCCATCTGGACTTCTTGTAAACCTGTGTAGACACACTGTTTATTGGATCTTAAGTCTTTTTCATGCTTGTTTAATTTTCTTACATAGGACACATGTTTACTCAACTGTTGAGAGGAAAAGTCATGTAGATAAATATTTTAAACCCTTACTATTGTTTTGAAAATAATTTTATTTGTCTCAGTTGAAGACATTTTAGGCTCAAATTATCCACATAATAGTAATGAATTTGTCTTAGTGTAATAATTCCCATAGTAGAGAGAATTTATATACTAATAACTATAGGTGAGACTTGGTATTTTATTTAACTTGAACAACTCTGAAAATTTTTTGTTCATTGGTATTCTAAAATTGAATTAATATTCGCCTTTACATGATCTCATTTTAAATTTTTGTTTGTTTATTTTGTTGGGGTTTTGTGGTTGGTTGTTTCGTATTGACATTACATTTTTTACTTTTATGAAAACAATGGTCAACATGTCTCAGCTATACAGTGGATAAGAAAATTTCCACTGTTCCACGCTCTCACCAGTATAGGATGCTGTCATTCTTTGTTCCTTAGTCCATTGTTTTAAATTGTAATTACCTCACAATATGGAAGGACCAGCTGATCTTATTGAGGATATAGTTGCCTTCTCTATGACTTTGGGTACATGTTACAAGTATTCATTTTCTGTAGTTGAACTATTATTATCCTGATGCTTTGCAAGTTTGTTTTGGACACAATCATTTCTTAGATATGTCTTTTATGCTATCTTTCTGCCGTGGCTGTCCTTAGTTGCTGTATGTGGCCTTTTGCAGTACAATTTCACCTACTTTTCACCACCCAAAAGGTGTTGACATTTTCATTTTCTTTGACACTGTGATATAGGTATATAGTTATAAAGAGTAGAAAAGTCATAACATAAAATATATATGATTTTATGTAATTTTATTGAATTTTATACAAATAACCCATTGTACAATGTGCTGACTCACATTTCCTTTTAACTTCTCCCCATGATTTAACAATACAATATCTCTTGATATATTTTCTTTGCTGTACTTAATGCCATCTGATTCAACAACTTGTTACATATAAAGGCAGAGGATTTGCCTCCCTTGTCTATGTAATGCAACAGTCATAGTGAGTTATTCAATCTTTTCTATCAGGTTACTGAGTGTAGAAAGACTTTTATCATTCACTTATTGTTCACAATTATTTTCAATGTCTTATCTGAAATTATTATTTATCATTTCATCTTCATCCAAATATAAGTATAATGAAATTAATTAAATTTTGGCACCTGATGTAAAAGATCTCTCACAAACATCCATAGATTTATCTCTAAGGTGATGCTAGATCTTGTCAAGTTAACAATTACTATAAACCATCACACATTTATTCACTAAATGTATATTATCCAAGGAAGTAAATTCATGGTTTAGTCACCAAATATATAAAATAATGAGATAAGTCAAGATGAGCTTTTCTAAGTAAACAGTCTCCATGTACTTGTAATAGATATTTGATAAATTTCCTTATGTATCTGTTACACAAAAAATTGTACTTGATAATTCTGTATTTTATTGTTTTGAATTTGTATATTATCCAATAAGTAGGCACAGGTAGATATAATTTAGGTAACCTGATTTGTAGTTTTTAAAATAATTACAATGCTATCAGCATTTACATTCAAAATATTAAAATGTGTGCATACAACACATATATGTTCTTTTAAATAAGTGCATTTCCATGTGCCTAATATTAATATAATGGAAAGTTACTAAAATTAGATTCTGGGAATAAACTATGTAGAATCATGCTGATTTGAATTATATATGTTTGTACGCCATATATACACCACCTATAAATTCAAAAACTATTTAAAAGTTAGATACATCATGATTTTTCACATAAAGTACTTTTGAAATTATTACAGTTGCTTAAGAAGGTGAGAGTTAACTAGTTGGTGACTACTACAGGGTTTAATTTATTGTTTAATAGCTTCCTATTTTGGACTTAACTATACTCCTTAATTCTCTTCTATATCCAGAAAGTTTTTTTTCTGAGTGTCCCTTAGAGAGGTGAACAAGGAAACCATGAACCATGGAAATATATTAAGAAGACTAGAATCTAGTAGGCAGATAGTAAGGCATGAAACAAAAATAGTTCCAATATCCAAGGAGATGTATTGAAATCTGAAGATCAGGATAATACCAAGAAAATAGTTGTAAAGTTTGTGTCCTATAGAAAGTCAGATGAAATGAAAAGAGGCAAGAGAATTCACTAAAGTGTATGTACTGTGAAGGTGGTCAGAGAGGAATTATCAACAAGAATAGATAAAAGAACAGCAATTTGATTCATGGAATACATGGCAGGTCATTAGTATCAGGGAAGATGAGAGATGGTATATTAAAAAGCTACTTATTTGTGTTCCTGCTTGTCTGTATGTGTGCTATGTGCACACAGTTCTCAGAGGTGATGATGCACACAGGTGTCCGTAGAGGTGAGAAGTTGGTGCAAAGTCCCAGAAATTATGGGTTGTTTGAACCATCCATATGGGAACTAGTAACTGAATTCAGGTCTCTGGACAAACGTCAAGAGCTCTTACCACTGAGTTCATCTCCAATTTTCCATATGGCATTTTATACCGCATTGCCTCCTTCACTGTAGATTGACTAATGAGGCAGAACTATTTATCCTTGCAAATATAGATTCCAACAGATTATTCTGCATTCCTCACGAGACTTTTGGAATAAAATAGAAAGCTGAAGCAGGCTACTTCTCCTTTGAATTAACATTGAATACAAAGAATAATACTTGCTAAATAAAAAATATAAAAAAATTTGTAAAATAGTGGCATAAGAAAATATTAATGTATTCATAGTTTATTTTACATTTTAATAATATATATGTGTATATGTATATATACTATACAATGTATATATACACATATGTATATATGAATATATGATATAATATTATAATATATTATAATATTCAGAGACAGCCTGCAGGTTTCATTAGTAGTTTTTTTTAATAGGCTCACATTATTAAAATATATGGACTATTTTATTGTCAATCTTCCTAATGTTTCAACCCTTTAATATAGTTCCTAAAATTTTGTAACCTCAACCATATAATTATTTTTTGCTACTTTATAACTTCAAATTTGCTACTATTATGAATTGTAATGTAAATATCTGCTATACAGGATATCTGGTATGTGACCCACAAAGAAGACAGAACTCACAGGTTGAAAACCACTCCTTTAGGGTATTTTTTAATCAGTGACTTATGAACGAGTGTCCAACCCATTGTAGATGGAGCAACTCCTAGGTAGATAGTCCTGTATTCTATATGAAAGGGTAAACAAACCATGGGGAGCAAGCCAGGGAGCAGCACCTCCTCTATAACCTCTGGATCAGTTCCTGCTTCTAGGTTTCTGCCCTGTTTCAGTTCCTGTCCTGACTTTCTTTGATGATGGACAGTAGTGTTGAGTATACACCGAATAACCCTTTTTTCCCAAGTTGCTTTTGGTACTGGTGTTTCTTCACAGCAATGGTAACCTAACTAAGGTGTTCTGCCTGTTTTTGGATGTATGGCCCATTGTTGATTCCACTGCCCGTGCTCTTCATTGTCATAAAAACCTGTTCCTTTGACTTGTAATATGGACTCACATCAGCAATCCTTCTCACATTTCTTACCAGACTGGGAATAAAGAGACCTCAAGATTAAAGGACTAACCAGTTACTGGTTTTCAGTCTTTCTAACATGCAGAAAATCGTTGTTGGACTGCAAAATCCCCTATTAAGTAATCTTCCTTTTTAGTACGTATTCATTCTATTAATTTTGTTCCTTTAGGGAACCCTTCCTAATATATCATACTGAAAATCAATCTTAAAACAGTCTGTATGATGATCAGTGTTAATTCTGAAGCTCAAAATGACTGAGTCATGACAAAAGGGATAAAAAATAAATGTGCATGTTTTGATTGTTTACTCTGAATAACATATTCTGACTAAGCTAAAATCTTTTGGTCTATATGTCTATCAATAATGATGTAATTTCAATGGCTAGGAAGAATTGATTCTTTACCAGTGCATGAGTTCATCCATGCATACAGTGAATTTCAGTGACTCCAGATAATATTAGCTAGGGTTGTTACTGATATCATTGGTCACTCAGAAGTGGTTCATCCATGTGTCTCAGTATATAAGCCTGAACAGAACAGACAAAACTGACCTATGATCTCCTTCAACTCCATCTTCTGATGAGCCACATTAATACCATTGTTCTAGTCTATTTCTGTCACTGGGGTGACTACTATCAGTGGCAGATTTAAACTTTAGTGGTTATTTTACCTTCAATTCAGTAGAAGGAGAAAGGGGAGAGAGAGAGAGAGAGAGAGAGAGAGAGAGAGAGAGAGAGAGAGAGAGAGAGATTAGGGTAAGAGTCATTTTTTTCTCTGACTGTGTGTGTGCGTGCATTTAAAGAGAAAATTATTATTAATAAATTAATAAACTATTAATTCCAGATTGACAGAACTAAGGTTGGTATGAGACTTTAGATAAGTAAATAAATAATTCCTGAAATTGAATATGTAAAAAGTGGAATTTTTATTTTATATTTTGAACTAAATTTGAAGGATTATTAAAAGCAAACTCAGTATTACTTCTTTGTATTTTGGAATTTAAACAAAATATTCCCATTCAGAGGTGTTAATATCCATATTACTACTCCATTGTATTATTTTACAATTTATTATGTTATATGATTATACTTTTAAATTTTAATAAAGTCTATTTGTTTATTCAAATATATAATTTAGGTTAAATTTGATATTTCTAAAAGAAACTCTCAGTTTACACTCTTTAAATCTACTCCCACAAATGATCAATAGGCTGATCTAGGAATCAGAATGTATTGGAGCCCATTATGTTTATTATCTCATAATTTTAATTGAAAGTTTCCCCCAAATATTTTTCATATGAGTTCTGCCTTCCCCATGTCTAGGGACAGTACTATTACATTTTGATTCTTTTTTTTTTCTGAATAGTGATAGCAAGTTATATGCCTTTGACTTAGACTATGATCACTTTGAACCTCCTTTTAGATTGGTACCCAAAAGATCCTTCTAAATCACAAGTCTAATGCTCACATTTGGCCTAATACCATCATCATAAATACTAATTACAATGGCCTGGCAAAAAGACCTCCACATCTGGAGATGAGATAAAAACCATGACCTATGTTTTCTCCATTTTTCTATGTACCTCATTGCCTATGCAAGGTAATGATGAGTTGCTGTGACTTGTTCATTCTATTGCATTTTTTTGTGTTATTGGACATTTCTGTCTCACCCAGTGAATTTCATCTTAACTATCAAACTATCCTGATGAAATCAGAATCTGTTCCTTTAGCCCATCAACCTTAATATTCTATCCAGAAATCCCCTTTGTTTGTCTGTCTTTTACATTGTGTGAATGCTGATGCATAGAATTAATTCCTGGAGTATTTAAAAAATTAAATTCTCAGCATTTGTTCTCCAGAGATTATAAAACATGCCTCAGTATCTGCCATACAGTAATACGTACCCCATTTATAATTTTCATTCATATGGACAAACATACTAAGTCTCTTCCTCTTATCAACATAATCTAGTCAAACCAGTTAACCTAAGATTCAGTCAAACTGATTCCTCTGTGGGGAAGGATGAAGTACAGGGTAATGTCAGTGGAAGAAATTAGTTAAGGTCCATGAGAATTCTGTTGAAAGAGAATAAAGGTGGTGGAGAGAGGAATGAGAAATTAACCAGCAGTAGCTGCCACACTAGCATTAACTGATGACTTATTCTAAGTTTACGACTTAGAGGTTATCAAAAAAGTAAACCATCTCAGTATACATACAAGCACACAAGAGTATATACATACATACATACATATATACATATATACATATATACATATATACATCATAATATACATATATACATACATACATATATACATATATTCATATATATACATATAATACATAATATATACTTATGCACTTGCACATTTAAGTGTATACATATCTTATAACAGTACTTTACAATCAATTATATTGTATAAAACTCTAATTTAAGTTCAAATTTATTTCAGTTGCTCCATTTACCAAAGAAAATAGACTTTTAAATAACGGGCATGTGGGGAAGACGGAGGCAATAATATACTCATAGTTGTAATTCAGTGGCTGAGCCAGCTGATGCTCAGCTATTTAGCAAGAGAACAACTCTTGAAGAGGATTCTGAATTAGTCTGGCTGAAACTCAACAATTTTGGGGGGAAAACTACATTTAGGCAAGAGGAAGTAAAGGACTGAGCACTATTAAAGATTTAATGAAACAGATGGCCCATTGTTGTGCAATAGAGCCACCACAATCAAGTCTGTTTTTAACCCATTTTAAATACTTGCATATATTGGTGTTTCAAAAAGTAGATGCAGGCCGTAGAGAATCTATCCAACAGTTGTATTTTTGTCCTCAATGGTTGAGTGGTAGTTTTGAACTGAATTCTATTTTTTTTAGAAGAATGGTCTTACAAAAGATTCAGTATTTTTAAAAATTCAAGAATATTTTAATTTCTATCATTGACAAACTTCTTGATGAAAATAGGATAGAGCAGAGTGGGAAAATACAATTAATCAATGGTCACTAATTTCCATGTTGATAAAACCAAAATAACCACAAATTATGATATACTTAATAACTGAGAATAGACAAGGCTATTCAGCAATGCTTGAATTCATTTTATAGCTCAATGGTCCTATGAAAACACCAAGTGTAGTACGGCTAGACCAAATTCTATTTGCAGGGAAGGAGTGTGTTCATCCATTTAGATAAGAAAATCAGCCATTTGTTTGTAACAATTAGGAAATTTATTCAAAGGCTACACTTGAGCTGGGATATTCTGTTGCTAAGCTTTCTTTGCATCTCTCTGTGCATTTTATTAGTTTTGGAGAAAGGCAAGTCATTTTTTTTTTTTATGGGCTTCTGGAGAATGCTGTAAGGAAAGTTTGACAAAACATGAGAGCCAAGAACCCCCTCACAGCTGGGAAATGTAAGGCTGCTGAGTCAGTAAAATCAAAACTGACTTTATGACAATGCTTAATACTTAAAGGTGCTAATAATTACTGTTAAAATTATGTTAATTCATTAATTTACTCATCCAGTCATTTTTATTTGGTTTTTGAAATGAATGGTAGCCAAGCTGCCTTTATCGTTTTCCATAAAAGGTCATCACAAATCTTTCTACTAACACATTTCTGTAAACGATCATTCAAATGTCATTTTTAACTACATGAAACAGTGTCTTTAGGAAGAACAAAAGATCTATTATGTTGAAGATGGAATCCCTTCTCTAGACACTGTTCCATCGTTTTTTCCCTTTACAGTATTTCCTAGAAATACTATTCTTTACTCATTATCAGTCTTTAATCATGTTCCATTCCTTACTCTGAACTTTACTGATTCTATTTACTTAACTGGAGCAACAAATATTTTTTTGAAGAATCATACTGTTTGAGAGCTCATAATTTCTTTATCTCCCCAGATTTGTATTAAAACACTGATTCCATATGAAGTGAATCAAGGACAGAATTTGTACCACGGAAGTGGGGTCATTGCTGTCATGAACACGATCATGTGGACTTTGAGAATTGGGAGCCAGTTTGTTTGTGTGACAAAATGTAGATGGCTTTTTGAAAACTGACATTGGAAAAGCCATTGACTGATGGGTGATTCTTGTGGGGGTTTAGAAAATTAGAATGATGGGAAAGACGAGACCGGTGAAGGCCCAGGTCAGGAGATTTTAGAGAGGAACAAGGACTCCATCAAGAACAACGATGGGTACAATTTCTCTCGATACTTTGATTAGGAATCTGGCTTCAATTTTTCCTGAGAAATTAAGTTTTTATATTAAAGATAATGAATTTTTTGGTAGAAAAAAATCTCCAGATATATTATCAGGTTGGTGCAGAGGAAACTGCTCTGATATACTGAAATAAGCACAGAGCAGACAAAGCTCCCTGCTATGCAATGGGGAAACAGGGCAGTGTTTCCTTGGGACCAGAACACAGAAGCTGAAACCACTGTAGTCCAAAGGGACCAGGCTATATCTGGGGCTGGTAGCAAAAACTGACAATGTGAGTATCATCAAATGGTACCAATTTTTAAAATATGATAGATGTAAAATACAGGAATTCCTGGAGTATAGCTGAGGCTGGGAACTCTGTGTCAGGGTTGTAGTTCATGTAGAGTTCTTGGCAGGCTATTTTATATAGCTGTGAAGATAAATCCTTAGATAATAATGGAGACCCCCGAATACTGGAGATACCAAAACCATGCAACAACCACCACAGAGAGCTGCAGATGTGGAACGGAGCTGTTTTAAGCTAAAGAGAGAAGATGATGTGCTGGAGAGGGTGTGGTTGTTCAAGCTCTTTGGACCACAGAAGACTATGTGGCAAACCCTAGATTCCAGACCTAGAAACTGCAAGTTTTGGCGAAACACCTGATAGATTTGGGGTTTGCTTTGGTGTGGTTATTAACTTCCTGTGATCCTATGTTTTCTTTTATTAATAAGAATGTTACTGTTACATTATTTGTTGAAAGTATTAACTTAGTTTTTATTCTCTAAAAATTAACAGACTTTAGACTTTGAAAATTTTGGAATTTTGCAAGATTATGAGAATTTTAATACTGTACTATACTTTTATAGTATTTTAAGAGTGGGACATTGTGGACTGAATAGACAGAAGCCCTGGTAAGGTTGACCAGGCTCAGACTCCAGGGAATCTTGGAATTGAGAACTGCAGGAGTGGAGTCAGCTCCCTGATTAGGTCTACCTGGTCTGGAACACATACCCATGACACCCCACTGGGAGGACAATGACAATTAGTCATGTAGCATAAAAATTTTTGAGTTCTCTCCATGCTGGTGAGGTATCTAGATAGGCTCTTAATGTCCAGCCATTGAGCTTCCTTTTCAGGGTTATTCTTTCCTGCAAAAGGTATTTAATCCCTGGTTCACCCAAGCAAAGTGTATTCATTTACATCTGCAATCAAATAAAACAGTCTGAACAGGCAAGGGCAGTCTATTCATGAAGGATAGATTGGGGGAGGGGACATAGTGGTAAAGAGGGGTGTCTAAACCTCCTGGAGAAGGCCTTCTCTCTCCCAGACCATCCATACTTTAGGTACTCAGGCTCAGTCTTCCACTTCCTGCCTGGTGTTTAGACACCCTGAGGGAAAGCCAAGACTTCTAAACCACCCCCTACTCCTAATGGTACCCCAGTGGCATCTGGATACACAGGAGACTGGGAAACACAGCAGACATCACAGGCTCCACTGTTTTCCACCCAGGGAAACGTAGACCAAGGACTTCAGTTACAGACTGCATTCTGCCTTCCCTGAGCCGTGTGCAAGGCACTGTGGACACCTCTGTGGTAAGGCAGACATGAACCTGACAGGACTTTGGGTACAAGAGATGAAGGGGTATGCTTTACAGTGATGTGTTTATGTGTCATGTTGATGAAGGGTAGAGTTGTGATGGTGATATTATAATCTTCAACTTGCCAGAACTTAGAATCATCATAAAAGAAAGTCATAATGAGGGATTATCTAATTCATGTTGATCTTTGGATTATAAGGGACATTGTCTTCATTT
Source organism: Mastomys natalensis (assembly GCA_021653895.1). Classification (NCBI taxonomy): domain Eukaryota; kingdom Metazoa; phylum Chordata; class Mammalia; order Rodentia; family Muridae; genus Mastomys; species Mastomys natalensis. Next base: position 773,998 of record JAJTUV010001019.1, read on the forward strand.
ATTACCTTCTTAATGTGGGAAGACCCTGACTGAAGGCCCATGGAGCCGTTCTCAACTTTTATGCCCTGCAAATGTCTTATTTGTAGCTGAGGACTTCATGAACTCAAACCAACCAGAACATATTCTTATCAGAGTAAGACTACCAACAGCATGAGTTTGTGAGTTAAGCCAGAGAATTAAACACATATGCATTTATTTATTATTATTCTTGACTGTAGATTTCATGTGACTAGTTTCCCTGCAAGAATAGACTATAACTTTGAATTTTAAGTTACAATAAACCACCACTCCCACATTTATTTTTGCCAAGGTAGTTAATCAAAGCAACAGAAATGAAACTATAGAACTATGTATCTCTTGCCAATTGTGTTTCTCTTGAGAGCTTTAATTTAGTCAATATTGTCACATAGATCATGTGTCAGTCTTAGTTTTAATGAAAATCATTTTTAGTTTATTGATTGTTTATTCTTAATACTTTCTACTAAAACTTTATACTTGTACACCTAATCAACCTTATCCCCTAGTTCTCTTCGTACACATTTTATTGATTCGTATGTACTAATAATTTTGTATATGTGAGATTCTCAGTCATCTTCGCTTTCTATAGTGATACATGCTAGGAATTTAACTTTATTACATTATTCAAATACTAAATTGTGGACAGTATTTCACAATTTGTTATATTAGCTTTGGTTTCTTTTCCTTGTTTCTACATGTTTGTTATGCCAATCATATTTCCAACCCAAATTTATCCAAAGTTATGGCTTGAGTCTCTTTCTTAAGTCTGGTTTAACAATGTGAAAGCCAACTATGAAGCAATGAAGTTTCACAAACTTAGCCTCTTGGTAGTCTCACTATAATAACAATATATTCTTCTTAGTTTCAGTCCATCAAGTTCTCGTCTAGAAATGAGACATTTTTGCCTCAACCACCCCTATCCTAGGTTCAGGGACCATTGTAGTAGAGGTGTCAAGGTATTATAAATGCCAATGGTTGTAGAGTACAAGAGCCAGACAGTGTCTTCTGGATACAAAAGGTCTATCTGCTGCAATAATGGACTCACAGTAACTATGATTACCTCCACAAGTTCTTCATGGGATCAAACAAGTACACATGGAGCTGGGAGGGGCTTATGATTCTCCATGCTGAGCTGAAGTAAAACATTATAGACAGTTGATTGTTTCTAGTAGAAGTAGTGTCAGTTTATATTAAGGCTATGACTTCTAGATGGTTGTTCTTCAGTGATGTTTGATGCCATGTGCTTGAAGGGGAGGGTCTCTAGCCTATCGACTGTGGCAAGATGACGAGTGAGTAAAGCTTTAAGAAGTGCAGACTATGGGAAGGAAGCCAGATAATTGACAGGGATGTGTAAATACTGTCCCCTTCCTATTTCCTTTTATTCCTTTCAGTGCCATGTCATGAACATGGCTTCTGAGGTGGTCAAATGTTGATTCCTGAGAGACATTCTGCCTCTGCAAATGTTCCAAAGTGGGGAAGCAACCCTGAGCTGAAAGCACTGAAGTCAGGAGGCAACAGGACACCTTCCACCCTGTAAGTTGATCAGTTCACCTAACAAAAAACTCACCAGTGCAGTCACCCCAGGAACTGTCCTAGAAATATGCAGTTCATTGGGCTGACAGCATAGCTCATTGAAAGTTATACTGCAAAAACTGAAGTTGATCTACAGAAGCCAGGTAAGAACAGACTCTACAAAGTTGTCTTCTGACCTCCATGCACATGCCATGGAATATACCCTCATATAGAGATATCATGTATATACTCACATTTATAAGCACACATGTGTATACATATATATTAATAACAAAGTTTTAAAATGCAAGAAAATACATATGTGGTTCACAGAATCATGCTCTCAAATCCTTAGGTGTTTATGACAATTGGTTTCTGTTTATGGCACTGTTTTGAGAAACAATTTATACATCCTTCTTGTATCATTAAACAATAGTTTTCTCTTTACGAAATCTTCAAAGAACACCACTAAAGGATGTAAACAGAAATGGAATGTATGATTTGGGTTTTCCAATATACTTAGAAAAATGTTTTTCTCCTTGAAAAATTTTTAGACTTTCTACCCAATTGCTAAATAATTCTTTTAATTTTAGAAGGGAAGCAATATCTAAAACAATATCATGGATTCTTGTCTAAAAGCATATATGTAATACTTAGCTATTTCTACCCTAATACAAATTTAGAAGTGAAAAATTAATCAAATGAACTAAAAATTGAGGCTGATGTTACTTTTTGGAGAGTGGGCAGATTACAATCTTGTACACTATGCACAAGTAAATAGAAAATAGGTAGAGAATCCAAACCTTCCTTCCAAGCAATAAGCCCTGCTAAGAAGACAATGGCTATTTTTTTATTAATACTAAAAAGTTCTACTAGAGTAACTATCAATAATCAGTTCTTTCAAGGGACCAGAAGAGTTTAATTGAAGAGTTTCAAATGAGTTGGTAATTAAAACTAGGAGACACAGAAATTACAAAGAATACATGGTGGGTGAAGTAGAAGTTTGACACTCAAATATTTTACAGTAGAAATTTTTGTATGGATATTTGGTATCTGTTATAATTATACCCTACATGTGCTAAACCCTAGGTTTGATCTTGAACATAGGAATAAAGTGTTAGGGAAGAGGAGGAGGACAGATGGAAGGAGGAGGACAGAGAGAGAGAGAGAGAGAGAGAGAGAGAGAGAGAGAGAGAGAGAGAGAGAGAGAGAGAGAAATTCTGTGCTAATAGAAATGTAGCTATCAAACACTTGCTAAAACAACAGATGCACTGAAGATTTTTATTAATTTAAGTATAAATAGTCACACAGTGACTTCCTTAGTAGGTTGCAAAGACCCACAAGCTCAACGTGGAAGTTGGGATCAGTGGTTCTGTTGGGTCATAAATGTAAGCATCAAGAAGTCAACAGTAGAGGAATGCAGCTGAGACTAGACCAAAATTAGGGAAGAGAGAGGGAGCATGTACTTTCAGAGGCAAAGAGAAAAATTTTTGTTTACTTAACATTTCTTTGTCCAGATTGCACATGGTTCTGATCTTTTTGCCTTTTACAAGCTTGAGAAGAAATCCTTCTTTCCAAATGTTTTGGATCAATTCATGTGGATTGCTTTTCAAGAAAGGAGGGAATGGAGAATGAAGAGAGAAAAAGCCCATGTGGTTAGTGATAGGACATCCTCAACACCTCAGCAAAACCATAGAAAAAAGGCAATCTGAGCATCTCCTGCATGGGTCCTTGCAGCCACAGGACTAATGTCAGAAGCATGCTCTAGGTGAAGCTGGACTTTGGTGAACAGACCTGGGCAGGCATCTTAGTACAGCAGTAAACAAAGTAAATGTGGGAAAATGATGTAGGCTTCCTTGACTACCATCCCCAGGCAAACAATACCAGCAACTTCGCATGGATGTTAGTGTTCAGAGTCTCACAAAGATGCATCAGTAACAAAAGCTAGCACATTGCAGCTAATCTTTATATTTTCTCTCATCACTGCCCATGCACAGACACTGCTGTGCTTGGTGAAATGATTCTTATAATCCATCTCACACACAATCACACACAATGCCTTCTTTGTAAGAAGATGCAAACAGATGAAATAATAAAATATTCACCTTGCAGAGAGATAACTAAAGTATGGAACTCTCTATGAAATCTCCATTCATCCTGTTTTGGTACTTAATAGTGAAAGACAATACCAATGAAACATTGTGAAAATAATTATATTTTGAATTAACTGGAAAGTTCCATGCAATCAGAAAATATGTTTGTTTCTGATGTACTTCAATTTCCTTACCTAAACTTTAATGAAACTAAATAAATAAATTCATGAAAGAGAAATATCCATGAGAAGGAACATATCTTCCTTGGGCAAGATACAATCTTTCTGGAAATGAAAAGAATCACATTAGAAATTATAATGTGTCCCTTTCGTTCCAGTAGTAAACATGTTTGAAACAGCAACAAAATTTCCAATTTCTACAAAAATGTTCTCCAGGCTATCATTTGCATACAATTGCAATGTATATATGCTATGTATAGGAAGTAAACATGGACTGTCAAGACTGGAGATGAAAACCAAATATATTAGTCATTTATCTATTGGTCACATTATCAATTAGATGAATAATCATAATTTATATATTTTATGAATTTCACACTGGCAGTCTACATAGGTACAATTAGTTACTTAACAATAGCTAAGCAAGACTGTGGTTGATTTTGTTCATTAATTAATTTCTTTATTCACTTTACATCCTGATTTCAGCATACATACAAACCCCATGCCCCACAGTTCCTCTCTGACTCCTCCCATGTCTCCTCTGAGAAAGGGGAGCTCTCCCCAACACTAGGGTATCATTTGGCTCTGGCACATCAAGTCACCACAAGACTAGGCATAACCTCTTCAACTGAGGCCAAACAAGGCAGCTCAGTAAGGAGTATAAGATCCACAGGCAGGCAAAATATTGAAGAACAGACCCTTAGACACTGAGCCAACAGCGAGGCAGCATACACCAGCTTTTATGAGGCCCCCAACACATATACAGCAAAGAACTACCAGATCTGGACTCAGTCAGAGAAGACACATCGAACCCTCAAGAGACTGAAAGCCCCAGGGATTGGGAAGGTCTAGTGGTGTAGGGGGTGTGGGAGTGAGGACATCCTCGTGATGACAGGGTGAGGAAATATGGGATGTGGAACAGTCAGAGGGTGAACCGGGAGGGCAATAAAGTCTGGACTGTAAAAAGAGATTAAATAAATAAATAAAAAGAACAGACCCTGCTCTAGTTGTAGGGGTAACAGCATGAAGATCAAACTGCACATGTGCTATATATGTGTAGGGGCCCTAGATCTAGCCTCTGCTTGCTCTTTGGTTGATGGTTCAAGCCTCTGGGAGGCCCTGAAGATCCAGGGTAGTTGACTCTGGTCATCTTCTTGTGGTGTGTCTATCTCCTTCAGGTCCCTCAAGTCTTCCTTAAACTCTTCCACAGGACTACCAGAGCTCTGTCTGCTTACTCTGGGGTCTCTACAGCTGTTTCCATAGGCTGTTGGGTGGAGCTCTCAGAAGACACATATGCTAGGCTCCTGTCTGCAAACATAACAGACTATCAACAAGAGATCTGACACAGGCGACTCCATCATAGGCTTCAACTGGCAGGTCAGAAGAGTAGGCCTAAATTTGTTTTCCGAACTGAACAATTCCAGACAAATCACTTACATTAGAAAAACACCAGGTCTTAGGCAGCCAATCAGAAACCGCCCTACCATCAGAAGCTACCCTTCCACCTGGCCCTGACACAAGGGCAGAGTCAGCAACAGTTTCCAGGCTTCCCCAGCAAAGGTTCTGGATTGTCTCTAGAGATAGAGCCAATGAATTAAGCTAAAGGTCACCTACCCTTCCCTGGAATTCCCCTAATGTGCTTTAAATTGTCTGCAAGCTTACTTGCGCACTTCTATCTTGGTAGATGGTAAACCCCAGCATGCTGGATTTCTGCAGAATAAAACACTCCTTGATTTTACATTCTATTTGAGCCTGAGGTGTCATTCTTCAGAAAATCATGAACCCTTAAAATCATCAATAGTGTCAAGTAATTGGTTCTTGCTCATGGTGTGAGTTTCAAGTTGGGTCAGTCATTAATTGGCCATTCCCCGAGTTAAAAAAAAAAATGCTATGTTTGATTTTATCATTTCCCAGGGAGACTTTGCTGTCTCCTTTTGGTATACAACATTGGATAAAACTTTTTAATATTTGTCCATTTTAACATAAACATATTTTACATTTTTTGTTAAATAAATATTTGATATTTTCTTAAGTCTAGGTGTCTTGACTGTAACTAAGAATAAATTTAGGTTATTTTTTTTTCTGCATGTATGTGTGGTCACTATTTCTTGTTTATGTGTATGGGCACATCACAAGTTGCAGTATGAAAATCAGAGGACAACTTCAGGTATGAATGCCCTCCTTCTATCTTATATGTAAAGCAGGGCTTTTCTCTGTTTTTGTGCTAACAATGCCAGATAGATTGCCCACAAGCTTCCAGGCACTCTCTCTGCCTTCCAATTTGCTGGAGCACTGATGTTATAGACAAACTAGAGTGTCTGCCTTTATGTGTGTTGTGGGAATATCAACCCAAGGCCTTATAATTATTGTGCAAGTACTTATCCCCCATAGAGTTGTCTCTGCAGTCCCTTGGCTACATTTGATAGAAGTTAAGGAATCATAGCTCATATTGTGTCTGGATATGGCTAGGTCTATATAAAAGATATAAAATGAATTGCATGTATCTAATAGTCACATAGATGGTTTTTGTTGGTTTCTTCAGCTAGAGTAAAATCCATATGAACATAGAGAAGTTCTTTTCACTTCTATGCTTTCCTTCCTTGTCAATAGTCTCTAATAATGTGCTATCAATTTAATTATGTCTCTAAATACTCAATTATTTTTGTTGTTGTTTTGCATATAGCTTCCATGCCTTTGATCCATTACCACCTCAATTTATTCTCTTTTTATGTTAATCATGGTGGTGCTTCTGCTGCTTCCACTGCTTCTTCTGCTTCTGCTTCCACTTCTGCTTCCTCTTCCCCTTCCTACCCCTTCTCCTTCCACTTCTTTCCCCTTCCTTCCCCTTCCTTCCCCTTCCTCTTCCTTCCCTTCCCTTCCCCTGTCCCTTTCCCCTTCCCCTTCCTTCCTCTTCTTCTTCTCCTGTCCCCTTCCCCTTCCCTTTCTCCTGTCCCCTTCCCCTGTCCCCTTCCCCTTCCCTGTCTCCTTCCCCTTCCTCTGTCCCTGTCCCCCTTCCCCTTCCCCTGTCCCCTTTCCCTTCCCCTGTCCCCTGTCCCCTTTCCCCGTCCCATTCTCCTGTCCCCTTCCCCATCCTCCCCTTACCCTGTCCCCTTTCCCCTCCCGCCTCCCTCCTCCTCCTCCTCCTCCTCCTCCTCCTCCTCCTCCTCCTCCTCCTCCTCCTTCTTCTTCCTTCTTCTTCTTCTCTTCTTCTTCATAAACTCTTCTCTTTTCTCAGACAAAGCTTTCCCCTTGTCTTACTCTTCCAACATCACAGTTGCCACCTCAGGCAATACTATTTACATTCATTTGCTTCCTTAGTCTTAGAAGAGAAGAATTCCCTTTTGTTTGTGCTAAATTTCACTCCCATTGACATCTGGATCATTTGACTGCTCAGAAATCCACCCTTCCTTCTGTCACATTAAGAGAGTTCCTTTGTTTTGTAACTCTTACTGAACACTCTCCAAGCCTATTTCATTCTGGTAAAAATGTCACCTGCATCTCATTGCCCCTGTTCCCTCATCAGCACTCAATTTCGTCATCTCCATTCAAGCTTATTGTTAAGACTTAGGGCCACTTTTGTACTCTTGGGTTCAACAATTTCACTTGACATGTCTGGTTCATTTTCCTTGCTTTTTTTTTTTTTTTTTTTTTTTTGATATTTTATGCCCTCAAACAGCCCAGAATTTTTACCTTACTTACTATTTCATAGTCCCTTTTCCTTTCTTGTAAATATTCTAATTTTTGCAAATTTCAGCACTGTTCTCACTTATACTATCATCTCTACATATGTCCTTGAATGGTTCTCTGGACATATTAAATTTATAATATTAGCATTTGATATATTGATTGATTTAATATATACTAATACAGTGAAAGAGCACTAAAACATTTTTTATTATTTTCTATCATGTTGTCCTCACATTTTATTTAAAGTAGAAATATTGCTATCTTTTTCTAGATAGAAAAAAAATAATTTAAAGAATATAAGCCGGTAAATTTAAGTCACAGTTATTGTTTTTGAGAGTGGGTCTGGTTTTAAATCGCTTATTGTTATAAGCTGCAACAACTTTGCTGGTTACATTTCCCAGTTACCATATATTTGCATAGTGGGGAAAAGAAAGTTGAAAATGCAAAATTCATTAGCTCAATACAGAGTAGAAGTTTATTTGGGGAACTATTGGTTAGGAACAGCATTCTGAACACAAACTTGGAACCACAGGCTCTTAAAATTCTGTTAGGGTAACCCACTTTTGAAAATGTCTGCTACAAAAAAGTAAACATTTATTAGCAGCTTTATTTCTAACATTTTGCGAACAGGGCTAGGAATCTTTCCTATAAGTGTCACTGGTGAACTGAGGACATGATGGCTTTAGTGATAATAAAAAATAATAAGATAATGTAATAATAATAATAATATTATTATTATTATTATTATTACATTATTATTATTATTTTGGTTTTTCAAGACAGGGTTTCTCTGTGTAGCCCGGGTTGTCCTGGAACTCAGTCTGTAGACCAGGCTGGCCTGAACTCAGAAATCTGCCTGCCTCTGCCTCTGCTCTGCCCCAAGTGGCTTGAGCCACCACTGCCCGGCTTGAGATAGATATTATTTTACATAAGTGTAAAAGGAATCTGTGTTAAATTCAACTTATTGTGGCAGATAGGCCATAGCAAGCTGTTTCTGGAGCTTTCCATTGAGCTTCTGCAGCGATTCACCTTGTATATGACCCATACTTCCTCTTCTTTTTGCCCACTGTGGTAAGTTTCAATCTGACTTTGGGATGGAAAGTTCCCAAAGAAGAACAATCTTGTGGCTCAAGTCTCCACAAAATTAATACAGCTTTCCAAACTGTTTGGAATCACATATGAGACATGTCATCAATCAAACTGTTGATTACACTGATACTTCAGTGGCATGTATCTTCATGAGAATAGCGAAGTTTTCACTTAAAATAAAAAATATCCGCTTTCCAAACCAATCTCCAACAACAACAAAAACTGCAGGTATTTATTTACTCAGTTTTTATTCCCCCTTGGAGTAGTTTTTTGTTTTTTGTTTGTTTGTTGTTTTGTTTTGTTTTGTTGTTGTTAGTAGAGAGCAACAAAATAACTCCTTACCTTGTTTTCTGAAATGTGACTGAGAGAGTAAGGTTTCAGTATTACCTACCAACCATGCAGAATCACATTTAACAGGAGACGCTGGTGATTCACCTGCACATCAGCGTCTGAGAAAAGCTGAGGAAAAGAACATTTCTTTCCCCATTTCTTATCCTCCAGCTTATATTTATGTTTATCTACACTCTTACTCTGTGCTTTGATGCTTCATTCAATTCTTGCTTACTTTGTTATTCTTGCTCTACATTTTTCCTTTGCTTTTAAAAATATAGATTTTATTCCATCTTAACATTTTATATCATTGCATCCTCTCTCTTCTCTCTTGAAAACCTCTCCCTATGGCCCCTTTCTTAGTAATTTCTCAACCTGTATGGCACTTCAAATAAAACACGTATTTCTAAAGATTCAAAACTAGCACCAACAAATGACAGAAAATGTGGTGCTTAATAAGAAACATTTAGTTTTACATCATAGAGATGACAGCAAAAGGAAAAAACTTTGACTAAAATAGATTTTATTCAAAATTTATTTGACCATATAATTGAACTGCAGTTTCTGGTATTTTTTAAACTTCTATCAGTTTCACACATTTTACACTATATTGTGATCATGTTCATGCTATGATGCTCTTATTCTTCATTTGTGATCACTTTCTGTTCTATTACTTTTGTGCCTGTTTTCATGTCTTTTCTACACTGGAGGGAATGGCTTGTGTGGGTATGTAACACAGATACTCACTCGTCAAGTTTGACAGTGTACTGTGTCCTTGTTCTACCAAACTCTACAAAAACTTTTCATGTAATCAGCCAAAATCAGCCATTTCTATAACTGGCTTTAAGTGTGTGCAATTTTTTTCTTAAGATTGGAGTTTTTCTATAGATGCTGCAATAGAGGAATACACATACATATGTGTGTATCTGTGTGTGTGTGTTGCATGTGTGTGTATTTAATAAGGATTAGTTTCTTTATGTGGAACAAAATGTAATAAAATTATTAACATGTAAAAATAGAGAAATGTGCTAATGCCAGTTTGGCTAAAAAATCATTTTCCATAGGCCATGAACATTGACAGCAATATTTTGGTTTGATACTCATTAATACTGGAGTACAAAATTAATACAAAACTAGGTATTGGGACCTTTCAATGGTTGCAGATACTAGAGAATATGAAGATTATAAGTCATTCTATGTTGAGCTAATACACAGTCCATTTAGCAGCAGTTTAGTCTATTTGATTTATCTCTATTATAATGATACCTGGAATTAATTACAAAGGTAAAGACAGATTATAAAATTTTCATATCAAATGACATAAATTAAGTAGCTATAGTTAAAATATCGTTCCTTTCATATGATTACTAAAGTGCTAAAACTTACATAATTATCAGACTCAAACAGGTAAAGAAATGTTTCTCTCTATTCCATTGCATTTTAAAACAATCAAACAAACAAACAACTGCTGTTTTTCTAATCCAGTGAGCCAAGATGTTAAAGTTTTAAACATAGCACAATATCATTCACTGAGATATAAATGTAGGGAATTTTGCTGAAGGTAAATTTTTACCTCTCATTGGCCCTTCCTCAGTTTCCAGGCATCTTTTCTCTCCCACTTCTCTGTAGTACATGCATAGAAAACCTAGAAGCTAGGACTTGTGTATGTCAGACTTGATTCTTTCACATATAGTATTTTCCAGTTCCATCAAATTTTCTAAAACTTGTATAATTCTATTTTAGAGTTGAATAAAGATGTGTGTACATTGCATCCACATCTTTTTAGCTATGAATGGGCATGGTGGATGATTCTACTTCCAGCAATAAGCACACATTACCTACTGTTGTAGTTTATATGGAGTCCCTTGATAGATGTCCAGGAGTGGTATTGCTGGTTCATATAGAACATTTTTGTTGCTTACATTAATCAAGACACTATGCATGTCTTAGTTAGTGTTTTACTACTGTGACAAGACACCATGACTAAGCAACTCTTATAAAGGATAACATTTCATTGAGCTGGTTTACAGATTAAGAGTTTCAGTCCATTATCATCAAGGTGGGAGCATGGCAGCAGCCAGGCAAATTTGGGGCTGGAGGAGCCGAAAGCTCTACATCTTGTTTTAAAGGCAGAATGGAGAAGACTGTCTCCTATATGCCTAGGAGGAGGGTCTCAAAGCCCACCCAACAGTGACACACTTCTTCCAACAATGCGACACCTAACTTCAGCAAGGCCATACATCCTAAGAATGCATCCATGGTCAAAGATAAGGAGTTCATTGACATTCAAATGTAAACCATATTCCTTACTGCCTTTAGAAATGGATACCAGAAAAGCTACTGTATTAATTCCATCTTTTATGATGAAATCTGTAATTTTTAAAAATATAAATAAAATTTTAAGAGGTGGCTTTTTTTTTTTTTTTATAAAACATTGATAGTGCATGTTCTCAATGTAATTATAATGGTTATCTTTTTTCCTCTGTTTTAAAATATAAAGTTCAACCACTTCATAACTTAAACATCCATTTTTCCTTAACATGTCTTCTGAAATAGTCTTTAAATGTTTTGATTTTAAAATATGAATATATCATTTGCTCAACAATTATTCATCATAATTTTAAAAGTTCCAAATCTTGATTTATGGGGGGGAAATCTACCATAATTTCTTTCATCCAAGACTTTATTCTGCAAGACATTTATCTAGAGAAATATAGGCATACCTCTGTATACAGCTGTATGTTACAGAAATATATTCTGATGAAAGAAAGACAATACACATAAATTATTTGGCAAGAAAACATTCCATTAACTGTAGACAGCTGACCTTCACTGAGTACAGGATGATTCATGAGAAAGGCTGCATTTGCAAAATAAATTCTGAGAGAGGCCACAGTTGTCAGATCCTGGCAGAGGTTTGGAGTCATTTCGTAATTGAGCATTAGATTTACGAAGTCAATAACATCAACAATGTATTTTGATTTTATCTTAATTGTATGCAATTAGACCTAGGTGTGCTTTTCATAAAATTAAAGATCTGGAGCATGGCAACATCAAAGACACCAGTGTACTTTACTTTGCTGGATGAAACAAATTGAGTTTTTAATATGCTTTTGGGATTTCCACATATTTATGGAGATGAATGCTGTGAAGTCTTCGTGTCGTCCTGATTTTATCTTCTCAGAATGACAAGTGAAAAGAAAGTACCGCTTTAAAGTTCAGTGTCATATGCTGACTCATTTAACAGTGTAGTTTTGAGGACATGTAAGTGCCAAGCTACTGTTTAGGCTGTGGCAATAAATATAAGGAATACAACATACAAATATGTAGTAACATATACTTTCTGGGCATCTATATTTATATTACATTACATTGATTGAGATCGGAAGAGATGTCTATGTGGGAGATGCTATTTCTGGAGCAGATAATCTTGAGTGTATAAGTAGAGAAAGGAAGATGATCCAAAAGCATGCATGCACTTGCTCGTTCTTCTTTGTTATTGGTATGAATGTAATGTGACCAGATGCTTCCTCCTACTGCTCTGGCTTTTTCAGAGATGGACTTTAGTCTGGAAGTGTGAACTAAGATAAATCAAATAAATCCTTTTTTTTTGTTTGTTTGAAGTTGCCTTTGTTGGCACATCTTATCATAACAACACAAAAGAAACTAAGACAATACAAAATTAAATATGTTTTACATACAGTGCTGCTTTGGAACATCGTGGTGAAGAAAGGAAAAACTGAGGAAATTAAACTGGAGCATGCTGGAAGGGAATCAGATTTATATTATATGTAGGAATTTGCTGGATACCTTTGTAAAGAGGAAAGCATAATTAAGATGTTGTGTATCAATTAAATTTTCTATTGAAAGCATTTTGGAGGAAAAGAAGCAAAGGTTTACTGCCATCAGAAAGCAAGTTCTGCCAATAGGAGAAAAAAAAAAAAAAAACAGAAAAACAAAACATGACCCAGGATGTAGGACCAGGAGAATGCTCCATACTACAGTGTTCTCAGGTAAGTGATGAGATTTCTGTTTGTAAATTCCCTAAGATGACTTAGGCTTAGGGTTTCACTAAATTGTCTATGTGATAGAAACTGATTGAATTAAATGTAATTGAAATTAAAGGCTTTGCACTTGTGGGCTTTCAAATTGTCATGTTACATGGACAAACAAATAAATGAAAACAACTTTAAAGCACTATATTTTTTTCTTTTTTCAAACTTAGAAAGTAAAATTAGGAGAACTTAACATTTTACAGGATTTATGTCTACAAAGCACACAAGTGCTTGTGATTTTTAGAGTTGACTTTTAGATTCAAACTAAATTCCATTTCTTCACTTACTCAGTATAAACACTTGATTGAGTTTTTAAATCACTTGGGAGTAACTTTTTCTTAGTCTAGATGTTAGGGATTGCCACAGTACTCATTATAGATAGCTAAGTAGGAATGGAATTGACTGTTCATTTACTGAGAAGATCCTTGGTACAATGTAAAATTTTGTGGAATGTTAATTGATCTTTCTATTCACTATATTATTGACCCTACCTATGCTTTATTGCGATGATCAAAGGATTTTGTGTTATAGATAAGAGTCACTCCCAGTAACTATGGCAGACGATATTGAAGACGACTTCATCTAGAATTAGCAATTGGTAGAAACGTGGTAGAGGTGGAAGGGGGTGCCTCTGTGGGCCCAAGGCTGAGGCATCCCTTTCCCCTAAGGTAGCTATAGGACAGATATAGTATGAAAGAGAGTTTATTTAGGGCATGGGAAGGGGAATTGAGGAGGGAGTAGAGACAGAGAAAAGGAGGAGGAGAAAGGAGGAAGATGAGGAGAGAGAGAGAGAGAGAGAGAGAGAGAGAGAGAGAGAGGAATGTGCAGGCCAGGAACACATGGAGAGAGAAGGTGAACGGGATGAAGAAAGAGGAAGAAGGGCAGGGAGAGAAGGGGCAGAGAGTAAGATAAAGTGGATAGGAATTGAGGAGAGGGCAAACAATCCCTATTATAGTGAGTCAGGCATACTTGGCGATTGCCAGGTAACTATGGGGCGGAGCCTAGAAGGAATGTTAACACCAAGAATTCCTTGCTACAGTCTTTCAGGATCAATTTATACCACAATTACTAGTGGGTAACATTTCTGAGTTGAAGCTGACATTTCATTGAAGATGGCTTTGTTGAGAATCCTCCTTTCTCTAGGTAGATCAGTAGGATGGAAAACTCCATAAAGGAGTTTCTCTCTCCTCTAGACTAACATGATTTAGCTTCTTATCTGATACCATTTGCCCCTACTCATTCTCTACTTCATACAGTTTTCTTCTATAGACTGTACACTGAAATTAGCTAATCTAGACTCAGACTCAAGGAAACATGGATGCTTGTTTAGCACAGAGCCTGGTGCCTTACTCCAGTAGAGTCTTGGTACAGCAGCTGGTTGTGAAAAAATACCCAAGGTGATATTGATTCTTATACATTGAGTATGTCCAGAAGCTCCATGGAGTTGATATTGAGATGAAAGTGTCACAACTGCCTCAGACTCTCACTCAATCTGCTAAATGTGCTTCTTTTGGCAGACCTTGTAATCTTGAAATCCAAAAGTACTTTAATATTGTGTTTGTGTGAATTTCACTTTTTTCCCCTCCTTTCTGATTGCCTAAAGTAAATTAACAGATCACTGTTTAAAGAAAAAAAATGTTGTTTAGAAACATTATGTATGTGTACTTTAAAATCTTAAAATTATAAATTTCCACTAAAAAAAATAGTTTAAAATAAATTCACTATGTATTTTAAAATGACAAGTAGATTCTTATTTGTGTTATATAGCAACAAGAAGCAAGTAACATTGGCTTATTAGTATAATGTAAAGTTAAAAATAGAGATATTTTGGGGTAATTCCTGAATAACATTTTGCAACAATTTTGTTTTGACTAATCAAAAGGATTGAGTATTATTCTTTCTGTATTAGCATTATGGATTTATTTTTTATACAAAATGTATCATTTTTCAATAGTATTTAGCGAAGTGTTTTGAAAAAAATGTGATTAGAGAAGTTATATTTGTCTCTCCTGAAGTTTTTCTTGCTTTTCTTTTGTGTATTCATTTTAAAATTCAAAAATTGTTTTATGAGTCATCTTCACAGCACACCTATTATTATCATTAGCGATTGCATCTAAGACAGTCTCCAAATCCTAATCTTCACTATTTGTAACACAAATTCTATGCATACCTTCCAAATCATCACCCCCCCACCCCCAGAGAATCTGCTGCAGCTCTGTCTGCCTCAGAGCCTGCTCATTCCAAGCACTTATGCTCACCAACTATTAGCACCTGCCGAAATCCCTCTCCATCAGTCATCAATCATCAGCAATCAGGCAGCTACTTGATAATTAGTCAAGAGGGGGAAAAAACACTTCAAAGAACTAAAAATATTTTGCACGGTGACTTTGTGCATAAAATAATTATTTTCCCTCTATTAATCCCCTTCACATCACTGAGCAGTACAGAAACTTAAGAAATATTGTATACAAGGGCTGCTACCATCCAGTGTGTGCTATGCTAATTTTTTCATGGTTGTAAGAAAGATGTACATGACATCAGGCAATCCTAGGAGTGACAGATTTAATATCTTTGTCATTATGTATATGGAAATACATATATGAATATGCTTTACTAATATATACTGTTATATTTTCATCATAATCTTTGATAAAAGATGTTGAAGGAACAATATTCACAGACAACAAGTAAGACCTATTTTGTTCAGGGCCATGAACCTCACTACCTTTGTGACACATATTCATTCAATGAAACTTTATTTAATTGAAAGGAAGAAAGAAGAACATACTGTTTGCCCCTCCAAATTATAAAAAATTTGAGGCAGAGAGTAATCAATGGAAAAGTTTCATGGGTGAGAATCTAGGGCAGCCCAGCTTTAGATTCTGTGTTCTTGAACACAGGAAAGCAAGAAACAAAATATATGAAGTGATTGCCAGCAAGCAAGCTAATGGTAAACCCAGTGGCATCTCATGGATATTGATATAAATTACAGCTTCTCAGACCTCCCTAAGATGACAAGATGGAAGTGAATTGGCCTTAGTAAAATAGCAGTTAATGATGGAAAAGATATCCATTATAAGCGTGCAGCAACTATTTTGTTTTACTCTATAAAAGTTTCTGCAGCCCTTTAGAAGTCCAGCAGGATCATATTAATTTCCCATCTCAGATCTCATTACGTGTTCTTCATTGGTAGGAACAATAAACTTTGTAACTTGAAATCAACTTGCAGAAATTATAAAAAAAAAAAAGAAGAAGAAAGAAGAAAGAAAGAAAGAAAGAAAGAAAGAAGAAAGAAAGAAAGAAAGAAAGAAAAAAAAAACTTGGAGAGATATTTTTTGTATGGCTGCATTAAAATTATTTTCAATCATTTGCTTTTGTGCTTAAATCTGATTTTTCTAATTGGATTTTTGCCTCTTCCTAAACAATAAATCACACAAAAAACTATTTCCGGAACATCAGGAATATATAGAAGGTTGGCGTGAAGACAGTTATGCTTGATGTTTGCTTGAGTTTCATTTCACTTGCAATTTTAATTGCTAGTGCAGAGTATGTATATGAGATCTATCAACTGTAGGTTTAGAAAATGTTGAATCCACTGTATCTAGTGCACACTTGTGATGTGTATGTAGATATATAAATATGATCATTTTGTGTATACACATACACACAAGTTCCTTAATGTCTTAATTAGCTTAACGTGTCTGGCAGTTGTCCTCGAATGTCTCCTATGGCTATTTGTTTCTTCGTCACAGTATCTTTTTACACAGAGATTCAAATGAAATGGCAATAGAAAAATTTAAAAACATATAAATATATTTTACATGCATATTTCATGATTTTTCTATTTTCCTGTAGTTATAACTTCATTGACAAATAATTATAGTTGTCATAAATATACAGTCTCTGTCTTTTTATTTGTGTCCAGTATTGATCTCTTATTGATAAATAAGCAAAAAGGTATTAAAAATAAATAAAATGAGATACTAGTGTTGGAGAAAGTAACAATCTTAATGATACCAAGCCACATTGATAATTTTTTCTTGAATTAGCATTTTTTCACAGTAATTTTGAAAATAAGAGCTTTTTAAATATTTAGACTTATAAGCATTTCTGAGTAGAAAACTATTTCCAAATGCAAATCTGCAAAATGGAAAGTATTGATCTTTTTTTATTATGTGCTCTGAGACAGGAATCATTATATATTTTTATCCTTGAATTTGTCTGCAATTACACTGATGCAGATGGTAAATCTCTTTCCTGATATACTTACATGGAAAGAAGATACCAATTCAGATCTCAATGAAACATTGAATGAGCAGCAGTGTTGAGGGAAAGGAAAAAGGAGGAGGGACTTGGAAAGATCATGAAGTCATGCAAGCCACACATTCACACTTCATTCATTTTCTCACTGATTTCTTTAGAAACAGCAAAAGACAGAAGGTCTTGTACATGCTTTAAAAGGGTAACAAGACATAGCAAATTTATCCAGTGAGTAGTCAAGTCCCTACTTGATTTATTTTGAAGCTTTCACGGAGAGAAGCTGAACAAATAAAAAAGTTAGAAAGAAATATTTAGAAGAAAAATATAATGAAAAGATCCCTAGAAAGTGAGATTAAGAAAAAGCTAAGATTGAGGAAACAATAGTACAATATTCCAAGACACAGACAGTCCCTGGAAAACAAGAAGTAGTCACATGTTATTAGAGGATCCCATGTACATAAACTTGAGCCTGCAGGGCTGTGTTCATACTTGCATGCATTGAAAGAGGCATACACTAAAAATAAGCAAAGGATCTGAACATAGTGAGTACATTAGAGATCATATTCCATACAACTGTTTTAAAGAAAATGAAAAATAATATAGCGAGTCACATTTTCAATAAGGGGCTTGTGATTGTCATGAAAACTAGAAAATGAAGACATAAAATATCCAGTAGACATGTATAAAAGTAACAGACATGAAGTTAACTTCCATTCAGAGGATATATGCCTTTAACAACAGAAAATTTGTCTCATGCAACTTAATAGATTCTGCTAAGAGAGGGCGAATCAGACTGAATTAATTTGAAGAATACAGAATCTTAATGTTTCTCAAAACATTAAGAAGGTCATGATAAAAGTCCTTGCCATTGAGTAAAAGCAAATGCTCCCTGGGAGAAAAGAAGTCACCTTCTAAGCTAATTGTTAAAGGCTCTTACATGCAGGGCCAAGATCAGCTCAACCGTCTGGACAGTTGCCATTTTCTTCTCAACAATAAAACACTGAACTTCTCTGAGCTGAGATTTATGGTTTGTAGTATATTTGCTGTGAACCAACATGCAAATAATGACAACAAAATTAAAAAAACTGAAAACAAAAAACAACCAAAACCAAATCAAATGATGCTTTTCAAGACAGGATTTCAAACCTTTCCCACAGCAAGGTCTCTGAGTCATGTTCAGTGCACAATTACATGACATCTTGTTATTTTTAAATAAAAAAAAATGAGATTATTATATAATTACATTTTTACTCCCATTTCCTTCCCTATATCCACGCATATACAGCTCCCCTCTCTTCTTGAAATTCATGGCCTCTTCTTCGTTAATAGTTATTGCATATATATATATATGTACACATATATTCCTATGTATAACCTGTTTAGTGTGCATAATGCTATTTGTATGCATGCTTCCACGCTGAACCTTTGGTACTAGACAATAGTTGGTATGCTTCTCTCACTATGGAAGACTACCTCTGTAGCTCCTACCTGTACTCTGTTGGCATTCTGTGTGTTGTGTTGTGACTTAATTGGCTTCTCACCAGTTTGCTTTGGCATACCTTTGGTTTTGTCATTGTCTGACTCACATTTGAGTAGTCATGTCGGTAAGACTTTATAATTATAGCTTCTGTAATTACTAGGAGACACAGTCTCCCATCTTATCTCTCTTTCTCTTACAATCATTTATTTTTCAATAGGCTTTAAATTTTATTTTATTTTTATTGGATATTTTGTTTATTTACATTTCAAATATTATCCCCTTTCTCCGTTTCCCCTTCAGAAACCCCCTATCTCATACCCCTCCCCCTGCTTTTATGAGGGTGTTCCCCCACCCACCCAACCCTGCCTCCCAGCCCTGGCATTCACTTATACCTGGACATCAAGCTTTGACAGGACCAAGGCCCTCTACTCCCATTGAGGCCCAACAAGGCCATCTTCTGTTATATATGAGGCTGGAACCATGGGTCCCTCCATGTGTACTCTTCAGGTGATCTTTTAGTCCCTGGGAGTTCTCAGGGGTCTGGTTGGCTGATATTGTTGTTCTTCCTATGGGGTTGCAAACTCCTTCAGCTCCTTCAGTCCTTTCTCTCACTTTCTCCATTGGGGCCCTGTGCTCAATCCAACAGTTGGCTATAAGCATCTGCCTCTGTATTTGGCAGGCTCTGGAGAGCCTCTCAGATGACAGGTAGATCAGGCTCATGTCAGCCTGTACTTCTTGGCATCTGAAATAGTGTCTGGGTTTGGTGTCTGCATGTGGGATGTATCCCCAGGTGGGGCAATCTCTGGATGGCCTTTCCTTCAGTTTCTGCTCCACTCTTTGTCCTCATATTTCCTTTGGATAGTAGCTATTCTGGGTTAAAAATTTTTTAAGATGGATGTGTGGCCCCATCCCTCAACCAGAGGGGTGGAGGAGAAGTCATGCCTAATCTTTAGATATGGTCTCTACAGGTTCTTTCCCCCTTTGTTGGGTATTTCAGCTAATGTCATCCCTGTTGGGTCCTGGAACCTCTTGCTTTCCTGGCATCTGGGACTTTCTGGCATCCCCCATTAGTACACACCACTGTTCAATTTCCTGACCCTCTGTACAACTCCTGTGTCTCCTCCCACATCTGATCCTGCCCCCTTGTCCCTCTCCTTCCTCTCTTCCTCCTAAGTCCCTCCATCCCTCTACCGTCCTGTGATTATTTTGTTCCCCTTTCTAAGAAGGACTGAATCATCCACAATGTTACCATCCCCTCTTCTGTAATGCTCCTTTCCATAGGGCAGGGAGTCCTTTAGGTGAGACAGGGCTCTCCAGCTCCTCATTTTGATTGGTCATGTTTCTCTGTAATTGTCTAAATCTGTTGCAAAGACAGGTTTTCTTGATGAAGGTGAAGACTACATTTATCTGTGGGATTAGGGCAAATGTTTATAAACTGTCCTGGGGATTTTAAGTTTTTAGTAAATTAGTAGTCATAGGTTCTCTGTGACTTCATTAACACTAAGTACTAGATAGATTTCCATTTCCAGGCTTGGCTTCCCTCCTATTGAGTAGATCTTAAGTCAAATGAGAAATCTCTCATATATAGTTACATAAAGGATGATGTAAAGTGTAAAGCTAACTGAGTCTAACACTACAATTGCTTTCTATAATTCAGTAATGAGACTTTAGTCTGTAATTGTAATGATAAAGCATTGTTCAAATACAGTTTCAAGATGCCAGTGAAAGAATATCAAATAAAATCTTTTAGGTATATCATTCATGACATCATGTTACTGAAATGGGTGATAATGTAAACTCATTTGATGTTATCTGCTTATCTTTGTGTAAACGTCGATCACAAACAATTCTAAACTGTTTATTTTCTGCACTTAAAGGATAAAAATATGGGATCTAATTGCTTAATATTCACTAAAAATGTCTAAACTTTTGTTAATAGGTATTTGATTTAGCATAATATTGTAAACTACATGTGTGGTTTTGCTAGAATTCCCATTTCATATAAATATGAACACATTAGAACCAGGCAAATTTAGAATTTACCTGGGTTAAGCATACAAATATATACATAATATTACTTGAGTAACATATCTAGGCTATTTTGGATTAGAATGGACTTGAATATAGTCAGTAACTCACTCTTTCTCGCTCATATTTATAAGACTTTAGACATGCCTTAGTTGTGTGGGCTTGGAGACATGTCAGCCAATCATCGACTATATCCTAAAAGACTCATTTATGTCTGTGGGAATTAGCTCTACATAAATATTTTAAATAGCCCCAATCTCGTAACTTAAATCAGCATTATACTTCTTCTGAATTGGCTTTACATATATTATTAATGTATTCAATCTAATAAATCTGTAAGATAGATATTAATAGTCTTTTCACATTAGATGCCAAAGCATTGTATAAAAATGGATTTAAGGAACCTCAGTACTAGTAGAGGAGCAAAGGCTTCATCATATGATGTGAGGTTAAATTTTGTACAATTTTCACTATATCATGCTGTTTGATACTGTGATATTTTTTCTACTAAAAATTCTGACACCTTCCTAGCCTTGAAAGTCTTGGTTCATGTAATAGCTGATTTATGTTAAACAAGTTAATTAATCTGTCTGAATCTTAGTTTCCTAACATATAACATAAATTTGTTAAGGACAGTAATATCTTCTGAAATGGCTACCTACATACTTTGATGTTCTCTTATGAAATAAAAATGAAAGTATCCTGCAAGACAGAAAAAAATGTACAATTAAAATAGCTGAAATGTATTTTAAGAATCTCTCTTGATTTATGACATTTTTAAATTTCTTATTTTTTATAATTTTAATTAAAAAACAAATTTAAAAATTATCACAAATTGTGTAACTTGTCTTTATATTATAAATAGCAGCTTTAGATAAAACTATGAATATTTAGCTTGCATATAGAATCATTAATATTACATGCTTATTTGTACTTCTTATAGGCATCTTTTAGACAAAATAGCCAAAGAATTGTGTAAACTAACTGAGTTGTTTATGTTTTTATTTTTGACATATTCTACCAATACCTTCTACATGTAAGTGATGAAGGAAAGACCAAAAAGAGGGGACACTTGGCTTTCTGTATCTTTCCAGTTTTTCTATGTCATGTGTGTATTAGTAGACATGTTTGATAAATATCAGGTTAATATAAGAGGAAGGGACACAGAGGCTTCTCTGACCCTTCATGACTCTTTTCCCACCACTGCTATCTTTCTACATTAGAAACAGCTTTGGGTTTTAAGAAAGCCTAGTCTTATATCTGTATCATCATCACCACTGGTTGGTCAGTAGGTGAAATATCTGCTGTAATTGCTCTAAGTCCCAGAAAGTTTACTTGATATTGGGTCTAGCAGAATGCAGTACTTTTTAGGCATTGGGGATGTTCTATTCATGTGAGTTGGTAAGGACTGGAGCAAGCAGTTTGAATATATTTCCTCTGTGCAAATGCTTGCATTATGGCTCATTAAATGTTATTGGTAACATTATACATACAATGGAAATCATTAATTCAAGAACATTCCTTCTAAGCAGAAAGTCTTGGTTAACTGCAAAGGTCACAATTTCACAAGGCTAGTCTGTCTACCTTGAATTGTTGGAAAGAAATTACATATGAAAGTTATCTAGAAGAGTCCTTTCTAGACTCCTAAGAAATGCTAACTCAGAAATATATAAGCAAGTGTTTATGCTCTTATTCTATTGTATAAAATGACTTTAAGTTAGTGAATTAATATTTACTGGAGGATCTCAGGAAATAGAGGAATTGTGCGAATGATGAAGGCATGAGGCTGTTAAGAATCCAATGCTCCTGAAGGTGGCTTGGAAAGACTGGAAGAGAAGCACAGCTTATTTTAAGAAGACTGTGGCTGTAGCTTTGTTGATAGAATGATGATTTTGCATGAGCTAAATCCTGAGTTCAATCTCTAGATAAATCTGGAATTTCAGTACCTGAGGGTAGGAGGCAGGATAATCATAATTTTGGGGTCACCTTTGGCTACTTAAGAAGTTCAAGAGAAGCCTTGGTTACAGGAAACCCCATTCAAAGATAAAACAAAGCAAAATCAAAGAAGATATTCTAAAAAGATGTAGTATGGCATTAGACAAGTGCCCAGTTTTTGCTCTAGTCTACATAGTCTTGCAACTGTTTCTCTGCTTCTCAACGGTTTGTAATAATTACACATGAGCAAGGTTTGTTCTGTACAACTCTTATATCATTGTGATTATATTTAGAGTCCACTGGCAATTTAATCATCACATTATAGAATGAATGAGTAGAGACCACTGAGGGCAATTTAAAACAAATTAAAAGCAAACCAATATCAGTATCTATTTTTTTAACTATATTAGATAATAATGTATTAGATATAGAGAGACTCGCAGTAAGTTGTTCCCATTTGGTTCTCCAAAGTTTACATAGTGCTCCCATCCTGCATAGTCTTGGTCCCATCCTTAGGTCTCTCTCTTTACTAGTTCACAAAAAGTGATTCAATGAAATGCTTATTTATATACCAGAGATGGCATCTAGGATTTCCTAATCTCTTTCTATCTTTCTTTCTTTATTTCATTCTTCCTTTCTGTCATTTTAAACTATCCCTATAGAAATGGAAAAAATATTAATGTATGGGAAGGTATGATTTAGTTTTCTTATGCTCATTCTGCAATTTGGAGGATTTTTACGGTGTTTATTTCCTTGCATTCACCTGAGGTGTTGCTTTATTTTAAACACATATCTCTGTTTTGGTATTCTGTGCAGGGAACTTCCATCTGATTTGATTTCTCTCAGGCTCTCACACAATCAGGTAATGTTCTCATTTTCAAATGCTAATGTTCAGCTTTATATAGCAGTTAGTTGCAAACGCATGACAATTACATTTCTTCTATGGTAAATATTTTA
Organism: Mastomys natalensis; assembly: GCA_021653895.1. Lineage (NCBI taxonomy): Eukaryota > Metazoa > Chordata > Mammalia > Rodentia > Muridae > Mastomys > Mastomys natalensis. The sequence goes on from JAJTUV010001019.1 coordinate 797,621, forward strand.
GTATTTTAAAGGAGCTTTTATCTTGCTATTAAATAAACCATCTTATCAGATGCAGAAACACAGTAATTTAAACCCATTTTGATTCACTAAATTTCTATTTTATATTGTTCATTGGCTTTTCTGAACCTCAACCAACCCTGAATCTTAACTATAATATACAACTTATCAATGTCTCTAAATATGTTTGAATTCAATGAATCAAAAAGTGTATGTTTTAAATACTTAGTATTTAAAAAACGTTTAAAGTTGTAAATCTGTAAAGTGTTTTTCTCTTGTGATGAGAATTGTCTTCTGAAGGATTAGCTTGATGGGCTTAATACAGCTCTTAGATTCCTTGCCCATGCCACTACTGCCTGAAGAGAAATGCAATGGCTATTAGTCTATGAGAAGTTCGTTCATCTATACATTTATATCTTCATCTAACTTCTTTGTAATATGTGAGTTAATAAAAATCAGATGTTCAACAATGAATATGTTTTAAGATATTTAAATAATATATATATATATATTTTTTTCCATGTGTGTTTGTCCATTACATATTTTTTGTGGCGATCAGAAAAAGACATTGAATTCCATGAAACTAGAGGTATGTAATGCTGTGAATCACCTTTGGGGTACATGGCCTCAAACCACGGTCTTCCTTGAAAATAATATATACTATTAACCATTGAGTTATCTATCCAGACCAGCATTGAAAAATTTAAAAGTTGAAAAAAAATATATAAATGAATTATATTAAAATACATTCATATATATGTATATATGCAAAAAATTAAATAAATGGTTACCAACAAAATAGTCAATACTTTACTAAGAAAAAAAGTTTCTTGCAAGTCAAGGAAAATAGTCAAAATATTAATCATCTCTATAAGAACAAAATAAACAATTTTGTATGTTCAAATGAGATTTTTAAATTGAACAATTACCTTGTATTTTAAGGATGATTTTAAATTATATTCATCATAAATATAAAGTTAAACACAAGGAAGATATTTTGGGTGTATTAAATTAGTTTTCAAGCCATAATTACATAAGTCAGTTTTTACTGATTCATACACTTATGCCAGTATTCTTTTAAACTAATGATAATGAGGATGCTGGTAGACCAGTCGTACTTAATTAGGCTTACAGCCTTGATGGCCTATTTGGGAGTTTGCATACTGGCATGTTTGTTTGGCAAGAAGAGATATGGGATGCAGCCAAGCCTTTTTCATGCACATGAAAAGCACAATCCGTATGTAATCATTATCCCTATGCAGTCTGTGGCATATTGTGGGGACATAAAAAGAAACAAGGTTAAGTGGTTTTATTTCATATTAAAAGAATATTAAGTGAAACAAACGTTCTAATTATATGTTGCAACAATACCATTAGAACAATTTATCAAGAATACAAGATATTGCATTTTGAATAAAATGTTTACTTATATATCTAAATGGAAATATATGTTGATGTTTGTATCCCACCATGAATTTTAGAAACATAACCAGAAACATAAACTCTTGAGTATCTTGCATTTACTATAATTCTATATTTCATTGATTTTTAATCCTATTTTCCTGGCAAGGTACAGGAAGATCATTGTAAACAGACAAAATGTCAGCAAATGATGGGGTAGACATTTTCTACAGAGTATCTCTTTGAGTTTTCATCTTTGTTTATCTCTTCTCTTTCATGAATCTGCACAGATATATTATTTATAAAGATTACACACATTCTTATTTTTCTAATCCTACTTTCCCTCACTTCTCTCAAACATCTGTTCTGCCTTTGTTTTTCAGTGAAGGAGAACAATAGTTAACTGTCAAAGGTTTTGGCTGTTTGAGCTTGGAGATGACTTCAAAGATGTACTAACTGGGTCTTGCCTATTGAAATTGGTAGGAGAAGAAAAGAAAAATGGCCATAGTTTCTATAAGATTTTGTTGTAATGTGCATCTGTAACAAAAAGTAACAAGTGAAAAATAAAAAGAGTTTACCAATGTACGTGGCATATTTATAACACAGGGAATGACCAGATCTTAAGGACACATCATTGAACTTTAGTGTGAAGAGTAAAACACTAGACCAAATTGAGAAGAAGGAAAGGACTCAAGTCTTGTGGTAATGCTAGTGACAGACAGATGGAGACATAAAGGGTAGATAGTAAAGCTTTTAAATCTGATGCCATCTCTAAATCTGTAGGGTAATATTAAAAATACATTTAAAATTGTTCTTTGAGAATTGCATACAATATACAATTCTCCCCTCCCAAAATAATTTCCTTTAAAAATGTTCCATTTTAATATTCCTTGTGTCCTCTTATTGCTTCCTGTATGTTCATGGGTGTGTGGTTATCCCTTGGAGTATGGGAAACTTGCAAATGAGTAAAATTCTGAAAAAGGAAAACAAAGATTCTTTCTCAAACCATGTTGCACAAACTACCCCAATAACTCCTCAGCTAAGAGTGAGGCCTTGTAACCCTTTCTATAATCTATTCTGGAATATTTTTGGCTTGATTTTATGTCAGCTTTCTGTATATTACCATAGCTACTATGGGATAATTGAGCAACTACCATGTCAGGTCCATGTAAGAGAATTACACATATACTTTCCCTTGTTCAGGCTCTTACATCTTTTCTGCCTCTGTCAACTACCATTCAAACCATTCTTTAAGTCTTGAGGAATGGGTTAACATAGATGTGACATCTAGGGCTGAACATTGGAACTTATATATAAGAAGCACTTTGACTAGTTGTGCCTCTGCAAGCAGTAAGTATTAGCTAATTTTATGTGTTTAAACTTTGTTGTGTCTGTGAAATGGGTCAGAAACATTATATCTTCCTTCTTTGCTAATTTATGCTCAGTTTTCAAGGAACCACTCATGGACCAAGAATATTCCTTCAGTGCTCATTTTTATTGCCACCGGATCAACAATTTCATCTGGTCAAAGTCATGCATTTTGGACTTTAAGAATGTCAATATTTGTTGCACACACGGCAGAACCATTAAATCCAACTCTAAGACCCTGATTATGCTGTCACTGTGTTAGTTATCTCATGAGTCTGACTCTCAACATTTTGCTAGGTATTTTTTCTTCATCAGATTTTTTTTTTTTTTTTTTTGCTCTGTAAATTTTAAGATTCCAACTGCACATTTTGCTTATTATTTCATTATAAAATTTTAAGTGTATGCAAATAAAAAATAGATGGCTAGATAAAACATGAAATACTAAAATTCAAAATGATGATGTCATTGAGAATAGCTTGTCATTCAAGATAATGACATTTGCTCTGATGTAGTTATGTAATTAATCATCCTTTGGCCATCTGGCAGAAGGGGCAAGCATCCTGTTAATTGTTTAATGGATGGAAAACAAATGTCTGTAAGTTTAAAACAAGGTTGAGATCTTTGTTTTTAAGAAAAATATGAAGTTCCTTATTTTATTAATGTATGTGTGTGTGCACACACGTGCAGAAGCACATTTAAGATAGCCTTCTTTCCTTCCACCAAGTGAGTTCCAGGAATTGAACTAACTAAAGTCATTAGATTTGGTCTAAGTATCCCTTACCATCTCAGCCATCTTTTCAAGAATTATTCTAATAAATGATTATGAAGAATAATGACAATACCAGCTCTCCCATGGCCAGGGTGCCATACTCATAAACCAGCTCCCTTCCCTCTAGGTTCCAGGAAGAGAACAACCATATTCTCTGAAAGAAAACTTTCTGGACCTCTGGTCCTTCAACAATGGCTATAGTCATAGTTCCTACTTTTGTTCTTTTGTCTCAGCATTAATAATCTCACCTCAGAATGGAATAACACATTGAACTATCCATTGCTTAATTTTCTTGTTCTACAACATAACTTGACAAAACACTAGATGTCTTTAGATTGAAGAGTAACAGGAACTGTTCAAATTCTGATTCTGAAAACATTACCCTATTTCTACATCACCATTGTCACCAAGTTGACTGTTTGTGTCTCTGGAGGCAGTAACTACTAGCTAATCTTAAGTGGTTAAGTAGAAATGGGTAAGAACCATTATATCTTTCTTCTTTGCTAATTTATGCCAACTTTTCAGGCAACCAGCTTGTGGACCCAGAATATTCCTTCAAGTGAGCATCTTTATTGCTACCACGTCAACAATTCTCACTTCAAATACACATTTGGGGTAACATTTTTTTTGTAACATGTGTTACTAGAATGCTTGCTATGAGATGCACATTTGCTAGTTAGCTGAGACAAGTTTTTATCAAATCCTATGTGATAGATACAGCTATAAACAAACATTGTGGCATTGTTGATCAATTGTATGCACTTTGAAAGAGTTTAGGATTTTCTAGAAGAAAAGATTAAAAAGGAAGGGAAGGGAAGAGTTTTCGTTAAACTTAAAATGCAGCACAGTGATCTAGGGACAGAATTACTGAAGCCCATATGGAAATCATGAGTCAGCATGACCTGAAAGAAAATTTCACCAGAGGTTAAGGAATTGAAAGAGAGACACAGATGTAGTAAAAACACTGTTTTGAAACAATAGACTTTATACTACAGTGTTGGATACTTTTGCATTTTTTGACTAAGCAGTTAAAATAAATTATATATATTATAAACCATGTAGAAAATCAAACTTTGCATCTCTTATAGGCCTCTACCATCCCTTTTTCATGTGAGTTTTTATATTGTGGGGAAATAGTTTATCAATTTGAATGTTGATATTCTGAGTAAAACCCTTGTTTCCTCTTGCTAGATATATGAATTTAACTCTTAATTTTGTTTCAAAGGATGCATTCATCATACATCAAATGAGTACAAATATACTTCATAAATTTTCAATAAAGGACAGGATAATATTCAAGATTTTTTTCTGTAGAATATACATGTTTGAAACTCCTTCATTATTTTGCTAACATTTACTAAATGCCTCTCATTGTTCTCTTGTCATTTCCACCCAATTTTTTTTGAGATTAAATGAAGTGTTCACAACCTTTCTTGCTAATTCTTGCTGTTTTTATTACTTGCCAAAAATGACCCAAATTCTTAAGCAGAAAGTCACTACAACAATGAAAATGAGAAAACTCACTGTTGAAAATACTCATTTTGTTTTGCTGATAGACAGGCATGAGTTCTATCAAACGAAACATTTGTGTGATTTCAAGTGACAAAAGGAAATGCAGACCAGTACTTGGAGAAACCGAAGAACTCATACATCAGTAGCAGAGGATAAAATTAACATGCTCTATGAAACACTTCAAAGAATATGTATTTAATTTTTAATAATAGAAATTATAATGTAATGACATATTCTGCAATATAACAAAGTTTATACTATGTGTATTTATATATATTAAAGATATATATCATGAAATACTACACAGGAATACACACAAATGAGCTATTGATCCATGTATCACCTTAGATGAACATGCAAGAAAGTATTCTAAAGGAAAAGTTTTTCCATAACATATACATAGCATTGATTTCTTTTTATCCAAGATGCTATGAAAGAGTACAATTTCATAAAGAGAACATTCGTTGTCAGTGCTTGGGTATGAGGTTGGGTGGGAGCAGTGACCTCAAGGTGTTGGAACCAAGGTGAGGCCTAGGGATAAATCTTTATAAAGACACATGATACAGTTTGGTGTCTGAATAGTGCAGTGAATTGTTTCAGTATGAATGATGAAACATACTTTTAGCAATGATGCATACTTTTACAAATAGAAGAAATTGAATATAATTTGCATGGAATCCCTCTGTACTACTTTAACAATCATACATTGTGCTAATAGTTTTATTTCAACTTCATTCAGCTAGAGTACTAAAGGAGGGAATCTCAATTGGAGATGACTCCATAAGATCTGCTATAGACAAGCATTTAGGACATTTCTTTTTTTTTTTAATTTTATTTTCAGCAATCAAAAAAATTTAAAAGCTTCAAACAGATAAGAAAAGAAACAACAAGCAAAATACCAAGGCAGTATACCATACAAGAATTCTATAGAGCCTTCAAACAAGCAATACTTTTGAGTTATGTTTAAAAAAAATTCAGAACACAATAAGCTCCTTCCAAAGCAAATAAATGAAATAGTGAAATCAAGTGTAAACCCAACAAAAATATATAAGTTATAGTCCAGTCTCCCTCATGAATATACATACAAAAATTCTCAATGAAGTAGTTGCAAACTGAATACAAGAGATATAAAAAAATAACTATCCAGTGGAAAAAAGACAGCATTTTCAACAAATGGTGCTGGTCCAACTGGAGGTCAACTTGTAGAAGAATGTAAATTGATCCATATTTATCTCCTTGTACAAAGCTCAATTCCAAGTGGATCAAGGACCTCCACATAAAACCAGCTACACTGAAACTAATAGAAGAGAAAATAGGGAAAAGCCTTGATCATATGGGCACAGGGGAAAAGTTCCTGAACAGAACACCAATGGTGTATGCTCTAAGATCAAGAATTGACAAATGGGATCTCATAAAACTGCAAAGCTTCTGTAAAGCAAAGGATACGGTCAACAGGACAAAGCGGGAACCAACAGACTGGGAAAAGATCTTCACCAACCTTACATCTGATAGAGGGCTAATATCCAAGGTATACAAAGAACTGAAGAAACTAGATTCCAGACCATCAAATAACCCTATTAAAAAATGGGGTAGAGAGTTGAACAAAGAACTCTCAACTGAGGAAACTCGAATGATTGAGAAACATCTAAAGAAGTGCTCAGCATCCCTAGTCATCAGGGAAATGCAAATGAAAACAACACTGAGATTCCACCTCACACCAGTCAGATTGGCTAAGATCCAAAACACAGGTGACAGCAGATGTTGGCGAGGATGTGGAGAAAGAGGAACACTCCTCCATTGTTGGTGGGATTGCAAGCTGGTACAACCACTATGGAAAGCAGTCTGGCGATACCTCAGAAAATTGAACATGGTGTTACCTGAGGACCCAGCTATACCCCTCCTGGGTATATACCCAGAAGATATTTCAACATGCAACAGGGCCACATGCTCCACTATGTTTATAGCGGCCTTATTCATAATAGCCAGAAGCTGGAAAGAACCCAGATGTCCTTCAACAGAAGAATGGATACAGAAAATGTGGTACATTTACACAATGGAGTACTACTCAGCCATTAAAAATAATGAACTCATGAAATTCTTAGACAAATGGATGGAGCTAGAAAATATCATCCTGAGTGAGATGACCCAATCACAAAAGAATACACATGGTATGCACTCACTGATAAGCGGATATTAGCCCCAAAAACACACAATACCTAAGATGCAATGCATAAACCTCATGAAACTCAAGAAGAAGGAGGAAGACCAAAGTGAGGGTGCTTTTGTCCTTTTTAGAACGAGTATAGGACATTTTCTTAATTAGTGATAGATGGGGAGGGTACAGCCCATTATAGGTGGTGCCATCCCTGGGCTGGAGGTCTTGGGCTCATTAAGAAAATAGGCTAAGCAAGCCAGGAGGAGCAAAACACTAAGCAGCATTCCTCCAAGGCCTTATCAGCTGCTGCACACAGGTTCCTTTCCTGTTTGAGAGTTTTATCCTGACTTCCTCTAATGGTAGACAGTGATATGAAAGTATAAGACAAATAAATCCTTTGCTCCTCCACATTGTTGCTTTGGCCCTGGTGTTGTCATAATGTATGTCATAAGACATACATTCAAGTCAATTATAACTTCAATGTAAAAAAAAAATGAAAAAGGAAGTAAACAAAAACCCTAAATTTAAAAAGTAATTTGAAACTAAGTACGGTGGCATATGTTTACAGGCCAAGGGATGTGGAGGCTGAGGAAGGATCACAAGCTCCATGGTACCCTGGGTTACACAGTCAGATCGTGTATCTATATAAGAGAAACAAACATAACGAAACAAAACAACAAACATGCTATCAGTCCAAATATTTATTCTTGAACTTTCCCAAAACACATGATCCATAAAACATGGCAGAGTACTGTATTTGGCTATGATACACCAAAGATCTTAGAAATAGAAAAAGTCTAACTAGAAGTCTCATCAGGTCTTTCCTACTGGAACCCCAGTGAAGAGAAGAGGAAAGAATTTGGAGTCAGAGGGATGGAGGATACCAGGAGAACATGGCCTGGTGAATTAACTAAGCAGGGCTGACATGGGCTCACAGAGACTAAAGAGGCACTTACAGTTTTGCAATCATTTCTATAGATTTAAATTAGAGACTTAAATTATTTTGTGTTTCTCTATTCATGGGCCATAATAAATATCAATATTTAATAATTTAGTACCATAATGAAGTTTGAATCAGGCCCTCAATTGAATTCACAGGACACACAGCTGAGTAATCAGAATGCATTGAAATGAAAATGAAAGCCCTTTGTTGCAAATGTTCTGGTTTTGGGTATCTGTTTTGCCTACAAGGAGTAACTTTATAAACCCTCTGTGGAGAATTTGAATGCATATTCTCCTCTGTGATTCTGTATTTAGCAGTGGAAGACTGTTACTTAATATGAGGAATCAAACATCAAACACAATAGAACAACTGGGCTTAAATGGAGCCAGTTCTATTTCAATTGAGACTCAAGCATCCTAGGACACTTTACCCAGTTTACTGCATAAAGGTCAGGTTTGTATTTGACTCTGCATCAGCTCAGTATTTCACGCTACTATTCAATTACTTCTCAAGTTTCTAAAGCAAATGTATAATCCATCCTGACTTAGAAGTACATTCTACTTGTTTTTAGTCAGCATTTGTCATGAGAAGACATAAATACATTTTTTATGAGCCACGGAAGAAATAATTCAATGACTATAAGCGTTGGTGGGATAACTGGCAGCCTGACCAACTGTGTTACTACCTAGGTCCAGATCTAGGGCTTTGGTTTGGCCTACCCAAAAACCTACTTCATCTGTGAACTACTAGAGCATGTGAAAGTGCTGATCCTGCAGTTAAAAAGCTGCAGGATCTCCATAATACAGGGCAACAGCAGGATAACCAGGAGGAGATCTGGTGAGGATGCAATATTGGTGGTGTCAGAGAAGCCAGAGGTCTTGAACCAGGCCAATGCCTCGTTGCAATGAACATTGGCAAGTGAAGATGTATGAACAGAGGGATATACTGTGGAACAAACTATGATACACTACAGCTTACACAATGAGGTGTTTTCTATGCTTTGTTGTTGTTGCTTATTTGGTATTTATTTTAGTGGGGAAGGAAGCAAGTACAAAGGTGAATATGAGGGGCCAGGAAGATTAGCGGGACTGGGATACATGATGTGAAACTCACAAAGAATCAATAAACAGTTAAAAAATAAGTTTGATCAATATGACAACGACAGAAAGAGATATCTGACTCAGTGGTTAAAATATCTTGTTACTCTTAGAGAGGACCAGGTTTCATTCCCAGCCTTCAAAATCTAACTCTAACTCTAGGGGATATGATACCCTCTTCTGGCTTCCATGGCATCTCTCCACCTGTGTATCACATGTAGGTCAATATATACACACCACACACACACACACACACACACACACACACACACACACCAACATAAATTAACCATGCCCAAAGAAAAACAGCTGAAATTTTGGAGATGATCATTCTTCAAATTAGTTGAAAATGTTGTGATTGGAGCTATGTTTATACATGACAGCTTTTCAGGTTTTGCAAAGAAATGCAAAACTTGGAAAAGGAATCATAGGAAAAGACAATTGAGTACTCACTACAACCAATGTGTCTGGTAACAGTTTTTTACATTTTCTCCTTCAAAGAGCACTTTCAGTGTCAGTGAGCACTCTCCTTTACATAGGTAATGAAATCTCATTAAGCGTAAAGAAAATATTTGGCTATATAGTTTTCAACAAAAGGATATCTAATTCTGGTGTTGGTTGAAACTATTGAATCAGAATTTTCATCAAGATAGGCAGATCTATATTTCTCTTTCAGTTCAGCTCCACTTACGCTGTATTGGCTTAATTCTCACATAGGCTTTCTTTGCGTGGTTTAATACTTGGACTGTTGTTGGTCTATGTCATTCTCAGAGCTCACTGTATCAGGAGTGGACACAGATTGCCCGTCCTGTGTGTAGTTATTCCTGGACAATAGCTGTGGACAAGATTTTGGGCTCAACTGATTGACTGGTCAAGAAATATGGCTCACTCTCCCTGACCCTCCCTGTCTCTAATGTCCTCTTTACAATGGCTAAACATCTTCAAAGTTAATTATTGCTTTCCATAAATGAGTAAGATATTTGTACTAGTTACCTTTACTGCTTGGCTTGTTTCATTCATCATGATATTCTCAATTCCATTCATTTACGCAAATCTCAGAATCCATTCAGTTTCTCTGTAAGCTTATTCCATTTGTAAATATAGTATTTTTAAATTCACTTGTCAGTCAGCTATGAGAGGCACTTGATTGGATTTAGATGATTCGTCCAAACCGCTCTATTAATTCACTTATCAATAAGTCTTATTGATTATTTTCAGTATAATCATCGTTTTCAGATCTTGTGAGATCAGGTTCCAGTGCTTTCTGTGTTCATATCCAGCAGTACTAAATACTTTATTTAGGAATCTTCATACTGCTTTCCACAATTTCTGAAATGTGCCCTGTAGAAACATGTAAATCCACATTTTCTGTATTTTTGCCAGCAGTTTGTAACTTTTTAAAGGTAGGAATTTTAGTAGAGATAAGCAAATATTTCACTGTAATTTTCATATATGTTTCTCTTAGGATTAGAAATCCAGCATTTAAAAATCTATTTATTAGTCAGCTATGAAAAGCAGCTGTATAGTAATTCTGTAGCCTATTTTTTAAAAGAATTATTTATTTATTTTATGTTATGAGTAGACTTACCTGTCTTTAGACACACCAGAAGAGGGCATCAGATCCCATTACAGGTGGTTGTGAGCCATCATATAGTTGCGGAATTAAAGTAGGTATCTCTGGAAGAGCAGTCAGTGCTCCTAACTGCTGAGCCATCTCTCCGCCCCTGTAGTCTATTTTTTAAGCCTACTCTTCACATTAATCTTTGGATTTATTTATATATTCTGAATATTAGTGTCTTGTCAAAACTGAATTTATCAAAATGTTTGAATATAAATAATCTCAATTCTTCTTAAAATGTTCAAAAACAGAAATAGAATAAACTATTAACTCTTACAGTGCCATCACAATGCTAAGATCTAAGACACACACACCACACATACACACAGAGTGGGAGTGAGAGAGAGAAAGAGAGAGTGGGAGGGAGAGGAGAGAGAGAGAGAGAGGAGAGAGAGAGAGAGAAGAGAGAGAGAAGTAATGAAAATTACTGACGTACATTTTTGATGAATATTAATACAAAAATTCTCAATGCGTGTTCTTAACAAGCACAGAGGACATAGTTAAGTCCGCAACAGTTATACTAAAACGTAGTAAAAGAAACAAAAAAATTCAATATTACCTCAGAAATTTACTTAATTATGTCAGTTGATTGTTGACACATGATACAATGGTTTAGAAGTGTACATTGTTCAAGTACAAGCGATTCCCATTTCTCTTCTTTACTACTGAGACAGCTGTATTTCTCTTTTAACGTAAATACTTATAGCATTTTGTTTCTGCTTTTGTCAAGAAAAATTACATTTAGTTTCTAATTTACTTCTTTTGCAATTATTTTCATCTCTGTTAATATGATGTAGGAAAAAATATTGTTAAAAATAAAGATTGGGGGAAACAATGAATCCCTTATAAGAAATCCATTTTCTTCCCACTCTGAAAAAGGACACTGATGCTTGTTCTAATTCTAATATATTTAACCAAAATTTAACCAAGCAAAATCAGGATTGTAACTTGTAGACAGAGAATTTTATGCACAAAGTAAAGCGTACAGGGTCCTGTGGTCATTACTTATGAACAATAGAAGGGTCATCATGACTTTTTTTTTCCTGAAAAAAATCGTGAAAGGTAGTGATACTCTGCCTAATTTTCCTTGTTAAAACTGTAGAGAAATTTTAATCCAGCAGCCTGGCTACTTTGACTGGAATATAAATGTGCCCTCAGAATACCTTTAATCAGAAATAATGGCTTCAAACTGAGGGAGAGAGAAGTGATGAATCAAAGAATGATTTGATAGAATAGGATATACCCAACTCTCATGAGAACAACATAGGAAAAAGAGCCTATTTAAGAGAGCACAGGGAAAGATGATCCAATAACTGGCCCACCTTTGGATCCATCTCAAGAGGAGTCTCTAAGGCCTGACACTATTACTGAGCTATAATGTGCTTACAGACTGGAGCCTAGCATGGCTGGTCTCTAAGAGGTCCAACAAGCAGCTGACCAAGACAGACACAGATACTTACATCCAACAAATGGACTGAAGTCATGGACCACCTGTAGTTGAACTAAGGAAAGGATGCAGGAAGCTGAGGAGGAGGGCGATCCATAGGAAGACCAGTAGTCTCAACTATCCAGAATCCTGAGATCTCTCAGATTTTGAGCCATCAACTAGGCAGCATACACAAGCTGGTCCAAGGCCCATGACACATATACAGCAGAGGACCTCAGTGAGAGAAGATGCACCTAACACTTGAGAGACTTGAGGCCTCAGGAGTGGGGTGGCCTGTATCTACTTGGAGACAGGAGGAGGAAGAATGGGATGAGGAATTGTGGGAAGTCAAACTTTGAGGTGAGTAATGACTGGACTGTAAAAAATAAAAGTAACAAAAATAAATAACTTAATTTTTTTTTTTTAAAAAAAGAGCAAGCATAGGGAGAGGCAGCTGAGTCAAGTAGATACAGTTGAGTCAGTTTCACTGCAGGTCATTTGAGTTCAGGCAATGCAGTGGAGTCAGGGGAGTCAGTGCAGTGAGTGCAGTTTAGTGGAGTTGAGTTCTTTTGTGAGTTAATGAGGTTTTACTGGGTCAGTTTTACATAGGTTACAGAAAGAACAAGATAGACACAGATGAAGACAGAAATAGCCAGACAATGAGAAGGAGCCAAAAGATCAGAACAGATTGCTAGAGTTAGTTTGAGGCCAAGCAGTGCAATTCAGTGACAAGATGATAGAAGTCATAATGAGTCAGTCCTATTGGAGCATTAGATTTTAAGGAGGCTAGAATTTTCTAGGCCTAGGCCTAGGGATAGTTAGAACGGTAGTAAGCCTTGGAAATGACAATTTCTTCAGGCACATGAATGATACTTTTACAAAAACCAGTCAAACAGTTGTTAAAGAGGGATGATAAAGTTTTATATCAAAATGAAGGCAGTAAAGCATCACTGTTCTAAAACTATAGAAAAAAAGTTTCTTGTACTTTTAAAGTCATCCATTGTTCTACATGTGGTACATACATTCGCCTGACTTTGAAGTGACTTTTAGTGACATGCCTAGAGGCAATGGATCTATATATCTTCTTGATGGATAAAATGCTTAAATATATATGGATGAAGTAGATCTCTCTGGACTATTATGTATCTGAAGAAAAACACACTTCAAATGGAAAATCTTTAAACACAAATAATTTGATTCAAGCATCATGGATTTATCATCAGACATGCCTTTTTTCTTATAATTTAATTAATTTTTTATTGACAAGATGCTTTAGTTGCATGAGAGCTAAAAAAAAAAATCATTCCCTTTCCTCTGAAAATAGGAGATTTAGGAACCTAATATGTTTCCATGTGTATTTTCTTTTCCTAATGTTTATCTTGGTAAAGTATGGTTGCATAAAGTGTGGGGTTACATGTAGTGCCTGATACCTCAAATAGTTTGCCAAGTTCTGTCATTTTCTAAGCCTGGTACTTATGTGTGGTTGATGATACTTTGTTGTCAATGAAATATCCAGAATTCACAGTGCATTGCAGTCTGGTCTAGAGAGAAATCAGGGGAGTTATAGGCTCCAATTCTGCTAAAGCAAACAGAGAAATAGGAAAGTAGGAAGGGTGAGTGACAGATATGGATAAAGAGAGTACTTGAGGTTGTTTAAATTACGAAAAAAATGTTCTTTGCAAAATTTCTCTATCGGTTACTATGATATTCTATCATTCTCCATTATACATGTTTAATTTGGCTTATTCAGTCTTATATAGTCACCATAGTATCAAGATGAATGTCCCTACATTCTACTGAATCCCACAACTATTCATCTCTGTGTAGGCACATAGTACACATCTTTGAGAAAGATCAAATCTTTCATTTGCTCTTAAAACTCTTGTTGGCTGCTTCCTCCTGTAGATAACATTCTATCTTGAACTCATGCTCAATGATTTGCTTTCTGTGTACATGTGTCTTAAGTGACCCACGTAAATTACTTCTTGAGATTTTTTCAAATTAATAATACTTTAGCCTATTTTCCTTTACTTTGCACAAAACCATCGAACTTTCTTGTTCAAATAAAACATACGCAGGGGTATTCATTACTCCACCAAAATAGATATGATATTTTAGTACCCATAATTCTCCATCTGTATGCCAGATGCTTGCAGACACGTGGCACTGCTCATTTTTTAAACAAACAAATGTGAAATGTACAAGATGGGTAAAGGGCAGTGTTAATGCTTTACACATGTGCCACCATTATTTGGTGCTATATTAATCTTCTCTGAAATCTTAAATATCATTTGAAAAATGAATGCTGCAATTCTGAGGAACCGAGATGGAAAATGAACCAATACATTTAGCTGCTCACTATTGGCCTTATATATAACAATGTAGAAAATCCCCTCAAGGCAAAGGAGAAGAACGTGGGTTCACAGGGAACACAAATGCAAAAGGTCATTGAACTGTGAATACATTTTGTGTCAAACTATGCTTTCTTCATTTTTAAATAATATTGATTTTTATCATTATTATTTACTTGAAAATGATTGGTCATATAAAAGAGAGGTTTTAATAAATTCAATTTAATGACTTGTTAGAAAGACAAAATCTGAGGTCAGATACATACACATATGCATGGATGCAACTTAAAACCATGATAAGTAGATTCAGTTGTATATTTCTTATCTCATCTCATCATTTTGTCCTATTTAAATGAGACTATCTCTAGTCTTCTTTGTTGATATGCACTGAGCATCAGACAGATTTGGAGACAGAGGTTGCTTTGTCTTACCTATTAAGCTACAGCACACTTTAAATATTCATTGATTTGATTTTATATTAGTATATGAAATGAATCCTGTTAAAATAAAACTGTTTGTGGATTCTTTGACCCATTACTTTTGTTTTTATATAGAATCTTCAGTGGGTATCTGCTTTTCCTAAATATATAAGTATTTTATTTTCATTCCAATTTCAATAAACCTTTAGTAGGTTCATGCTTTCTTGAGACACAAAGTCAGTATTTTACAATAGATTTCATAAGACAATATTTTATGAATAGCATATTCTCATTCTTTTTTCTTTTATAAAACTCTTTTAAAACAATTTTCTTAAAATAGAAAATGTAATGCAATTAAGATGTTTTATCCTCCTTGTTTGACTTCAATGAGATTTGGCCAAAACTGATCTAGGCAAATATTCAAGTTTAAAGAAAAGAATTTATTGCCTAGGGGAGGGGAGGGCCTTGGTCCTGTGGAGGTTTGATGCCCCATTGTAGGGAAATGCTGGAGGGGTGGGGTGGGAGAGGGTTAGTGGTGAGGGAGTACCTTTATAGAGGCAAAGAGGAGAGAGGAGAGTGAGGTTGTGGGATGGGGACTTGTGGAGGGTAACCTGGAAGTGGGATATCATTTGAGATGTAAATGAATGGAATGGTTAACTAAAAAACAAAAAGAGGGATGAGGGCATAGAGAGTTACTTCCTCATCTATACTGGAATTTTGTCTGGCTTAGTCTATGTAGATGTTGTGCAATAAAGCAAGGTGTTATTGATTCATTATCATGATAACCACCACATTATATCTATGGAGCAGTATTTCACTGGATTCTGGCTCCTTTTCCTGTTCTTACATTCTTTCTGAATCATATTCCAAAATATTGCTTGAGCCTCTGGAGCAGGGTTGGCAATTTGGAGAAGAAAGGCTCCTGTTTAATTTTAATGTAAATATCTGGAATACCAGTAGGTCCTAGGAAAGGTAACATTTTCAATGATTATTATGAACAATTAAAAATAACTAATGGCTAGCCAGGTATGGCAGTCCATTCCTGTAGTCCAAGAATGTCAGCGTTGTGTGCAGGGGGGTGAATCAATATTCAGTATCCTCTTCAGCTAGTCTGCAACCAGCTGGGGCTCTGAAACAAAAAAGAAACTTATAGACTACCAACTAAACATAAACTATGTGAGCAGTTCATACTTTTAAATTTACCGGGTCATCATTCCACACGAACATGAATATACTGTATATTATTCTAATTTTCATTTGTTCTTAGGAGCATGCACACAAAATCTTTGCTTGCTTTTGATAATTGGTAGAAAAAATTTGTTAAAATGGTTTTATGATCTTAGAAAATATTTTCCCAATTCTAAAATCACAGAAAGTATAGGTTCATGTCGTGCATTCTTCCTATTCAATATTGCACACTTAGCTCTGTGATCTAGCAATTATTAAAATTGTACAATAAATGTTTTCATCTTAGAAGTGATAAACATAAGTAGAACATTTTTTTGTGATATCTAAATAGAGGAAGAAAAATTAAGAATGCTGTTATCTCTGTCCTGTAGCATCTTTGAAGCTCTTCACAATAGTAAACTGTCAATATTTCCTTTGAAAATTTTATCTACTGCACAAGTTATAACCTAAGAGCTTGTTAAAACCAAATAAGAAGTAGAGATGGAATATAAGATATAAATCTTGGATGACTTAACAGGGCAAACCTGTGAAAAATATTATGGGGGTGGGAGTAGTTATCTTATTGTCCTCTCCTATGGTTGATATCCAATAGGTTGGTCATGTTAATTTGCTATGTCTATAGAATGTACCTGGCTAATAGAAACATGAAGATGCTAATGATTAGAAACTTGTGAGCCTTGTCCCAGGTAACCAGATCTATTAAGAGTCTTTTGTTTATTTCTACAGAATGAAGTTGGACAGAAACAGTTCAACCCAGTTCACCTTATTCCTGAAGTCTGAGGGACTCTAGGAAAAGTGGTAAGAGAGGTGTTGTAAAGAGCATGTACTTAGGCTCCTGTCTATTTACAGTGTTTGCTCAATAGCCAAAAGCACACAGAAATTCCATCTGAAAGAAAAATATGGGGTTAATGCAGTTATTCCTGAGGAGAGTGAGAACTGCCATCTCCCAAAGGAGGAAAATGAATTGACCCACTTGAATGTCATTTCTCTAGTAGCTCTTTGAACCTTAAATATTACAAACATGCACGTCCTCTCCTCCTTTACATTTTTTTTAAGGTCATAGAAATTTTATTGAAATGGATAGAATGGAAAGGACACTCAGTCATACAGCAGACATTCAACAGTGCTAGGAAGATTTAGTTTAAACTTTGATATATATGATTTCAAGAGGGTGAATTTTCTAGTGCAACAATATTAATTCTTTATTCAAATACTTAACTGAGGACCCAAATAAATCATTAGAAAGCAATTAAAATTGTTCTAGGAACAAAATAAGTGTAAAAGTCATAGATGTTAGTTCTCAACAAAGCTAACATTCTGAAATGGAAGTATTTGTTTTCAAAAACTTTCTACTACTCCTTCCCTAATTGTGATTCCCCAAATTTCTCTTGGAAAGATTATGCTGTTCGTTTTGGAATGTTTTAGATGTGAATAGTATTTTGTTGTTTCTGAGCCTGTACTTGTTATAAATATGACAAATTCATATTATCCTAGACAAAGAGTCATACTTTAAATTACTCTTCACACATTTTAATGATGTTCTGTATTCTTCTTAATGAAGGTCAGACTTGTGAGATAATATGCTATTATTGGCTGAATTCTAGCTATTTTGTATGCGTTATACATTTGACAAGAATACAGTTTCTGAAGAAGTAATTCATTTACATAGAAAATGTTTTCGCTAGGAGGCAAACTAAAGCTTGCCTGTGTCCAAATATAGAAAGGTGTTGCTGGATTCATAGTTTTATTCTGTGAAAAAGATAATATATATATATATATATATATATATATATATATATATATATATATATATGATGCTCAGAGGACAAAGACAAAAGGCAGTTTGTATTTATTTTGTTTCCCTGCACTTTTTCACTTGATCTTTTATGCCTTTGTCTAACTTTTGTAAATAGATGTTTCATTATTTAACTGAATACTCAGTTAGCAAGAACATCATACCTAACATTCTACAGGTAGTTTCCCATGGAGGTCTTGCAGAAATATCAAAGATGGCTTTGCATATATTAACTGTGAGGAAACTGAGGACTACCATGTTTGTTTTTATGTGAAATTTTCATGTTAAATTAAAACATGGTTCTCTCTCCCAGAGAACCATCAAATGAATTCATGATGTAACTATGAATACATTGTATTTCCTGCTCCAGAGTAAAAAGATAAGGACAATGACCTGATTGGTTATTTAGAGGACTTCAAAATAAAGTCATGTGATGTTATGTAACATATTGTACAGGATTGCTATTTTCTTTTTGGTTTCCTTTCACTTATGGAGCCACATGACAGAAGATGGTTTAAATTATGCTCAACTTTTTTCTAAGTCGATGAGAAAGACATATTTTTAGGCTCTTAGACTTTTACATAGAAGAAATCATGCAGTTGGATGATTTTCTTATAATGTAATCAATAGACAAAGCAAATCTGCAAAGCAACATTAAAATCCTTCAAAGTTTAAACTTATATGAGTGATTGATTTAGTTTACTTTTGACTCATTTAAACCCTGGGAAATAACTAAGGGTAGGATTTAACCATGAATTCCCTTTGAGTAACTGTAGGCTCCTGAGGCTCTTCTTAAGTTTTCTTCAATACTAATAGATCTTTCTCACAGCGCTCTATATTTGTTGTTTAGTTGGCTCATTTTGATTCTAAAGACTATACTTGATTTATTTCACTGTGTTCTCAAAGCTCATAGAAAGGAGAGAGAGAGAGAGAGAGTTTCTTTTTAACTTCTATTCTAATGGCCAAGTGAAACTATGTCATCATTTACTACCTGATCCAGGATCACTGATGTTGATTTCTCTATGGCCTTAAAAGGACTTTGGATTAGGGGGAAATCAACATCTAGAATAACAATTTCAATGTCTAGTCATCTCATAAACATACACCTTTGAAACCCTGGGAGATATATCAGTCATCACCACTGTAGCTTATCCAGGTGTTATGACTAAATCAGAAGTGTTTCTCAGGTGGATATGGTAATACATATCTGTATTTCATCACTCAGGAGGCTAAGACTGGCTTCAACTACATATGTAGATACTATCTCAAGAAAACTGAAACCTAAGTAATTTTAATTAAAAAAAATCATAAGTGGAATCCATGACACATTTGTTCTTTTTGGTAAATTAAAAACAAATTTTAAATTATTTATCTATTGTGTGTGTATGTACATATGTATGTATTTATGTATTTATGTATTTATGTATGTATGTATGTATGTATGCAAGTATGTATGTGTGCATTTTGCACAACAGTACATGAACTGAAGTTAGTAACAACCTGAGAGTCAAGTTTCTTTCTACTATGGGGACTCTAGAATTGAATTTAGGCTGTCAGATTTAGCAGTAAGCATATTTAATTTCTGAACAATCTCATTAGCTCTTCATTTTGGTGAAGTTTTATGTACCCCTTAATTAGGACAGGTTGTATTACCTTATGACAAAGAGGTGAATTATAAATCAGTAAAGGAGAGGAGGAAGGGGAGGAGGAGACTGAGATACAATAGAGGGGCACTTGTTTCTCCTTTTGCCTCAAACCTGAGAAGCTATCAGTGCTTATTAGGGAAGAGCACAAAGACAGAATCAAAGAGAGAAATTTGAAATATCTTTCCTCTGTGGTTTAGGGATTCCTTGAAAGAATGATATGCAGTCGTTAGGTAATCTGTGAGCCTTATAAACACAATACAGTAAATTCAAACAAAACATTGAGAGATCCAAGGGCAACTTAATTTTGCTTGAAATATGAACAGGGAAAATGTGGCAGTGAGAGATATCACGATCCCCTTCAGTTCCTTCAGTTCTAGGAAGAACAACAGTATCAACTAACCTAGACCCCTCAGAACCCCAGAGACTAAACCACCAACCAAAGAGCATACATGGGCTGGCCACTGCCTTGGCTGGCTTCAGTGGGAAAAGATGTGCTTTAACCCTGTAGAAACTTGATACCTCAAGGAAGGGGGATGCTTGGAGGAGGTGGGTGCATGAATGAGGGGGCTCAGTAGGGGGAGGTGGGTGGGTGCATGAGGGGCTCTATGGGGGGAGCACCCTCTCAGAGGCAAAAGGGAATAGGGTAGGGGAAGAACACTAGGAGGAAGGACTGGCAAGGAGAGCAACATTTAAAATGTAAATAAAAATATAAAAGAAGAGATACTGGGAGTGTTGAGATTGTCTTCATTTTACCATGCTCCTTCAAAAGGATGAGATCAAATTTTCCTATGAAAAATATGCCATTTTTCATAGGAAAGCCACATGTATAGACATATATTCACATCAATCAGTAATAGAATGTGAATGCTTACATGTTTTAGTGTTATTTGCTCTAGGAATCAGTTCAAAACACCTATCTCTATTGTTCTGATGTCTAACAGGGATATATAAGTGATAGCTCTCCTTTCTTATCCTTATCCCTTATGCCATAATTTTTAAAACTATATAATTGCCTTTTGAAATCTATTCATTTTAAATAGAGAAAAAATTCAGGGTCTGTTGACATAGTAAAATAATCTGTATCCAAACTAGGTAGAAAACACCTCTGAAAGTTTAACGGCTTCATTTTGATCTTGCCAAATCTATCTTCTGGACAGTGAATTTCCAGGTGCACAAGAAGGGTGTTATTGACCTATTCATCCTGCTTCTTTCTCTCTTGCAATTCAAACTAACAAACAAAGTGATTCTGATTACGGGTCTGTGTGCAGCTGTAGTGAGATTGATTGCTCAAACTCCTGTGCCCAGCATCATCACCACTGGCAGGCCTGGAGGTGAGATCCTTTCTGGAGCTTTGAAACATTCTGACAGAATCCATCACCTAGTTTTATGTCCAAAACCCTCTTTCCATAGTTGCTTATTTCATCTTGCTGTTGAATATTTTATTTAAAAAAGAACAGCAGTGTGTGCAAGCTTTTAGTCTTGGCTGGTCAAGTGTTTTCTGGCTGTTCATTTTACAGTAAAGCAGGCAGTAATGCACTTGTTGGCAATAAAGAGAAGTGTTTTCCTTTCTTTCATGTCATCGATCCTGTTTATATCTAAGGGTAGTGAAGGATCAGTCTCTCACATTCTGTTTTATTAATAATTTCATCTTATCAACACACGTATGTATAAATGGTGTATATTAAATATGCATGCACAAAGATACAGGATTATATCTTTAAGACCAAAGTATACACACTAAAAACCAAGACATTTTATCTTTAAGAGAAAAACTGTGCTTACTAAATCTTACTAGTGTATATCCTAATTTTCCCCTGCCTTTCATTGCTCTACAAGGGAAATAAATACAGGTCACAGAAAATATTTAGAGCCTTTGCTTAAAGTAGGTTCTCTGGATGCCATTTTCTGTGTCTGCAATGTATTTACCATATGCTGTTGACATGCTTTTTAAAATTCTTTCATGTTTATACTGAGAAAATCATGAACCCTTTAAGGTCAGAATGAAGAGTAAATTGATGACTGAGACAATTTAACATTTTATTTGTTGCCTATTAAGTATGAAGAGAATGTTAGATACCACATTTACAGAATTGATGATCTTTCAAAATATAAATGGTGATTCCTTAGGACTAACTGTAGCCTTTAGCTTCTCAAGAGAATATTCTACCCAGGAATATAGCAAATATATTTGTTCATTTTTTGTTTTGTTAATATGTAATGCTTAGTTATGTAACTATGATTTTTCAGTCAGTTATCTATATCCATCTGTCTGTCTGTCTGTCTGTCCATGGACACGGACAAGCAGTATTTCCATATTTGCCAAACCCTGGGTAAAAACATAAATTTCTGATCACTCTCCCAGAATGAAAATAACTTATGATATTGTGATGAAAGGTGGAGGATTTCATTTGAATTTTTTTTAGAAGAATAGGCCTCAATACCTGGATTACATAACTGACAATAGAACTCTGCTGTTTATGGAATATGCTTATTTTATCTCATTCTAGAATTGCCTCCAAAACTTCCCTAGATATGGACATAAATCTCTTGAAAAAATATAGACAATTTAGTTCCTTTATCCTATTGCCATTCTTGTTTGAAATAACGAGTTGAAGAATTTGATATTCTGATTATATCAACAGTTATGTCATTAATGTTATATCATTATTAATGTGTTCTGAGTATTCTGGATGCAGCATATTAAATATCATATGAGTTGTATAAACTTTTTCCATCTACTTACCGAAATGATGCTATAAATTGGCAATACAAGGATATTTGCATCAACTAAACTTAAATATTTTTCTGTCTTATGCTTTAAATTTATAGTGATACCACTCTTATCCAATATGTGAACTTCAAGCAGCAAAAACACTTTTGTAAAGTTCTGAGCAGGTCGTGAATATAGACTTTTTGTCCTCAGCTACTATTGTTAGTTAATTTAAAGCCCTTTCCTCGTCATTGCTAAGTGCTTTAGTCTGACATGCATTCTCCAAATGAAATGTGGCTTTGATGGATAAACTCAATTAAAGCTCAGGCATTAGATAAGTTAGCAGAGAATTGAACCGATCTTTACCAATCTACCTTTAAAAATACATTAAGCATTTCAAAATGAAGCAGTCATAAATTATATGGAAAATATGTTAGTAAAACTGATTGAAATGAGAATCAATTACTCTATGCAAATTTCTGTTGCTTAGAAAGCAGCATTTGTTTTCCTCTCTGACTGTTGTAGTTTGGATGTATTTTTGTTTAGTAAAATAAGACAACTGCCCCTTGTCTATTGCATGTATAAAAATTATGCCACATTTAAGAATTTACTTTTGTTAAGTCAGCTAGTTTTATTTTGAGATTAATGATATGAAGTTACTCATGATCTGAAGATCTCTATAACACAAGGAATTTGTTTAGATTTTTTTTAGTATTTTAAGACATATCTCAATGAGTAGTTTGGGAAAGCCTTTCACCAATCTTCTGCTCATTTTTTTAATTGTTAAGTTAAAATATCCATGTTGCCCTGGAATATATAGGTCATTAAAAACCTGTAAAGAGAAACATAAAAAAATTAATGGTTTCATATAAAGTCTTTTATACACACAGAGAGAAACAGATACACACATACAGGGACACACACACACACACATACAGGTAAAAATGCAGAGACAGAAACATATATCTTGCTAGAAAACATGGGGATTGAATTTCACTATTAAATTTTATGAGAAACTTTTGATATTAGCATAGAATTCAATTATTTTACAATAGAGTTAACAGACAACATGCATTTTAAATTTTATGCAGAATAAATATAGCCAATAAGGGAATCTGTGATACTTATAAATTTGTTTTTGAGAATCTAATAAATTTGAATTTAAACTCCAAGCCTCTAATTAATAACGATTTGAGTCCAGCATTCATTTTTCTTTCAATTGCAAAAATTAGGGACAGTAATCACTGAACATGTCACAGAGTTTGGAAATGAGGTTACATGAGGTCAAACACAAAACAGGTGTGCAGTCACAATAAGTTACAGACTTCTCGTAGTTTGATGAGTTGATACTGTCAGGTATTTATTATCTTAAAAGAGCTTATTTTGATTTATGCTATTTCTGTTATTTTTCTCATTAATGCTCATGTGATTGGCTATTTTACAATGGGTATTCATTTTCAATTGCTTTGAAGAAGAATATCAGGAGAGAAAAATATATAGTCTTCTGAGTTTAATTCTCTTTGAGAGTGTAAATTCTCTTTGAAGAAGTAGTTGACTCTAGGGCTGAAATTAACAATTATATTCCAGATTAACCTGGTATACTGATAGCTCTCAATATGGAGACTGAAAACCAAACTAAGTCAAAACTAAACGTCTCATCATAACTGCCATGTGTGAAGGAACACCGGATCAACCAGCACTGTCAATAGATATAGATGAAGTAATTTGTTCAACTAATGATTATGCTATCTTTTAAATTACCAAACATATTATTAATTTATGAAGAGAGAGATAAATGATCGATTAATTAAGTAAATCATAGCTAACACATTATTCATTTATTTTTTCTCTTCATTTTTTCAGTCCACCTTTCTGGTCCTTTTTCCCATCACTTATATCACACACCTCAGTCCCCATTGCCTTGGGATCAATAGAGCTTTTCTCTGATTTCAAATTTCAATATACCATTCTGTACTGACTTTAGTTCTCATAAATTTAGGATCAGTTACTCCTTTATGTGTTTATGTCACCCAAATATCTACCTCTTTCCAGAACTCTTTCCTTGTCTCTGGTCTCACAGAACCTGATTTACCTTCTTCAGTTGAGTGAGTAGTAGCACTCTAAGAGGAGCTAAGGTGGGAGGAGTTAGGAGAGGAAGAGGAAGAGGAAGAGGAAGAGGAAGAGGAGGAGTAAGGAGGAGAGGAAAAGGAAGAGGAGGAGCTAGGAGACAGGAGAGGAGAATGAGAGAGAGAGAGGAGATGGAGGCAGATGTTCATGTCTCTGTAGCAGTCCAAGGTAGTTGATATATCTAGGTTGGGTATTGGGTTACACTTCTGATTGTATGGGCATCTTGTTACTGATCATTATCAAATAAATAAGCCTTTGATTAATCTTTAAGCATTAGAGTCTCATCTTTCTACTGAGCATTCATGGATGGCAGGATGGCCTGGGCAATGCCCAGCCTTGCAGAGACAGCATGCTGACATCTCCTGGGTGGCAGGGCTGGTGTTTCTAGTTGGCCATTTCTAGCTGCAGCATGCATGTGGCCTCTGGCCAAGAAACATGGCGCCTGGGCTAGGCAGAGCCACTGCAGCTTAGATAGTCAGTATGGCCAGCAGCTGCATTAAATTATTACTACAACATAGCACTATCAACTCTAACAGCAATATGTCACACCTCTCTCTTCTGTAAAATACTCACTCAAGGTTTTGTCAATCTGTGCTAATCTTGTACTTATTTAGGCCTTGTTTTTTGATATAATGTCATCAGTCATAGCACGCAGTAGCAGGGGAAGGAAGATCAGACATTCAAAGTCATCCTTGACTATACATCAAATTTGAGAACAGCATAGGTTATATGAGACCCTGTTCAAAGCCAATATGATTTGAGTTTGCTTAAAATCAACTAACATTTCTAAATTGACTTTTTTGTTTGTTTGTTAATGACAAGAATGTCTTAGCAACAAGACAGTAATGATTTCAACTTGAATTTAAAGTTCCTATTATTTAATATAATTATTTACTAGAGGGGAGGACCGAGCATTGCTTCTTCTCTTCTCAGCTTTCTCCCCTACTTGTATTTCTATCTTTCTTCTTCTCTTTCTTTTTTTTTTCACTTATTTTTTTATTGGAAATTTTTTATTGGAAAATTTTTTTTTACATTTCAGATGTTCTCTCCTTACCCCATTTCCCCCCTCCCTCCCAGGAACTCACTATCCCTTCCCCCCTTCTCCTGCGTCCACGTTGGTGCACCCCCACCCACCCTCCCCTGTACCTCACCTCCCCACCCTCGAGTATCCCCCCCACGACGTCCAGCCTTCATGGGACCAAGGATCTCTTCTCCCACTTATATATAGCTCCCTTGCATATATAGCTGGAGCCATGGGTCCCTCCCTAAGCGCTCCCAGGCTTGTGGTTTAGACCCTGGGGGCTCTGGTTGGTTGGGATTGTTGCTTTCCTCAAGGTGTCGCGAATCCTCTCAACTCCTTCAGCCTTCACTCTATCTTCTCCATTGGGAACCCCATGCTCAGTTTAATGGTTAGCTGTGAGCATCTGCCTCTGAGTATGTCAGACTCTTGCAGACCTCTAAGGAGACAGCTATATCAGGCTCCTGTCAGCGTGTACATCCTGACATCCACATCAACCTCTACCTTTGGTGACTGCACATAGGATGGATATCCAGGTGGAATGGTCTGTAGACGGTCCCTCCTTCAGTTTCTGTCCTGCACTGTGTCTCCATATTTGCACCCTTGAGTATTTTGTTACTCCTTCTAAGAAGGACTGAAGGCTCCCCTATTTGGTCATCATTCTTCATGAGCTTTATGTGGTCTGTGAGTTGAATCTTGGGTATTTCAGGCTTCTGGGCTAAAATCCAATAATCAGTGAGTGAATACCATGTATGTTCTTTTGTGATTGGGTTACTTCACTCAGGATGATATTTTCTTGTTCCATCCATTTATATAAGAATTTATCAAATTCATTGTTTTTAATAGCTGAGTAATATTCCATTGTATAAATGTACCACATTTTTTGTATCCATTCCTCTGTTGAAGGGCATCTGGGTTCTTTCCAGTTTCTGGCTATTATAAATAAAGCTGCTATGAACATAGTGGAGCATATGTCCTTGTTATGTGTTAGAGCATCTTCTGGATATATACCCAGGAGTGGTATAGCTGGGTCCTCAGGTAGTGATATGTCCAATTTTCTGAGGAACCGCCAGACAGATTTCCATAGTGGTTGCACCATCTTGCAATCCCACCAACAATGGAGGAGTGTTCCTCTTTCTCCACATCCTCGCCAGCATCTGCTTTCACCTGAGTTTTTTATTTTAGCCATTCTGACTTCTTCTCTTTCTTCCCTTCCTTCCTCCTCTCTTTCACTTTTTCTTCATCATCATACTCTCCCATTCCTCCACTGTTACACATCCTGTTTTCCTTAATTAATTACATTGTGAATATTCCAGAGAATTTACTAAACTTACCAGTTTTCACTTACTGTAATCAACAATATGTGGAAAACTGTAAATTTCAAGAACACAATCTTCTCTTGCCTTAATAAAAAACTTTTAGTGATATTTTTTTTTCTCTTACTTCTTCCCTTTCTAGTTGCATGAAGCTGTCTTCAAATACTTTAGGGTTTTTATGAGGTTTGAGTTTTCTCCAGCTGTTGTGTTGACTATTGCTATTTTCACTGCACTGTTACTACCTATATATGATCTTTTTATCTTGTGACTGTTTTAAATTTGAATTAGAAACTAACAAATATTTGTCTTGTTTCTCTGCTAATCTAAATTATCTTCAGAATAAATCTATTGAGGTGTAAACCTGCTAAAAAGGAGTTATTGCATTGTTAAGATTATAAATATTTTAAAGGAAGGATGGTAGAACTGAACTATAATAGTTCATATGTTGTGTTTTCTTTACTAACTGTACCAATGTGAGCATAAAAGTAGAATAATGCTATGATCACGGATGAAGACACAAATCTCTAAATAAATATGTCAGAAAAATAATTTTATAAAAGTATCAGATATTCTTTTTTTTTTTTTTTTTTTTTTTTTTTTGGTTTTTCGAGACAGGGTTTCTCTGTATAGACCTGGCTGTCCTGGAACTCACTTTGTAGACCAGGCTGGCCTCGAACTGCCTCTGCCTCCCAAGTGCTGGGATTAAAGGCGTGCGCCACCACCGCCCGGCAGTATCAGATATTCTTAAGTTAACTTTAATAATAATGAAGTTTAGTTGAGCTTCATTATAAAAACATCATTAAAAAACAACAAACAACAAAACAAACAAACAAAAAACAGGAGGATAAAGATAATGCCCAATGTTTAAGAGCTAGTTGTTTTTCCATAGCATGTGGGTGTCATCTTAGCATCCATACAGTTATGAATCCATACATATAAACACAAAAACACACAGTTGTGCACATACACACACACATATAACTCAAATTAGTATCAATTTTTCTCTTCTGGCTACCTTGTGTACAGCACGTACTTGATATACATACATATATGAATGCAAAACACTCCTATATATAAAATAAAAAATAATTAAAACAGAAGCACACATATATTGATGATTAAGCTGAAATTGTAATTTGATGGTTGAATGTCTTCAAAGGGAGATTGAAGAAGTGTCCGTATTTCAGTAAATCCTGAGGAGATGATTAGCGAACACAGAACTCTTGTCTGTTTGCTTGCTTGTTTGTTTTATTGATTCTCTAAGGCAAATGATTAACGTTACTTGATAGTCATTAGTCTGCTGGAGGAATTGATGTTTGTATGTGTATGATTGATTATGCATGATGTGTGCATTTGTGCATATATATGTATGTAAAAAACAAAAGTCTACCAATGAAGTAACAAAACAATCTATTTATATGGCCTTCTTAAAAATAACATTCTCAAATAAAATAGAATTAAACTTAGGAAAAATCCTTAAATGAAAACTATCACATGTAACAGATTATTATTCAGTACTACTTATTTATGGTTATATTTATTTTGCAATATTATTTTTCCAGTTATGCTAGAAAAATTAATTTCATAAGGCAGTCTTTTTTTTGGAAAGTGAAATTATTTTCCCAATATTTAAAAATTCAGGATCTATTGATTATTGAATTGGTATATAGTCCCCAATGGATACACAGAGTATCTTTTCTCATTATTTTAATGGCTCCAAATTTTGTGGGTTTTTATAAACACATGTACCCTTACCATGTCAATATAATTAATTAAACAAATCTTAAAGAATATTATTAATATGCCTAATAATTTTACTCTAGTTCTATATACTATGATGTACAGCTTATTTAAATCACAGTAACCACTGTGTTATATAAAGTACCCAGTTACCTCATTCATTGTAACCTTTTATAAAAAGTTGTTTTTAAATCATAACTCTGATAACAATAATTTCTATTAAGCTGTGAAACGATGTATAGCAGATGTGGTAGATAAAACCTGTATATTTCAAGAAACTCTATGTTAATTTCCACAAAATGTTTTACAGTTTTCAACATTTTCATTCTAAATTGGGTCAATCCTATTATGTGTATTGGTAAATTGGTCCACAGGATTTAATGTCTTAAATATCTACTACCTTATTATATAGAGTTATTATCAAAGTAATACTGCATCTAAAAAAATGATTGTATTTATATGGTTTCTTTCTTAAATAAATTCCCTAACTAGTACGCATACATACATATAATTATTAAAGTTATTTTATATTTGTATGCATTTATATTTTGTGTGGGTGTGTATTTGTTTATTTGTATGTACAGGTGCCTTTGTTGAACAAAACATGTTAGATCCTGGGACTGGAGTTACAGATAGTTGTGATCCTCTCAATCAAAGTGCTAGAAACCCAACTCTGGTCTTCGTCTCTTAACCTCTGACTCAACCTTCCATGTATACAGTTGAGATTTTTTGTGCATTCTCTATATCAGCAGTTCTAACAAAGATGACTGATCAGGTCATGAAGTCTTGACCTGTCATCATACTTTTTGATGTCACAGTACAAGTAATATTTTTTTTTAAATTAAAATAATTTAATCATGGAAGTAACTTCGAATAAAGAATAATAAGCACATTATAACTACTGGTGATAATTACTATTTCATGTGTCATTTTAATAACAACTCATTGCTTTTTCTTTATCTCCTTTTGAAATACAGTTTGTATAATGTCTTCATCTTTCTTTTACCAGTGATCTTCCTACTTTGCTTGCTTAGCTACTGTCTTAGTAAGGGTTTTACTGCTGTGAACAGACACCATGACCAAGACAACTCTTATAAGAACATTTACTTGGGACTGGCTTTCATGTTCAGCGGTTCAGTCCATTATCATCAAGGCAGGAGCATGGCAGCATTCAGGAAGGCAT
Organism: Mastomys natalensis; assembly: GCA_021653895.1. Lineage (NCBI taxonomy): Eukaryota > Metazoa > Chordata > Mammalia > Rodentia > Muridae > Mastomys > Mastomys natalensis. The sequence goes on from JAJTUV010001019.1 coordinate 827,400, forward strand.
ACTGCAGGCGTAGTAGAGAGTTCTACATCTTCATCTGAAGGCTGCTAGTGGAAGGAGTACTTTCAGGCAGCTAGAATGAGTGTCTTAAAGCCTACGTTCACAGTGACACACTTACTCCAACAAGGTCACACCTCCAAATAGGTCCGTTCCCTCGTTCAAGCATATTCAAACCATGACAGTTACTTCCCAATCCTCCAAATTGTAAATTCAGCTAGAAAATGGGAGAAATTCTGAGGTTAAAATGAATGATTCTTAACTGGCTACCAAGAAGATCAAAGCTTTGCACAGTTATAGCTAAGTAATAAAACTATAAAGAGAAAGTACAAATTTTCACTTAAGTAAATCACTGATTTGTAAAAATTGTTATACATCCATGAGAATTCATCAGTTAAAAGGAAAATCCATCCTACTTTGCTGCCCTATAAGTTTTTCTAAATGTCACACACTAATTTGATGTATACTTCATTAAATGGAATGTTCATTCTTTGGATGTAAATTCAGATACTTTCCATTCTTTTAATTACTTGTTCAAGGTGTTCTCATGCTAGAAACTTTAAAGGAATTATGAAAGAAAGGCTTTGAAATACGAAGAAGTTCAATTATAGACTATATAAATTTATAAGCAATTAAATTTAAGTAGTTTATCCCTAACATGTCATGGGTATAATTTCTTAAAGGGTTATAAAAGAATTAGTGATAAATGTGTTAAGTTTTGGCATTTCATTAAGATGAGAAATGTATTCCCATTTGAAGTACACTTATATTTTCTCCAAATTCTTGCACTATAATAATCAGAAGACCTTAAAAATACCTAACAACACTCAAAAAACACATTCATAATTTAAATTAATATAATCAGAACTTTAATTGGCAAATATTCAATTTTGCTTTTAAGAAATTTGAATTATTAACTTTAACAGAGTAATAAAATACTTTTATTTAGAGAAAAAGTCACATGTAATCAGTTTTGAGTTAGCTGGATAGTAATGTATGTTATAAGACCTTGTTATGTCAGTGATATATTATATATAATTCTATGAGAATGCGTAAACTTTCTGGGGGAAAAATAGTTTCTTGTCTTGAGATTACCATAACTGAACATGTAAACCAAGTTTAGTTAGCCTTCTGAGCCTCAATTTTCTTGTTTGGAAAGTGAAGGATTTGGTCTGGTGATTCAGAAACCCTCCATTCTCCTGAAAATAAGTAAATTCTATTACAAGCTCAATTACCTCATTATCTTTGATGGTCCAAAGAAAGTGTGATTAGCAAATATATTGAAGTTTTGCAGCTGATTTTAGATCAGGTCTTTGATTCACTGCTCAGCACAATGTCAGAGGAGCGTAGAATGCACAGAGGATTGTGAACAGGCAGAAGAAGTATAAAATCTTAAAACCATGCCTTTAAATATATTTTCAGATCATGATATGTCATAAGTCCAAACAAAGAATATATTCATTTCACTTTATAAAGACTCAGATTAATGTCTTCTCCTTTATCAGTGCTTCATATGAGTACTTCATCATGGAACTTAAACACAAGAATATCTTTCATCAAGTATTCCTGTTGGCCCTGAGGCTGAAATAATTAAATTAAATTAAATTCTGATAAGTTTGATTAAATTATACTATTTTCTAGAAACTTTCAACATCTCTTTTTATGTTGGGAGCCAACTCCTAGCAGAAAGCAGCTATCATCTTCGCAGTCATCTCAGGCCATATACCCTGACAAGAGACTTGTTTACAACAACTACAACAACTGAGCACACTATGATAAACATCATGTTTTTTATCATATATCTTGGTTTTTTGTTTAGTGCCCCCAGTTGCAAGGTGCACATGGTAAAGTGTCTTCAGCTGCATTCCCCTGCTTGTGCTTATATATACCCATGATTTCCATTCAATAAACTGGACTTGCTCAGACTCTGTCTTGTCTCCATTCTTTGTGTCTCTTGCCCCTCCATCACCACTCTCTCTCTTGCTAGACCCTGACCCTCGAACCGGAGCAGCAGCTCGGTCTGGGACATTTTATCAATCTTCATTTTGTTGATTCATTTCACATTTATATACTGGGATGGAATTGATTTGAAATCTCCAAGTGCCATCAGAAAAATGGGCAAAAAAATATAAATATAGAAGCCTACCTTCTTAATATGGGGTATACACTTTAATTTTTTTATTTGATATTTTATATATTTACACTTCATATGTTATCCCTTTTCTCCAGCCTCCCCCCATTAACCTCCCATCTCATCCATCATTCTCCTTTTTGGCTTTTATACTGTTTAAATTACATGCAAGTATTAAAGTCAGTACTAGGTTGAGGAACTAGCAATACAATAGATGCAAATAGGCAAGGAACAAGCAAGACAATAAAACCAAATAGTCAAAGAACAATCAGGACAATAATCAGAGTCCCATGATCACTATTTCTTTCTTTTATTTTTTTTATTGGATAATTTATTTACATTTCAGATGTGATCCCCTTTCCCCATTTTCCTCCCACCCAGGAATCCCCTATTCCATCCCCTACCCCCTGTTTCTATGAGGATGTGCCCCCACCCAAATGCTCACTCCCACCTCTCCACCCATGAATTCCCCCACACTGGGGCATCCAGCCTTCACTAGACCAAGGATTTCCTCTCCCACCTATGCCCAACAATGCCATCCTCCCATACATATACAACTAGAGCTATGGGACTCTCCCTATGTGCTCCCAGACTGGTAGTTTAGACCCTGGGAGCTCTGGTTGGTGGGTATTGATGCTCTCTCCATGGGACCACAAACCCTTCAGCTCATCCAGTCTTCTCTCTCACTCCTCCATTGGGAACCCCATGATCAGTTCAATGCTTAGCTGCAAGCATCCGCCTCTGTATATGTCAGGCTCAGGCAGACCTCTAAGGAGACAGCTATTTCAGGCTCCTGTCGGCAGGCACTTCCTGGCTTCTTGTATGTTCATGGGCATCTCTTTCTTTAGGTTAGGAAAGTTTTCCTCTATAATTTTGTTGAAGATATTTACTGGCCCTTTAAGAAGGGAATCTTCACTCTCATCTATACCTATTATCCTTAAGTTTGGTCTTCTCATTATGTCCTGGATTTCCTCTATGTTTTGGGTTAAGTGCTTTTTGCATTTTGCATTTTCTTTGACAGTTGTGTCAATGTTTTCCATAGTATCTTCTGTACATGAGATTCTCTCATCTATCTCTTGTATTCTGTTGGTGATACTTGCATCTATGATTCCTGATCTCTATCCTAGGTTTTCTATCTCTAGGGTAGTCTCCCTTTGAGATTTCTTTATTGTATCTACTTCCATTTTTAGATCATAGATGGTTTTGTTTAAATCCTTCACCTGTTTGGTTTGTTTTCTTGCAATTCTTTAAGGGATTTTTGTGTTTCCTCTTTAAGGGCTCTTACCTGTTTACCTGTGTTCTCCTGTATTTCTTTAAGGGAGTTATTTATGTCCTTCTTAAAGTACTCTATCATCATCATGAGAAGTGATTTTAATTCTGAATCCTGCTTTTCCAGCGTGATGAGGTGTCCAGGACTTGCTATGGTGACTTTGGTTTCTGTTGCTTATGTTCTTGTGATTGCCTTTCACCATCTGCTTAACTCTAGTACTTCCTGCACTCACTGTCTCTGATTGGAGCCTGTAGTTCCAATTATCTTGCTATGTCAGAACTCCTCTGAGTCCAGATGTCTCTGTGATCCTATGGTCCTGAACCCTGGGTGAATGAATTCCTGCCTCTAGGATCCTGAAATCCTGCTGCTCTGAGTTCATGGCTCCTCTAGGATGGATCAGGATATGCTGTCTTCACAGGAACAACCAGCTAGCTGTCTGCCCCAGCCAAAAGGACCAAGCAAGGGCCCATGATCACTATTTCTAAGTGCTTCTCAGGATGACAAAAATATCTGAGCCTACTTCCCTGTCCTAGTCCAAAGTCATTTTCATGCCTGAAGTCTACTTCTTTGTTCTAGCTTAAGATTTAGATACCTGCTTGTAATTACTTCTTTGTTGTAGACTAAGATTTAGATTCTTGCCTGAAATTATTTCTAGTTCTAGTCTAATGTCAGATTCCTGACTGCAGTCCATTTCCTTTCCTTGGCTCATGTCAAATTCCTTCCAAGCAGCCATTTCCTTGTTCTTGGCCAATTCAGATTCCTGCCAGGCAGCCCCAACAGCTCTCTACATGTTTTATTGCATAAACTAGACTGAGCCTGTCTTAGGTAGTTGTGACAAGAATGCCTTCTTTACCCATTGTAGAATATGCATTATCAAAAGCAATGCACTTATGTCTTTGGTTGGTAAGGCTCTGTGCAGAATCTTACCTGTCCTTGGCTTTCCAGCCTGTTAAATTAATAACTGTCTGAGGGTCCATTTTCAGTTTCAAGACATGTACTTTGGCTTCCCACATGTTGATGTTGATAGAGACAAACTTGAACACAATGGGCAGGAATAAAAGTATTCCCAGGACAAAAATGATCAATCTATATAAGCCATTCCTGTGGTTTGACTAAAATGGAAATACTGACTTCAAGCCATGATAATTTTATCAACATTATCTGCAACATCAAAGCTCAATGGAGCAGCATTCTTTAAATTCATAATCTCACTATGCAAAGCTAAAACATCTAGAGAGTTTCCTTGTAGAATTTCCAGGGTCACTTGTGTATGGTATAGTGTCATATGTAAATAGTGATACCTTTACTTCTTCCTTTCTAATTTGTATACCCTTAATTTCTTTCAGTTGTCTTATTGCTCTAGTTAAAATGTCAAGTATGATTTTGAATAGATATGGAAAGAGTGGACAACCTTGACTTGTCCCTGATTTTAGTGGAACTGTTTTAAGTTTCTTTCCATTTAATATGATGTTGGCTATTAGCTTGCTGCAGGCTATAGATGGAGATACCAAGGCACAAAAACAGCCAGAACCCTCCCCCTATCAGCTGTCTTATCTGTAATATGACAGGGCAATGGTGTCAAAGAACATGTGTGAGAGTGACCAACCAATGTTTGGTTTAATTTGAGCCCCATCCCTCAAGAGGGAGCACATGTCCGACACTGCCTGAATGGCCAGAGACTAGAGACTAGATAGCCCAGAGTAGAACCAAACACAACTTTAAAACAAAAACAAAACCAAAAACACAAAAACATAAAACAAAAACAAAAAAACAAAGTAGGAGAAAATTCTCAATATCTTCACTTAATTTGAATCCTAGTCACCATCTACAAATTCATGAATTAAATCAGGTAGAAGTAGTAGTTAGTTACATGAGTGTGTCCCCTTGCCACAGTACAAAGCATACACATTTTTTCTAGTTGTTGAATTAGCTACATTATTGTAAAACACTTTTATTTGTGTTTTCAGAGTTTATTTAATATTTTGCTATTCATAAAAATAATCCTAAAATCTGCAGATAAAATAGATAAGAAGTTGATGCTTGAGATAAGTAAAATTACCTATTAGAACTTCATAATAAACAACCAATCCTTGTATGTTTTCTACTTTAATATGTGATCAACCCTGAAATCATACAAATATAAGTAAACTAAATGGATGTAACAGGTTGTATTTATATATTTAGGTGTGTGTGTGTGTGAGACAATAACAATTAAAGGAAAAGAGGACTTGAATTACAAAGAGCTACAGCCAATTTGATGTGTTCCATGAACCTTTTCTGGAGTTCATTCAGAAATGGATTCATTTTGTAGAAGCACCTGGGAGACTCACACAGAACTGTTTTATACCAAAGTTAAGATACTGATTAATTTTTGGTTATAGTGATACTATATACATACTAGCAACAGTGTTCTCTAGATGATATGAAATAAGAAATGTAAAGACTATGTATTCAGTAGGTTGCTAGTAAATGCAACTACCTTCATGCTGTTGTCAGTATGCCTCTGGAATTGTTATAAGGAAATATAGCCACTAATAGACCTAGCTATCCTTATAGAGACTTTGAAAGTGAAGTGTTCATTTAAGTCATCCTCAAACACAGAGAGATTAGTTGATAATTTGGAAACAATAACACATTGCCTTTGGCTTCAGGGATTAATTTATTTAGGTACAATGTAGATGATTGCCTTTCTGTACTAGGACATTTATAGTGTGTTACAGGGTGAATTTGTTACAGTCCTCTATTGTCTGAGGCATAAGCATATTGCAACGTATCAGGACCCATTATGCTGTTATAATTTATGTACTGTCTACTAACAATACTTATTCTAGAATAGAGCTTCTGTGTCAATGCTTTGTAACAGTTAACTTGGCAAGTGGGAAACCAACAGAACATGAAAATAGTAAGTTATTTCCATAGGAGGCTCATAATAAATCCCATAACCTTCTTTTGGTGAGATTTGAGGTATGTTGCAGGAATGCAAAAAATAACTACTGAGAAAATATCTACATACAGATTGAAAATATGAAATATTTATTTGATTGAGTATAAAACACAAGCATTTTGTTATATTTTTGTTTTTAAAAGTCTCTTTTATGTGTTCTCTTGTTGGTGTCTTAGCTTATTCCTCCAACAGGACATTTTTTAACCACAATGCCCATTGAACTAAAGGGTAAATTACCAATAAATATATGTGTAAAGTATAACTGTATATGACACCTGAGCTTTTATAGTCCATGTATGTATGTGAGTGGATATGCCTGTGCTCAAGTGTGTGTGCATGTTTACATGTGTGCATGCATGCATGCATTTGGAAAGCCTAACTTGGACAGACATTTTAGAAAGCCATCTGGCAGTATTTAATAAACTTAGTTCCAGCGAAATCCCTGTGCATATTTTCATGGGAACATAAATGAATGTGCATTGCAGCATCAACACTGATTTTGGTGGCAAAGATGTGGAAACAATCTAGCAGTTCATAATCAGCTGAATGAGTAAGCACATGGTGATGGACACACAGGGCCCAGAGCTTTGCTGTCAGAATTTATAAAGGAAAGTTTGCCAACACACTAGGGTACGCAGAAGTAATACATTCATAGACATCATTATGCATTCTTAAGATACCTCTTAGTGCTAACACAGTTCCATATATCAGCATCACAGGTCTAAGAATAGTTAAGTGTTTACTTTAATTGTGCTTGCTAATAAGCAGATAATAGAAGGTATAAGAGTTTATTGATACTTTTTATTATGATATATATTCTTAGTAATATCAAATGATATAGGAGACATAAGACATGAAACATACATATAAATAGTAAAAGTATCTTTCTTTTGTCCTGGAATTTTTGTTATTTTAACATTTTTGATAAGCAAAAATTCTGTTGTTGCATATTGATTTGTTGGGTATTTTAAAAGACCATGCTAATTAATTTATTGTTGATTAAAGCACATTTTTCAATCTTTATCTTTTAATTGTGACATTAAAGTAAAAACTCAGAAGAATAAAAACATGTTAAACCTGAGAGATGAGACACTTCTGCTACAGGACAAAGAAACAAGGAAAATGAAGAATACTGGAAACAAGGCATTAGGAATGCCAATTTTGTATTTCTGATTTTGTAGTAATGAAAACTAGTGCATTAATACTAATGATTAATAGTCAATCATTAATCATGGAGGAGCTCAAGGAGTCTGTCCTGAGTTGTTAGCTACTTAGAGCTGCTGGGAAAGATATTGTGTTTAGTTTTGGCCCTGATGAAGCCCCTGGGTGATAATTATCATAGGATAGACCCAATTAAACTCACTGAGTCACTAAATAGACTAAAAAGGAACACATGGTGGAAAGGGACCTGTGAAAAGGAAAAGGAAGTGAAGGGGTGCCTGAGATGTCAAAGAAGCTTAAGGAGCCAATAATGAAAATGAAATATATACATGTCTGAAGCTAGAAAGAACAAATTTTAAAAAATTATAAACCAAAGAAGTGTTTTGCTTTTTTGTAAGTACCAAGTTCCAAGTACTTAGCTGGGATCTAAGCTAAGCTGAAGCATACAACATATGTCCAAATTAAAGGAAAACTTCAATTTTATTTTAATATTCTTAAATTTTGTTCTTAAAGTCAGAGAACTTTGAAGTCAATGAAACCATATATTTCTTGTAATTTCTTATAGGAAATGACAGTGAAATCAGCTTTGTGGATAGTTTTGGGTAAGTATCATAAGTCTTCAGAGCCCAGCATTAAGAAACCCATGAGTTCAATTCTTTAAAGAACTCATAACCATTTTCCATGGGGAAAGACTTTGCTCATCATCATTGCTGGAATCTTTCTGATTCATTCCATCTTTCTCAGAGACCTAGCAAAGCAATGTGAATGATCACAGTCATGGAAAATGAAAAGCAGAGCAGAAATAGACTGACAATGATTAGCCTAGAATGTAATTCATCTCTCTCCCTCCCCTTCCCCCTCCCCCTCAACTTCCCCTCCCCCACCCTCTATACACACACACACACACACACACACACACACACACACACACACATTCCATTTCAGCTTTGTATTGGTGTGAAAGTACTTTTCTGGATACATTTTTAAGCACAACTTGGTGGAATCAATGTGGCTTTATGGTCTAGTAGAAAAACACATCAGAATCCACAAGGAAGATATTTACTTACTCTAAAATGTTCTCTGCATTAGTGTGGTGGTTAGTATTTATCAGTTTCAAGAGGGAACCTCAGCTGAGGAATTGATTTCATCAGACTGGACCATGGGCGTGCATGCAGGGCATATTCCTGATTAGATATTGATGTGGGAGTGGGCAGTGCCATCCCTGGCTTATATAAGAAAGCCAGCTGAGAAAGTCAGAGAAGCAAGTTGGTAAGCAGTATATCTCCATGACCTATATCTCTGTTCCTGCTTCCAGGTTCCCACTGTAGATTCTAAGATGACATAAACCCTCTCCACGCTAAGTCAGTGTTTTAGCACAGAAACGAAGGAGCCAACTAGGACATCTTATCATTAGAATCTCAAACATAAATTACCAGATAAACTTTGGTGCCTAAAATCCCTAGAGAGACAGGATTAGTAAAATAACTCCCTCATTCCTATTAGCTTGCATTAATCAAATCATACACTCAGTATCTTAATTATGTGATTAAAACTACCTTTTTTTCCATGTCTTTGAGCTAAAATAACTATACTTTGAAAGGCATTTGAAAATTGTCTCATAATTAATAAAAATTCCTCATTAATTATTTTACTGTAGAGCATCTACTTGGAGATAATTTACCTTTGAAGTTACAGAGACATGTTCGATACTGAGTGATGTTTCTGAGACATATCTGGAAGAATACTGCCTCATAGAGAATGTAGCATGTCACAAAGGAATGGAGTTTGTATATTGAAAAGTCACTTGAATAATTTGGTAAGATATAAAGTTGCTTCCTGGTTATTCAATCCTGCTGTGGAAAAATAATACCATCAAAAATAAGTTATCTTGCTGTCACTGGGTGATAATATGTAGTGTTGTGTAGGATGTCTGTAGTGTTGAAGCCAAAAACATCTTTCACCCTGTTTATAAGCTTTCTTTACCTGTTAAAATACTTCAAAATATTTAGATAAATAAAAGATTTCTGAGGGTTCTAGAAATTAAATGTCTTAGATAATCAAAGATTTACTTGGATTCATTCGCATGCACCAGCATCAAATGGCTTCTTAATGTGTTTTTTGTATTTATCATGAAAACTCAAATCTTGTCATGGTCTGCTGAACTGACTGACTTTAAATCACAAAGCCTTGTGGGTTTCCTCATGGAAAGGAAACAGAGTAAATTCAGAACCATATCTTTCTTGAAATTCAGCCCTTCTGTCTAATAGCTTTAAAATTAGCAGGGAGGCCCAGGGAGTCATTTTGTGCTGCTTTCAGAGCTAAAGCATGGTAAGTCTTTAGATTTTAGTTGTAGGAAGCTTATATCTTTGTTTTAGCTTAATAAAAATCACATACTTTAATTTTATTTTAATTTAATAAATGTGCAAGGCACAAGAGTGTTTCATAGAAGCTTTCACTTCCAGAAGACAGAGGGCTGGACGCTGGACTTCCGTGTCTGTAGCCGGGCATCCCCAAAGGACTGTGTGCACCCTTATCCATCATAGGCTTCCGCTGATGTCATTGCTTTGCTGCTTTACAGAGGAATATGGATTCGGCCCTCTGCATGTCCAGCTCAACATTTGAAGATTCAAATAACCATAGACTGAAAATTATTCAGAATAAAGTCATTGAACATACACAGAGTTCTTGCCATCCTTCCTTGAATAAGGCAGTGTAATAGTCATTTGCATAGCATTGACATTGTGCTAAGTATAATAAAGTGCTTGGGAAGATATGCCTAGGCTAAATGCAAATGATAGGCTTTTCCATTGTACTAGGCATCACAGATGACATAGACCTTGCTTAACGTTTTCAAGAAGTCATGTGGATTTGGAGATCCAATGTACACGGTTCTGGAACTGCGCCCTGTTGTGAGCTGAATATGACACTTTTGGTACAGGTGACCTTACTCACTCAGGTGATTCAACTCTGTCTAAGAAGTGAGAACCATTTTTGTTGTTGTGATCCAAGAACAGACATTGCGTAAGACTTTATTTCAATCTTTAAAAATATGAGAATGAATAGTATTTTAACTAAAATGATTAGAAAATACATTATTTGAGAACTATTAAGAAGTAGAACTGAGTTTAATATGTCATAAATGATAAGTTGTTTATGCATTCATGGCAGAGGCAATTAGCTTATTTTTCTGTTTCTTCAGTGAGAAAATGAAATTGTGAACACTTTGATTAATCAGGTAAATGTTGATGGCCACTTTGAGGCTGATTTCCATCTATGAATTGGGACCCACTACATATTCATCTCTGAACTACTAAGAGGCTAGGAGGGGACACTGTATGGGAATTGCCCAAGAGCAGGCAATGCAAGTGTACAACCATTGTATTCTGAGGTCACTGTAAAGGCTAGAATACACCCAAGAACAGATCAGAGTTAGTCTAATTGGAAAATCTCTTTTACCTTCAAGTGCCATTTTAAAAGAAAATCCAAGCTTTATGTCTTTTGATTTATGTAAAAAATAAATTGTGAGATTTGAGTTCTTAAGAAATTAGAATAGCATTTAAAAATGAATTTCACATGATTTAATAACACTTCAGCCTATAGCGCTGCATTTTAAAGACATTATTTGATGATGCAGTAGAGATTATATGTAGTTGAATGTACTTTACCTGAATTTCAGAGGGCTGGAGTTTTCTGCAATTCCCCAGTGAGGCCTAAATGCTGTCTTACTGAGCTACAAACTTTGCAAGTCAAAATGTGCTCTCTCTTTTTATTTAATATCAACCATAATTAAATGCTCAAATCATGAATATTAAAAACATCTTTAAAAAGAAATGACTTTTCTAAAATAGAATACCACTTGAATCATACTGATGACCCAAAATAGTCTACCTTTTTTTCCCTGTAAGTGGCATTTGATTGATTCTCACTGACAAATAAAAACTGCCACATGCTGATGCAAGTAGGTAAGGAGCTTGAACACTTAGGAAGAATTGACTGCCGTTTTCCTGTCTGTAGCTTCTATCTTGCTGGTGGGAAGACCACATCTGTTACCTACCTTGACCTCTACTTGACATACATAGTCATGAAGTTGAAAGCAAATCTGCCTTTGGTAAGCTGAACCTGGAAGAGCTGAATCTGTTTCCTTTCTAAATTGGAAATCTTGAAAACAGAATGTAGACTTTAGAACTTCACTCTGAAAGTTCTGAGGAGTTTTTTCCCAAGAAGAGTCTTTGTTTTCATTTGGGTGGAACAGGACAGTGGTCACAGCCTCAGCTCAGTCAGGAAGACTGTCCCCTCTGATTTAGAAAAAGTGATCTTCTCAATGTAAGAATGGGAGAATTGAATGAGAGCAACACATTCCTTCATCTTGTCTAAAAGTCCATAAATTCACTTTACCTGGACACAGCTTTATAGGCATTCTTGGATTGGACCCCTGACAGAAACAAATTTGATGAGTTGTATCTGATATCATGATTTTTAAAGTTATTTCTGTTCAACTTTTTGCTCTTATTTTTTTCTTTAAAAGAATACATTTATTTGTCTTGTAAGCAAAGAATATATTTATTTATCTTGCACATATGTATGCATACCTTTATATGTAGTGTCCCCAGATTTCAGAAGTATGCTCTGAATCCCCAAAACTATTGTTACAGGTAGCTGAGAGCTACATGGTCCTGGGAATCAAACCCAGCTTCTCTGAAAGGATAGTGTTTTTAACCACTGAGCATCTCTCCAGCTTCTGATTTTACTTGGCATGATTGCTACAGTCAATGCAATTTTAAGAAGCAATAATTTCATATAAGAAATGGGCCTTTTGTGCACAATTTCTCAAAGGAAGTTCTTGGAGAACCATAGTACAACATTTCAATCAAGGTGTTGGCAATAAATAACTTACTTGCTCTTCCTTTGACACATTATGTAAAATATATGTTTGAGTTTGGAGAGAAATGTCCCCTCAGTGGATCATGGATTTCAACACTTGCTACCCACAATGGTCACACAGTTTGTAGATGGTTGCAGAACATTTAAGAGGTGAGACTGTGGTGGTGTAGATGGGAACTCAGTGTATGTTATGCAGGAGTCTTTTCTGCCACATTATCTCCGACTTAATCAGAGTAATATCATAAACACACACAGTTTCATGCTTATGCCCATAACATCGAAGCTACAACCATCAAGTTTCCCCCACCATTGTACATTGCACCTGCTCAAACCATGAGCCCAAACAAATCCTTCTCTTCAGTGTCTTGTCTGAAATTTAGTCATTCTGATGAACCAGTGTAATCTCCTTTGTTATTTTCTGTAACAGAGTTTTGAAAATGCCTTTCATATTCAAAAGACTCTTAATGTGTTAGATATATGATTTAAATTTTTCCATTTTTTAGTTTGACATTTCATACATGTAAGATTTTTAATAAAAAAAATTAATGAAATTCAATGTATAATTTTTACTCTTCTGAGTTATTCTTCATGACCCAAAGATTAAGGAGATTTTGCTTTTCTTTTTTCTTAAAAAAAAATTCAACTGTTTCTTAATGTGTTTTGAAATAATTTATACATTTCAATTTATTTTCATAAATTTGAAAAGCACCACAAATATCTGGATATTTTTCAAGTCTTTTTTGTTATAATATATATAGTCATGAATTTTCCATCTTAAACCTTTTGACAAGCTTTTTAATAATTTGATTTTTAAATATTAAACCAAAAGTAGATGAGAGCATATTAATTTAAGTTTCTTAACTTTTTAAATGAACATTTATTTATTTATTTATTTAATTTCTACTTATTCACATTATGTCCTGCTCACTGCCCCACACCTGGTCTGCCCTCCCACAATCCTTCCAGCATCCCTGTATTTCCTTCACCTCTGAGTGGTTTGGGCATCCCCTGGGTTCCCCCTCACTCCACTGGGGCACATTAAGTCTGTGAGGCTAGGTGCATACTGTCTCACTGAGGCCAGACAAGGCAGCTAGAAGAACTTATTCCATGTAGAAGCAATAGCTTTTGGGATAGACCACATTCCTGTTGTTCGAGTCCTACATTAAGACCAAGCTGCACATCTGCTACATAAGTGAGGGGAGGCCTAGATCAAGACTGTATATGCTTTTTGGTTGGTGGTTCAGTATCTGAGCACCCCAAGGATGCAGATTAGTTGACTCTATTGGTCTTCCTGTGGAGTTCCCATCCCCTTGAGAGCCCCCAATCCTTCTGAGACACCTATTGGGTGGAGCTTCTCAGAGGAAAGCTATGCTAGACTCCTGTCTGAAAGCATAACAGAGTATCATTATAGTGTCAGGAATTAATGCTTGCGCATGGAGTGGCTCTGAATTTGGGCCAGTTATTGGTTGGCCTTTCTCACTGTATGCTCCATTCCCCATGCTTGCATATTTTGCAAACAGGATAAATTGGGTCAAAAACTTTGTGGATGAGTTGTTGTTCCAAGCACTTCACGGGGTTCCTGCCTCACTACAGGAGGTGGCCTCCAGAGATTCCATATCCCCAATACAATGAGTCATAGCTAACATCACTCCCATTGATTCTTGGGTACCTCCCTTATGCCAGGTCTCTATCTTGTCCTTAGATGGCCCCAACCTCCCCACCCCTTTCAGTTGCAGATTTCATTTAATTCACATAGCCATCTGGCCATCTCTCTAGTCCTTCCCCATATCTGATCCTGTACACCACCAATTTCCCTTCCCATTCTCTCTCTGACCCAATTCCCCACATCCATCTTCCTCTTATGACTATTTTATTCCTGCTTCTAAATTAGATTGGAACATTTTCTCTTGTACCTTTCTTCTTGTTTGACTTCTTTGGGTCTGTGGAGTATAGCATGGGTATTAGAATTAATATACAATTATAAGTGAGTACATACCATGCATGTCATTTTGAGACTTGGTTATCTCACTCAAGGTGATATTCTCAAGTTCTGTCCATTTGCCTGCAAAATTAATAATATCTGTGTTTTTAATAACTGGATAGTATTCCATTGTATAGATGTACCACATTTTCTTTATCCATTCTTCAGTTGAGGGACATGGAGGTTGTTTCCAGTTTCTGGTTATGATGAATAAAGTTGCTATGAACATAGCTGAATAAATGTCGTTGTGAGATGGCAGAGCATCTTCTAGGTACATGCCCAGGGTATAGCTGGTTCTTGAAGTAGAACTATTTTCTGGAAAACTGCCAAATTGATTTTCAAAGGAGTTGTACAAGTTTGCAATACCAACAACAGTGGAGGAGTGTTCCTCTTGCTCAATGTCCTCTCCAGAATGTGTTTTTTTCTTTGGTCTTAGTCATTCTGACTTGCATAAGATGGGACCTCAGAGTTGTTTTCATTTGCATTTCCCTGATGACTAAAGACTTTGAGTATTTCTTTAATTGCTTCTTTGCCATTCAGGATTTCTCTGTTGAGAATTTTCTGTTTACCTCTGTACTCCATTTTTAATTTGGTTATTTGGGTTGTTGTGTCTAACTTCTTTAACTCTTTATAAATCCCTCTGTCAGATATAAGGTTTGGGGAGATCTTTTCCTGACCTTTTTTTGTCCTATTGACAGTACTCTTTGCCTTAAAAGAGCTTTTCAGTTTCATGAGGTCCATTTATCAACTGCTGAACTTACAGCCTCAACCACTGGTGTTCTATTAAGGAAATTGTCTCCTGTACCAATGTGTTACATGTATTTCACATGTATTATTCTATGAAATTTAATATATCCAGTTTTATGTTAAGATCCTTGATCCAGGACTGGAGTTTTATGCAGGGTGATGAATATAGAATCGATTTTCATACTTCTACACGTAAACATCCAGTTAGACCAGCAACATTTGTTGAAGATACTTTCTTTTTTCTACTGTATGGTTTTGGATTCTTTATCAAAAATCAATTATCCATAGGTATGCAGGTTTACTTCTGGGTCTTTGATTCTATTTCATTGGTCAATCTGCCTGTTTCTATACCAATACCACATGGTTTTTAACCACTGTCACTCTGTAGAACAACTTGAAGTCAGGGATAATGAGTCCTCCTGAAATTCTTTAGTGGTTCAGGATCATTGTGACTATCCTAGGGTTTTTTGTTTGTTTGTTTGTTTTTTTAACTTTTCCATATGAAATTGAGAATTACTCTTTCAAGGTCTCTAAACAATTTTATTGGAATTTTGATGGGGATTGCATTGAATCTGCAGATTGATTTTATTAAGATGGCCATTTTTACTATGTTATAATCGTAAGTGCTTATGAGCATGAGAGATCTTTTTATCTTTTGATATCTTCTTCAATTTATTTTTCTTCAGGTACTTGAAGTTCTTATTATAGAGATATTTCATTTGCTTAGTTAGAATTACACCAAGATAATTATAGAGGGAGGTGCTGATTCCCTAATTGGTTCTTGATTGTGTCAATAAAGAAGGTTAGAAGCCACTTGCTGGGCTAAAGGTAAAAGGTGAGACTCCAGGGTGCCAGAATAAAGAGGAAGAGCAGAAGCAGGGAGAGAGGAGGGGGCTCTTCAAACTAGGCATTGGAGTAGGATGCAACAACCATGTAAGGTCTTAGAGCAACCAGAACCATCAGCCTCTGCCACTAGGAGATGGCTGATATAGTTTTGCTGATTAGTTTAGGGCTAGAGGTTTCTGTGCCCAGCAACTGTGTTATATGCCAAGTTTTAAAATAATAAAGTGATCTAGTGGTTTTCTTCTGTGCAGATAAGGTGGGCAGGAGAAAAAGAAGATGGGACAGCTGATGGTGGCTGACAAAGCTAGCTAGAAGGAAGAGGTATCCAGTGTAGCCTGGGATGGCAGAGCGTGTTCTCAGATCTGAGCTAGGAGTGTGGCCCAGAGCAAAGGAGAAAATGTTTTTTAAAATTATTTTGTATTATTTTTGGCTATTGTGATGGATGTTGTTTCTCTAATTTTTCTTCACTTACTACATTTACTGTTTACTGTTTACATAAAGGAAGGCTACTAATTTGTTTAAGTTAGTTTTATATTCTGCCACTTTGCTGAAGTGTCACTTTGTTTATCAGGTGTAGAAGTTCTCTGGTAGAATTTTGGGATTCGATTATGTATACTATCATATCATCAGCAAATAGTGATACCTTGGCCTCTTCCTTTCCAATTTGTATCCCTTTGATGTTTTTTGTTGTCTAATTGCTCTAGCTAGAACTTTGAATTCTATGTTAAATAGATAAGAAGAAACTGGGCAGCCTTGGCTTTACCCTGATTATAGTGAGATTGCTTCAAATTTCTCTACATTTAATTTGATATTGGCTATTGCTTTTATTATTTTTATAATATGTGCCTTGAATCCTTGATCTCTCCAAGACTTTTGACATGAAAAGGTATTAGCATTGTTGTAGTCCTTTCCAGCATCTAGTGAGAAGATCATGTGGGTTTTTTTTCTTTCAGTTTATTTGTGTGGTGGATTATGTTGATGGATTGTCATATATTGAACCATGCCTATATCCCTCAAATGAAGACTACAAGATCATGGTGAATGATGTTATTGATGTATTCTTGGATTTGATTTGCAAGAGTTTCATTGTGCTTTTTGCACTGATTGAAGAGAAATTATTCTGAAGTTCTCTTTCTTTTTTGGGGTCTTTGTTTATTTAGGTATCAGAGTAACTGTGACTTCATAGGATGAATTAGGTATTGTTACTTCCATTTCTATCTTTTTGCTATATTTTGAGGGATATATTGGTATTAGCTCTGTATTGTAAGTCTGATAGGACTCTGAAATATATCCACCTACCTGGCCTGGGACATTTTCTGTAGGTAGGAGGAAGCTTTTAGGTGTTATGAAACTGTTTAGATAGTTTATTTGATCTTGATTTACCTTTGGTAAATTATATCTGACTACCAAAATGAAAAGTCCTCCATTTTGTTTAGATTTTCCAGTTTTGAGGAATGAAATCTCTTGTAGTAAGATCTAATGATTTTTGTTTGTTCCTCAACTTCTGATGTTATGTTTCCCTTTTCACTTCTGATTTTGTTAATTTTCATACTGCCCCTGTGCCTTTTAATTACTTTGGCTGCTTTCATTGTGTCCCATAACTTTGAGTAAGTTTTGCCTTCATTGAATTCTAGGAAGTCTTTAATTTCTTTATTTCTTCCCTGACCAAGTGATCATTGAGTACAGAGTTGTTCAGTTTCCATGAGTATGTGGTTGTGTTAGCACATTTAAGGCTTGCTGTAGTAGAAGATCTGAGCTCTGAAGATGTCTTATTGTCCATGCTTTTGTTGAGTATATTTTTTCAAGGGCTTTTAGCTATTTGAATGGCTTTAATTCCTCGATGTTTCTCTTGTCATAGATATTGGGAGGGGGTTAAACTCAATGGTCCTGTAATGACATGCCTCTGCTGGGTTATCTTTAAGCTATATGGTTCTGGATGTTCAGGCCTGTATGGTTCAGAAGCTACAAGTCTGTATGGTTCATGAACTGCAAGTCTGACAAAGGTAGGCAGAAAGGTGCCAAGAGAGTGGAGGTTTGCCTATGTTACCGGGTTACTCAGAGTACTTTGGTGTGCCCCACAGTACTTATCCAGCAGAAAAGATGGATTGGGGCAGGAAAGTTAATGGGTGCGGTTCAGGATCAATATGTCTGATGAAGATGGAAGGAGATGTGGCAGGAGAGTGGAGGTCCCCCTGAAATAGCAAGTTGTTCAGCAAGTTCCTGAACTTTTATCATGTTGCTTAATAATCCTTCCTGTAAATTGGCAGATGAGATGCAGGGTTGGGTGACACCTTATTATATATGACAATAATTATAATGGTCCCAGATACCAAGAAGAAAAGTAAGGAATAGAGAATTGCCATTATTTTTGAAATATGTTCCCCAGCTTTAACTCAAGTCCTTGACCAGGCTAGTCAAGTTTTCTATCACTCAATTATACCCCTAGTTCAAAAGTTATCTTTAAACAAAAACAAAATAAAATTAATAGAATTAAAGAATCACTGTAAAATATTAATGTACTACTAAAAATAAAACACCTTATATGAGTATTTCACCTTTGTTTTAGTATGGACATCTGGAATTCTCTTTCTCTTAGTGTTCTGAGTGTTCTGTTTCTCCATTAATGTATCACAACTACATTATCAAGGCTTAAAGTTCCTTATAGGGTGATTTGATGACTATAAACCTCTTACTGCCTTGTAATTGTATTTAATTAAAATATAACTTTTATGCCTGAGAGATAGCAACTCAACATTTTTTCCGCGAATTTCTTTACTGGTTCTTGGTAAAGCAACTCAGTCTGGTGCAGATTAAATTATTAATAGCTATTCATTGATGGTTTTCTGATCATCCTTGACATTTTTAAAATCTTAATAGTTGAATAATCATCAAAGACTACTAGGAGGTAAGAGGTCAGTGCATGTTGCTTAAGGCAATTAGTGGGAACAGATCCAGAACTGTAAATGTTTCAATTCCATATGAGAAATCAGACAATTAACTGACAAAGTTGATGGTTATACATATTCTAGATTAGTGTCTCAGGTTTCTTCATGCAAACTGTTATCTATTATCTACTGACTTTGTTGCTCTAGGGTATCGCTGACCACTAAACACCAAATTTAATGGTGAAAATACAGGAACCACCCTGTTATTTAAACATTGCCTTAAGTCAAGAGTGAAAATAAGTCACTTTTGTCTAGTGAATGTGATGATGCTTTGATTTTCTTTGATATAGCACAAAGTTTTATATTGCTCCTTTGCTGTGACATGATACTTTTAAAGAACTTGTCTAAAGAAATAAAAGTGAATAATTTCACTATGATACTAATGTATAGGTAATTATCTGCAAGCCTTGCAGTTAACATGTCAGCCTTCCACACCTTCGGTGCCTAGAAGATTCATTCCCCTGGACTTTTGTTCCTCTACTCTATATCACTAATAAATGAGTAATTTTTATGTGAACAAGGCCCTGGAAAGACATGGTAGATACAGACATGAGTACTCTAAAGAAAATTCTCAGGAAATATAGGCCCTAAGAAAAATTCTAGTTCTGGAAAATATAATCCATTATTTTGAAATTCCCTTCATTGTCAATTTGAAAAATGTCCCAAACTTCTCTCCTTAAAGCATTGATAATCTGGTACTTTGAAGATGCCAGTGAAAGGCAATGTTCAGGCAGATTTTTTTTTACTGGAAACATTTCACAGAAAGAGAAGCCTTGCCAGGGATGTTTGATAATGACACATGCCTGAGCGGCTGAAGAA
The DNA here is from genome assembly GCA_021653895.1 of Mastomys natalensis. NCBI lineage: Eukaryota > Metazoa > Chordata > Mammalia > Rodentia > Muridae > Mastomys > Mastomys natalensis. The sequence goes on from JAJTUV010001019.1 coordinate 847,116, forward strand.
TTCTGAGCTCTTTGCTCCATAATGAGTATGAGAGGAAAAAAACAAGAGGAAAAGACTGAAAAGATGAAGAGAGGAGAAGCAATGCTAAAAACTTTTAACCAGAAACACATTATAATTCTAGCTACAGTAATAAATGAACTTCCCTAACATAAACAGAGAAAAGAAAATATTAGAAAACATTCTTCTCAACCCTTGCCTATTCCCTCTAACTGAGATTCTATAGTTAGCTACAGAGCCCTGTCATTCAAAGGAGAATCTATCTATGTGCTTGGCATGAAAACAACAGTGAAATTCTGCAACTTCTATTGTTCCTCCTGGCCTCAACATTTGGTCTTAAGTAAAAAGACAAATCAATGTCTTCAGAAAGATTGTAAAGGGATTGGTTCCTCCATTAAGAGGCTACTATGTATACAAATCAAAAACAAATACAAAGTGATCATGGAAACCTCAATAACTTTGCCATTAAAATTTATCCTCTTCTTGATTAATGAATCTGGAAAAGGAAATGGTAAAAATGAAAGTGTTAGAATAAAGATACACAAGATTAGAGGGAGTAAGCAGAATGATATATATGATTAAATTGTCATCCATCAATAATAATTCAAGAAAATTAAAAAATACCAGATCTTAAAATAGAATTATTTTTTAAATAACTTTTATTCATTATTCTGTACCCCTATTCAGAAGGTCAGCATGTAGATAGCGATAATCCAGGGCAAGGATGTTCAGTACACTTTAAATCCCTCTGTACCACTATACTACTGCTCTTTTCTCATGTGGGTGTCTCTAGCTAATGCCAGAAAGGGAAAACAATTTAAGAAGTATGTTCACCATTCAGTATAGATGTGTTCAGTGTTAGGAGAAAATTATATGGAAGACTGAAGATGATCCCAGGAAAGCACAGGGTGGCAGCCATGGTTTACTGCACCTTCCCGGGAATTGTCCTTATAAATGGATACTTGTTTAGTTCTGCTGAAATCACACTAAACATCTGATTCCTAGAAGAAAATCCTATCTATGAATATTGAGAGTGCTTTTAACTCATTTTAAGCAGCACAGTGGAAAGACTGGGTTTCAACTTCCAGCTTTAAGGATATGTAAATTATTGTTATTTATCACTTGACTTCAATAACATTTCACAATGGGTTTCCATTATATCTTTTGCTGCATAAATGGCACTCGCCTCTTTATCAGAAGAGATCATTGTACAAATTATAACTAGTAAAAAATTACTTCATAAAATATAAGTTATTCTTCAGAGAATTGAACCTAGTATCTGTAGAGCCATTTAAGCTTATAAATAACATTTAAATTGCAAATGTGAACTATCAGAAGGAAACACCTGCACGTTCTCAATCAGGCATCCACTGATATTTAAGCAAATCAATAAATTGTACAAGGACCATGAATTTATACCACCCAATCAAAACAAATAAGCACATCTTCTTATTATCTTAAAAGCAATAAGAAAGCTGGCTCTGCATTCTTCCCTTAATTTGTCTTTCATGGTGTGCTGTAAAGATAACAAAGAGCTGCGTTACCAAGGAACATATTGTTCCACTCTGTATGGTTTTCATCACTGAAATCTAGTGAGTATTGTTTTTAATTTGTGGATGAAATTCATCAATTAGAGTTAGTCTAAATTCTGTAGGAGGGGAATAGAGATGAGGATGGGGAGTGGGAAGAGCCATTTGCATTGTGCATTAGCGGTAGTTTTATATGCTTCTCATCAGATTTATGGCTGAGCATGTTTGAGGAGTAAATAACTGATGGATCTGTCAAAGTTTGGGAAGGAGAGGGTGCTTAAAATAATCAGATTAAAGATGGTAATGTAAAGAAGAAAAATCAAACTTACTGTTAACTGTATTGAGATCCTTACACAAGGATATTACTTTTTTTTTTTTTAACAGCTTTGTTGGCCTTTCTCTTTAGGTTTTGCAGCAGTTAGTTGATGAGCTACAAGTGTATTACAAGACTTCTGGGACATCCTGAAAGAGAACTTGCTGAGGGGTTTCTCTTGCAATAAAAAAAAAAATCTAAGGATTCTTTTCTTTTTCTTTTTCTTTTTTTCTCTTGTTTCCTTTTTTCTTTCTTCTTTTCAGTTTAGGTGTCTTTTCTTTTTTTATTGAATATTTTATTTATTTACATTTCAAATGTTATCCCCTTTCCAAGTTTCTCCTCCAGAAACCCGCATCCCAATTCTCCTACTTCTATGAGGGTGCTACCCCAACCACTGAACCACCCACTGCTGCCTCCCTGCCCTGGCATTCCACTACACTGGGGCATCTGGTCTTGAGAGAACCAAGGGCCTCTCCTCCCATTGATGTTCAGCAAGGCCATCCTCTGCTACATATGTGGCTGGAGGCATGGGTCGCCCCATGTGTACTCTTTGGTTGGTAGTTTAGTCCCTGGGAGGTCTGGAGGTCTGGTTGGTTGATATTGTTGTTCTTCCTATGAGGTTGCAAACTCCTTCAGCTCCTTCAGTCCTTTCTCTAACTCCTCAATTGGGGACCCTGTGTTCAGTCAAATAGTTGGCTGCAAACATCCTCCTCTATATTTGTCAACCTCTGGCAGAGCCTCTCAGGAGACATCTATATCAGGCTCCTGTCTGCAAGCACTTCTTTGCATCTGCAATAGTATGGTTTTGGTGACTGTATGTGGGATGGATCTTCAGGTGGGGCAGTCTCTGTATGGCCTTTCCTAAAGTCTCTGCCCCACAGTTTGTCTCCATATTACCTCCTGTAAGTATTTTGTTCCCCCTTCTAAGAAGGATTGAACAAAGAAAGATTGTATCCACACTTTCGTCTTCCTTCTTGAGTTTCATGTGTTCTGTGAATTGTATCTTGAGTACTCCACTAATATCCACTTTTGGGGGCTAATATCCACTTATCAGTGAGTATATACCATGTATGTTCTTTTATGATTGGGTTACTTCACTCAGGATGATATTTTCTTTTGTGTGTGTGTGTTATTGATTTTTAAATATCAGATATTTTATTTATTTACATTTCAGATGTCATCTCCTTTCCCCATTTCTTCTTCCTAGAACCCACTATGCCACCCCCCTCCTCCTTTTTGCTTTTATACCATCTTAATTATGTGCAATTATTTAGGTCAGTTCTAGGTTGAGGGACTAACAATACAGCATATGCAAATACTCAAGAAACAAGCAAGACAATAAACAGAAATAGTCAAAGAATAAGGAAGGCAATAAACAAAATTCCATGAACACTCCCTTGATCACTGTTTCTAAGGGCTTATCAAGATAACCAAAATATTTGAGCCAACTTCCCTGTCCTAGCCCAAAGTCATTTTCATGACTGAAGTCTACTTCCTTGTTCTAGCTAAGATTTAGATTCCTGCCTGAAATTACTTCTTTGTTCTAGCCTAATGTAAGATTCTTGCCAAGCAGCCCCAAAAGCTCTCAGCCTCTTTCACATTTTTATTTCATTAGCAAGATAACCATCATGGAATATGCATTAGCAAAAGCAATGCATTCTGTCTTAGGTTGGTAAGGCTCTGTACAGAATCTTACCTGTCCTTGGCTTGCCAGCTTGTTAATTTAATAATACTGTCTGGGCGTCCATTTTCAGGTTCAAGCCATGTACTTTGTCTGTCAACACATTGATGTTGTTAAAGACAAGCTTTAACATGATGGGCAAGAATAAAAGTATTCCGAAGACAAAAAGGGCTAGCATGATCAAGCTATATGTGCCATTCTTGAAGGTTGACCAAAATAGAAACACTGATCTCAGTCTATGGATAATTTTATCAGCAGTATCTGCTGCTTCAATGCTCAGCAGAGCAGTATTCTTGAAATTCATAAGCTCACTATATAACGTTAAAACATCCAGAGAGGTGTTAGAATTATGCCAAATACACTGCAAGTGTCTTTAAACTAAGTATAATGACTACCACTGTAAATTTTAGAACTGACAAATCCAATGGTATTTGGCATGACACTCGAGATGGCTCTTAAACTCTGAACGTCCTTCCAATAGTTTGAATAGGAGCATCAATCCTTTGTTCCACATGCCTATCTAAATCCTCTTGTGTCAATAGTAACATTTTTTTGCTAAATGATTAAACAAAAGTAGCTGTCTTAACTTTTCGTATCTAAGCAATTGCAGAAGCAGTGGTGCTAGTAATTAATGTAATTAAAGCTGTATACCAGCAATAATCAAGCTCACTACCCTCTTGCTTCTGCTTAAAGCCTGACTAACTTCTTCCAGTACTTGCAAGCCCTTTTCAGAATACCAGGGTTCTGTGCTATTCAGGGGCATAAAGCTGGTTGATAGACCTCCATAACAGACATGCTGGTTTGCAGCACACTAACACAATTAGAAAGTGTACAATCAATGCAACTTACATTAAATACTGTAGAAGAAACAAAGTAATTTTAGCTTGACAATTAAAAGAGCATTAACCTATGTACTAACACTTGTTTAAAATCCAGATCTTTATCTCTTAATAGCATAACATCATAGAGAACTGTAGCTAACTTCCAAATATGTCTCTGAAAATGTCCAGAACCAGCCTTCCAAATGAAGACTGTTGTTCCATTATTGGATTGATTTCTAGACCAGTACATGATTGAGTCTGAATAACTGGTCACCTTAAAAAAAATACAAGAGTCATTATAACTTCTTTTTTTGATTCTCTGTTCCATAGGTTCTGAAAACTTGAGGCAAGGCAGCTTGTCCATCTAGGGTATAGGTATTCAAAGGTGGGTCTAGAATATATGTCCAATACAGCTTCTTAGTCACCATTGTCAGGGCACTCAGCAAACTCACAGGTCAGCTTCCTTGTTTGTCCCAGCATCACCATGTCTCACTAATTGCTCTGACAGCCACCATGCTCCTTCAGCATCCTAGGATCCTAGGTGTGTTAGATCTCCTGAGAGTCCAGCTGCCTCTGGGTATTCTGGAATTGGGTGCAGAGCTGGCACCCTGGGACTGCTCAGGGCACAGGCACAGACCAGAAACAGGATACTATTTTCTAGTTCCATCCATTTTCCTAAGAATATCATAAAGTCATTGTTTTTAATAGCTGAATAGTACTCCATTGTTTAAATGTACCACACATTTTGTAGCCATTCCTCCATTGAAGGACATCTGGGTTCTTTCCAGTTTCTGGCTATCATACGGCTGCTATGAAAATAGTGGAGCATGTGTATTTGTTACATGTTGGAGCATCTTTTGGGTATATGCCCAATCAGGTAATACTATTTTCTGAGGAACAGACAGACTGAAAGGATTCTCTTTTCTTTCAGGCTTTTTTGATTGTTTTGGCTTTCATGAATAGGTTCCTAAGGTCTAAGTACTGATTTCAAGCATCCAGAGTTTCTCTGTCTAGGTTCAGGCATTTACCAGGATGCTGACATAGTCTGGTTCCAAGGTAGCCTTATGAATTGGAAAGGGAAAGGAATTCTTCCTATTCAGATCTGGAGTGAAGGTTTCCCTAAACAACTTAGAACACTTTTGTATTCAGGCATCATAATTTGAACCAGAAAAAATAGCAGTAAGAGTAATGATGGTAATATTTTTTTCTGAAATGTATAGAAGGTGAAAATTTTTGAGTCATCCTACAGCACTAGGTTACTTTATGTTTGAGATAGGAGTTGTAAAGGATATAACATGGATGAGCTTACCAGAATCAAACCGTTTCCAAGAGAAAAAAATAAAACCAAGATCAGTACAATGAGAGACCAACAGAATTCCTTTTAATTGATTATACTTCAGTGAATACATTTTCTACATTATTGAAATCATTTGTGTACTCTGAAGAAAATTATTCATAAATACTAATGAAAATAATATATGATTATATTTAACAAGTAGGGAATTATTTTATATTTTTGCATAGAAAATCACTAAGGCCTGAAATTTACTGTAAATTCTTGTGAGGTTTCAAGAATAATTGAGATTTTTAATTGGGTTATTTGTTTTCATGCCATCAAGTTTGGTTTTAGTTCTTTGCATATTTTAGATATTAGCCTTTTATCATATATGCAATTGTTAAACATATTTACTCATTCTGTTGGCTGCTGCTTTGTCAAAATAATTGTGTCATTTGCCATACATAAGTTTTTCAGGTTTATATTGTCTCATTTAATGAGTGTTGCTCTTAATGCTGTGCTATTGATGTTCTGTTCACAAAGTCTTACAGAACTAAACAAATGGTAGTCAAAAATTAAATACAAATTGTACAGAAATACTTAAAGAATTGTTCAAATCATTAGTTGTTAGGGACATTCAAATAAAAACAACTTTGCCATTTCATCTTAAACCATACAGAATAGCCAAGATCAATAAAATAAATGACAGCTAATACTAGCAAGTATGTAAAAGAAGGGGAATACCTATCTCTGGTAGTACAAATTAGGGTAGCCACTGTGAAAATCAGTATGGCAGTTACTTAAAAAACTGGGAATAGAACTATCTCAAGACCCTGCTGCTCTTGGGCATATGCATAAAGAACTCAGTATTCTACTACAGAGGCAGTTGCTCAACTATATTCATTGCTACTCTATTTATAATAGCCAGACATTGTAAACAGCTTTGTTGTTCACCAATCAGTGGATACTCTATAAAATGTGTTATGTCTATATAATCAAATATTACCCAGCTGTGGAAAAATGAAATCATAATCCACAGGTAAGTGGATGGAGCAAGAAAAAAATTATCCTGAGTGTGGTAACCCAGACCCAAAAAAGAGAAATTTTGTATCTTTTCTATCAAAAATGGATGGTAGCTTTTAAGTCTTTGTAGGTGTGCTACAATTCACAAAGGTTATATAAAGATTAAAGGACTGGGCGGGAATCTCCCAAGAAAAAGAAATAATAAGAGAAAGAATAGAATGATAGTATTAAGTGGAGAGGGGGCGATAAGCAAAGGGAAAGGGCTAAGGGCAAAAATATAGAGAGGAATAAATAACAGTATCAATTATTTAAAGAGTCATATGGAAACCTCTGACTGTAGAAGCTTCTTAAAAAATACTCATATGAAAGACATCTAAATACAATTACTAAATGATAGTGAGACAAAGCCCCAATTAGACATCTCTCACCATCAAGAAAAACCTCCAGTGTCAGGCATGGGATGCATCTAATTGACTCATAGGTTTAAGGGGCATTGTGGGAACTCCCATATATCTCAGAATATCCCAAAGTTTGTGCTCCGCAGACTGATGGTAAGGCCCTATGATTGAAGACAACATTTACATTTCTCATTGAATATGGTGAAGTCAAAATGATGCCTAACTGAAGCCATCACCCCTTCTGACTAATGTTCACAGTACTGAAATGCTCCCAGAGGAGAAAGGTAACCAATAACCCTGTGGCAAACCCTTTGGTCTACTGTAGTGACATGTCTAGTTGACATGCTGTTATAATAGTGGCAAAACCATTGTGGGAATAACCAACAATTTTCTGGTGTGATTTAAAGGCCCCTGCAAGAAATGCAATCCATGTTTGACACTGAACACCAAGAAACTGAGACGAGAGAGAACATGGGCCTAAGGGAAAATCAAATGCTATTGTTCCACTAAAAAACCATAGCAGTAAAATGTCTCTTCATAACATTCTATTATACCTATAGATTACTTGTCACTCATCTGTCATCAGAGAAGCTTCATCTTCCAATAGATAGGAACTAACATAAAGACCCACAACTGGAGGATATGCAAAGAGTAAAAGGGTTAGAGCACTCAGCCCTATATGTGTTATCATCATCAAAGCCCTCCCTTCAGGGCTTAGGACTATGGGGAAGAGAAGGCAGAAAGATTGTAAGAGCCAGACAGGATGGATAACACCAAGGAAACATGTTTTTCCCCAGTAAAAACAAGAATTCAGAGACTGTTGTAGCATATGCAGGGACTGACGGTTTTCCACTGCTGTGGCTGGAATGTGGACATGAATTCTCACCTCTAACCAAGAAGCTATCTCCAATTGACGTCTGCTTGCAAAGGAAAAATTAGCTTTCTCCAGTGGAATCTCAGTGGATATTTAAAAAAAAAAAAAAAAAAAAAAAAAAAAAAAAAAAAAAAAAAACATGGCAGAAGAGAAAGAGGGCAGGGTTAGCTTGCTACCCACCTACACACACCCAACAGGGCCAGCTCAACTGTACTGCCTAGGCAAGGTGTAGGTCAGCTCTCCTGAGTTCCTGAGTTCCTGAGCACTGGAGCAAGTGAGAAGCAGGGCCAACTCTCCTCAGTTTAACATTCTTTAACATCAACATGGACCCAGTTGTTAGCCCTGACCAGGAACATCCAAATGGTCTTTTGTAGTAATGGACATTGAGGCAAACCCTTGCTGTTGAATATCTAAGGTCTCAGACCTGGTTCTCCATAGCAGCCCAGAGTAGGATGTCACTATAGCCTCATGAGTGCAGGCTACACATATGAGGCCCTTCCTCACCACCCTTCCTTTTCCAGATTTCCAGATTTTCCTCTCTGCACAAACCATTTGGATTCTCTTTCTCCCCAAACTTTCCACCACTTACTCAAACAGCACAGTGGCTCCAGTAGAGGGCATGCCACCAGTTGGTCAGGCCTCTGGTGTCTTCCACTGGCCAGTGCTATATGGCGGCAGGCAGCAGGCAGGCCTGTCCAATGATGATTTTTAGCCTTTTGTTACCCCAATCTTATTAGTCTTTTGCTTCTGTATTTTTTCTGACTTAGTGTTTTTATGTTTGTGATTTTCTTTTTTCTTTTTTGCCTGTTTTTATATAAAATGAAAGAAAGAAAAGATTTATAACTAGGTGGGTGAGGATATGGGAAGCATCTGGGAGAAACTGGGGAAGCGGAAGTAGTAATCAGAAAATATTGCATGAAGAAGTTTTCAATAAAATATGCTAAATGAATAAAATGGACTAAATATCTGAACAGAGGATTCTCAAAGGGAGAAATAAAGGTGACTATTAAATATCTCAAAAAATATTTGAGTTATGGATATGTTAAGTCACCAAAAGTAATGTAAAGTGTCTATTTTAATGAAACAATATAATTAAGTCAGTCAAACGGAATTTAATAGTTGTATTAAAAAGAAACACTCTTATCTACTGTGTGTCAAAGATTTTAAATTAAAGTTTAAAATGTAGTAACATTGCAGTTTGATATTAATATATGAATAAGAACAAAATATGTAAGCAAGTAGTGCTTTAAATATTTCCCCATGAAGGGTTTCTTTTGGCATTAAAATGATAGAGAATGAATAAAAATACAATTTAGCTTTCTAAAACCGGAATAGATGTCTTACATTTTTATTGTTTAAGTAAATTAAAAGTTAGTATATTGAAACAAGTAACTAGTATATTAACAGTCCTTCAAAGAGTGCTCACAAATTTTGAAGCCTTGGCTGAGTGTGTCTCAAAGTATTCCACTTGAAATTCTAAAGCAATTTTAAATCACAGCTCATTGCCAATTGTAAGCACAATGAAGAGCTTCAATAATGTACAAATGATATATAATCTGGGACTCAGACGTTTTGGAGAAAGTCTATGTCAAATTTAGACAACTTAAAAAAAATTATTTTAAAACATTTATTCTTGTATTTGTAATGCATTTACCTATGAAGGGTTTTTATGTGTGTGCATGTGTGGATGTGTGTGTGTGTGTGTACTATGTATATATACTTGTGTGTGTATGTTTACATGTACATTTCTGTGTATGCACACGTGTGTGTGTTTGTGTGTGTTGGTTAAATGGAAGTCTCCATAGAGGCTTGGGGTCACCCTGTAGCTTGAGTTACAGATGGTTTTGAGATATCCAGTATGGATAAAAAGAATCAAACTTGGTCCTCTGCAAAAACATTATGAATCCTTTAGCACTACACTATCTTTCCAGCCTTAAATGTTCATTTTAATGTAAAATACATAATTTGCAATTAAACCTTAATTTGTTTTATGCAACAAAAAGTAGCATTAACATCATTTTATATTATAATTATATAGAAATATGATTAATTTATTATGTATACAAGATCAGAGATCAGAGAACATTTTAAACAAAAAAAATACAACATTTAAAAATTTAAAAACTATAAAAATTCAAAGCTTTAAAATAAGCCTAAAAAATAAGCATATGTACATATAAATTATTTTTGTTTTAGTGTAAAAAATGTGTTATTAGTATAAATGTATTTTAAATTTATCAAAAATAAAAAATAAATTTCAAATTTCAACAGTATAATAGAACCAGATTGAATTAACGATTTTCTCAAAAAGCTTTTTCTCTTATATTACATTCTGTAAAATTACAAAACATTTCAGGGTGCTTACTTTTAGCTTTCTTTTGCCTTTCATAAAACTACTTTTTTGTCTTGTTAATTCATGATGCTATATCCTTTATAACTCATATCTTGGAGATAATGTATCCAAGGTGTTCTGTCTGGCTCATGCCTCTGTACTATGCACACATTCATGAAACAATCTTTAATAATTACTATTAATAAAACCTCTTCTGGTTTAGAGAATTGATGAGTGACATGACTGTTGTGTTGTATTCTTAACTTGACTTAAGAATAATTAAAACAATCATCAGGCAATCTGCATTTTTATAGTTCAGATGCTTACAGTATTCATCCAAGTCTGTAATTAATTCTCTGTCTATGTGCATTAGAGATATTTTAGGATCGTATATTTAGTCTAGAACTCTTCAGGTATACAGAACATTGAATAGATACTGTAATATATTGCTAGTTTTAAACTCTATTAAATTGGATTTGATTGTTTCAATGTGAGACATACAGGCTTTGAGTCTTAATTTTAATTATGTTACTATTTTATCATTGCAAAGCATATATATTTAAAAATTAAATTTCTTCCAAGATAATATCTAATAACTTACTAATATAACTCCCACTAAAATCAGAAAATACATAAATAGTAATGGTGAATGTTACTGTTTTTGAAATTAGAAAAAAATATTTTCTATATCTAAGAACTATATTTGTGGGGGGTGTGTGCATGTGTGTGTGTTTGTGTGTGTGTGTGTGTGTGTGTGTGTGTAGAGGCCAGATGTTGAAGTTGGATATCTTCTATTAATTTCAACTATGTTCTTTTTGAGATAGGTCTTTTGATGATATTGAGTTCATTATCTGGCTAAAGTAACTAGCTAGCAATACCCAAGAAACCTCTAGTTTTTGACTCCCAGTGCTTGGTACCCAGTTTTTACATGAATGCTAAGTATCTAGACTCATATCCTGATGCATGTGCCCTAAGTATTACTATAACATCTTCTTAATCATCCACAAACTTTACAATTAGAAACGTATCATCAATCACAAATAGACACCTTTATTTATAATCTACTATATAGGACATTTAAACTGCCTTTATAATCAACAATTTAGGAATAGTTTTATCTTAGTGTATTATCACTGGTCTAAGAAATCCTGGCATGAGTAGTGGTGGTAGTGGAAAACAAATCCAGGATTCTAGTATTCAGCACCTTTATAAAGTAGTGTGCTCCTAAGTGGCAGCAAACCCAAGTAGATGAAGAAAATGTAGTTACATCAGGCTCAGCCAGATGTAACATTCTGTAGTGAAGATGGTACTTTTAATAGATTTGTGTGAGAAAGATAAGGACTGAAGATTGTTCCTTATAAAGTGATCAGGATTATTTTGACTTTCTTCAAGCTAGATTGTATCTGCCTTATCTCATGCTAAAATCTCAGAGTTAAGAAAATCCTAGTGCAAATGTTTGGTAGGGAAAACTCCTTGTGCAGCCTTAGTAGTTTAGTTATTTATAGTATACTGGAAAATAATGCATAAAAATCAACCAAAGCTACTCAGGTATGGTGATTCAGATTCAATATAGTCGAGGTTGGGTCAAGGAGAACCCATATGACAGTTGTGCTAAAAGTAATTCTATTTTCATTCTATTTTCAATTGTGAAAAATAGAGGGATGAGAAAGATTAATACTATCCACCAACATAAAAGGAATATTTTATTCTAAGAAGTAAACAAGTTCGTGATTTCAATATTTATAATTTTAATGTACAAACATCATTGAGACTTCTGTTCATTCTCTTGCTTATATATTATCAGATTCCCCAACATCTCTTTATTGTAAATACTGAAAACTACATATTACAACCTGCTCAGTCTTGTTTAGTGGGGCTTGTGTGTATATTATCTGAATGCTGACCATTATGAACTGGACAACTAATTAAGGAGCTTGTCTGAAGATACAAACCAAATTTAAAATGAATGCATTTGACTTTAAATAAGACAGAAGTAAAATGATACATGATTAAGATACTCTTTATCTAAAATTGTGATATTCCAAACAATATTTCAGAAATTAAGCAAATATAGAGAATATAGGTGAACTTCTTGATAATGGTTACTTCTTAAAAAAAAAAGCTTTAAAGAAATTCTATCATTTTATGTTATTTCAAACAAAAACCACTAACAACATCCTCTAAAATAGAGGTGAAATTACTGGTCCTGTAAATGCTCCATTTTACACCAGGTTTAAAATACATCATAAAACCCCCTCTTACTCCAAAATACATGAAAATATTTGTAAGTGTTATAAAAATGCTTAATATTAAAATTCTCTTTTTTAAAGTAATGGTGCATGTTTGTTGATTGCTTGTAAATTAGAAATCGTCTGTGATTCAGAAATTTCTGCTAGGCTGTATCTCAGGACTCAAATATGAGTATCTGTAAGAAATGCCAGAGATGTTTAAGGTAGACCCTGTCAAAATGAAAAAATTCATGTAGCTGGTATTAATAAGGCACCACGTATCTTATTGCCTCAGTCAAAACATGCATACTAGTGAGAAAATGCTCTTGAATTTTTACCCTTCTATTTTCAGAGAAACAGACATGATCCATTTTTCCGGTTAATTCCCTAAAATATTGCATCCTAACCAATCCCAGTTACAAACAAACAGTTCTCCTCCTCCCTCCCTCCCTCCCTCCCTCCCTCCCTCCCTCCCTCCCTCCCTCCTCTTTCTTCTTCCTCTCTCTCTCTCTCTCTCTCTCTCTCTCTCTCTCTCTCTCTCTCTCTCTCTCTTTTATTTTTTTCTCTTCTTTTATTGGATATTTTATTTTTTTACATTTCAAATGTTATCCTCTTTTCCAGTTTCCCCTCCGGAACCCTCTAGCCCATCCTCCCCCTGTTTCTATGAGGGTGTTCCCCCACCCACCCAACCTCTCCTTCCTCCCCACCTTGGCATTCCCCTACACTGGCGCATCAGTCTTCACAGGACCAAGGGCATCTTCTTCCGTTGATGTCCGACAAGACCATCCTCTGCTGCATATGCGGCTGGAGCCATGGGTCCCACCATGTGTATTCTTTGGTTGGTAGTTTAGTCCCTGGGAGCTCTCAGAGGTCTGTTCGTTTATATTGTTGTTCTTCCTATGGGGTTGCAAATTCCTTCAGCTCCTTCAGTTCTTTCTCTAACTCCTCCTTTGGGGACCCCATGCTCAATCCAATGGTTGACTGTGAGGATCCTCCTCTCTATTTGTCAGGTTCTGGCAGAGCCTCTCCAGAGACAGCTATATCAGGCTCCTGCCAGCAAACACTTCTTGTTATCCTCAATAGTGTCTGTGTTTGATGACTGTAAATGGGATGGATCCCCAGGTGGGGCAGTCTCTACATGGCCTTTCCAAAGACTGCCCCATCTGGAGATCCATCCCATATACAATCAAATGGCTTTTAACCCCCCCCCCTCTCTTCGTCTCTCTGTCTGTCTTTAATCTCCCTACAGAAGAGGATAGATAGAATACTACAACCGTAATTTCATAATGACATACATGTACAAATTAAATGAAGTGTACTCTATTCTACATGCAAACAAAACAATTTTCCTATACAGTTGATTTTACATTTTATATATAGTCATAAAATACAAACTTAGAGGTATTAAGTATCTTAGCCAAGTTCACATACTTTGGATGCTCCAATGTAATTTCCAAAAAGTTCCAATTTATTGAAAGTTTCCTAAGAAACCATTATACCTCCTAGGCATGAGAACACACAGATACATATAATTAATTATCATCATTTTAAAATTCATCTTCCTCTTTTTTCTGGAGATAATCACTACTTTGTATCGAGTTCTTTGTTTATTTGCCTCATTGTTTTTAACATGAGTTTTGTAGTATTGACAGCAGAACTAGCCAATATGATCATTTTAAAAACACTGTCATTTGCATTGTATTGTACTGGGGTGTGGGGAATCATGGAATTGACTTGGTCTAGCTGAGAGGCGTACATCCTGGGTTTTTCAGGATTGAGGAAGTCTGTGGCACTTGGGGCCTTTCAGTTCCTGAGAAACATAGGCACAGCTTCAGGCAGTGAAACATTTAGGCTGCCTTGTTGCTTTATGTTGCCTAGAAGTCAAAGAAGCATATAGAAACTTGACAGGTCAATTGGTCTTAGACATAAATCTTGTATATCTATATACCTTGCAAACATCTTAGTATCCTGGCAACTATCACCGTATTGATTTTGGCAACTGCCATTATTTTCTGTTTCTGATAAGGATATAAAAAGTCTGATTGCTTGGCATAAACTTGTCTCTGCTTCAGTCTTGCTGTGACACCCTTCAACTTATGCCTGGTCAAGATTCATTTCTCACTGGTCACATCAGGTAACCTTGGCACAGTAAGTAAGCTCTGGTGATTTCACTGTAGATACTGATTGAATATCAAGAAGAATGAATGGAACTTGAAGATTTATATTAAAATTAATGCTGTCATGTGTGTTCTGGAAATAAATAAGCACATGTATATCTTATTAGTTATATTATTTATTTTTATTACTTATTAAAGGTTTTTTTCTGGTGATTACAAGTCAAATGTAGTTTTCTATTGATTTCTACTATAATTAATTTTTATTTATGCTTAAATATAATAAATTAAACCACAGAATTTAAAAACAAAGCTAAATCTAAAGTCTGACCTATTTCAATTCCTATAAATATGACTAAGTATTTCAGAAGGTAATGCTGTATTTATTGCTATAAAAACCAAATGAAGAACAGTTGGCATTTATGTGACTGTTTAAAATGGAGTAAGATAAATTTGTGCCACTTCTCTTCAGTCAGTCTAAACACTGTGTTGTCCTTTCTGTTTATTTTTAGACTTTCTTTTGCATGAAGAGCGATTTGTGATAAGGCATGATTTATTTCCTCGTGTCTGGCAGCTCAATTTGCAGGTAAAACAGTTAGATTGGCACATTCCTCTTCCCTTCCCTTGTTCTCATTAGCAGGGAGTCCTCTGTTCCCAGTTCTCTGCCTTGTTGAATAATCACACAATATCATTCTCTCAGTAGGACTTAAACAAAGATTGAGTAGAAAATTAGGATCACAACCAAGTAGGTTTAAGCTCGAGGTCATAATCATGAAAACTCAATATAACATGAAAAGAGGCATTGTGAGACCAGTTTGAATCCTGTGTGTGTGCATGTGTGTGTGTGTTTGTGGTATTTATGCTACAATTTCATGATCTCACTACCTTCCAATTGAAATATGTGACAATGTGCTGCTAATTTCCTCTCCAAAAGAATATTGTTTTGAAGACTATAGGCTCCAGCATTTATTTCAGCCCCTTGTACCTAGTCAGCACTGTGCTTCCTGAGCACATGGCACCCCACTGTGTCTATAAAGGAATCTATTTGTGCACTAAGAACTGCAGTGAGCTGTTCTGAGTTATGTAATTGCTCCCTATTCTTGGCTTTTCTTGCTGGAAACCTTGAGTAAAATAACAGTGTGGTAGGTGGGTTTTCTTCACTACAATTATGCTAACTCTGGAAGACATGAGAGACCATTTTAGTCACGACTGGAAGAATGACCTGCCTGCAAACCATTCTGATCTGGCACCAAAAATAGACACTGATATGATTCAGGAATTACCTCTTTGGGTGCAAAAGAAGGTCAAAGAAAGCTGACAATAGTAAACAGTGCAGTGCTGTCCAATCATTTCCCAGATGAGTCCTCCAGGAGCACAAGGAAGACTTGATGACACAAACTGTACAATGCAAATGCATTTGTGGAAATCAACATGCAAAAAGCTGAGTTGTTCATTAGTTAGCTGGGTCAAAGATGAAGAATATTTCAGTAAGAAGTCTAACATAGTGAAAGCAAAGAGGAAACAGCCCAAGTGATCAAAACAAAATGAAACATAACCAAATTATCAGCACAAATTTTTACTATCATCAAATATTGACAGTAAAGATTTATGTTGATTGGATTTGCTGTTTGTGGTGGACAATAAAGTCTGAATAGATTAAATACTTAAGCATTCATTAGTACTTAGATAAATATTGGCAGTATGTCAATCAGTTTGCAAGTATTTCACTTCCATTGTTTTATTTGTGGCTTGAAACAATCCTATGCCAGAATATGAGATCACTAGTGAAGAGGCAGCATCCTTGGAGCAAACAAAACTATTGAATAAATTAATTATGAGTCTGTCCACCAAGTCCCAATGATATAATACAAAGTATAGGTCTGATTGCGGAATGAAGGTAGAGCTAATGGAACATCTTTTTTGTGACTTCGATAAAATGCTAAGCCTAAAACGCTTTATAATACTGTTGTAAATTTATACCTAAATTCTAGGTATAAATTCTATACACACTAACAACTTAACTTTTCTCTAACTAAAACTGAGAACCATATCCTGTGTTTACATACTCAGATGCTTGATGGGCAGGCCTAACCTCAAACACATTCATTTGTTCATGTATTTATTAATCCATTTTTTCATGAATTGTGCAGAGACAAAAAATACTTTCAGCCATTGATGCATGGACTAACAACAATATTACAACTTCTGACTTAACAAAAAATTATTCAGTCTTGGTGTGTTGTAAACATCAACAGCACATCAACACTGTATACAAATTCAGAAGACAAGCCCACCTTCTTCAAAACAAACTGCTATTGTATATTGAGGAGATCTGACACATTTATATGGGAAAAATATTCAGTGGTCATACAACTCAAAGAAAAACTGTCAGCATTGCTAATTGGAACACCAAATGTAGCTTGACACTATTGTAGTTCTTTAGAGTATCTCAAGATTGCTTTCTGGTGCTCTGTTACATATATGTGAGGGAGACACTGAAGTATAGACAACTGAGGACTGATTACATATACCACCTTCTGCTTACATCCTTTCCTCTACAGCTACATTTTTTATGACTCTGATACCTATCATGTTTACATTGACTGCATAGAAACTTAATTGTTTAGACAATGAAGGCTACTTGCAAGACAACTCATCTATCCCTCAAATTAGATAAACATTGGGTAAACAATAAATTTTCTGCTAAACATTGGATGAAATGTTGTACTTTCAGAAACTAGGTTGAAACCTGCTTTAAGGACACTCTAATCTCAACTAATTTTTAAAATAATCTACTTGTTAATTTCTATGATAGCCACTACACAGACTAAAACTATTCAAGAGAAAAACCAAAGAAAGGAGATGTGAAATGTTGGCTATTAATATTGTTCACAACTGGTTTTTTGAGCTATTCTCTTGTTATGGCAGCTTATGTGTCTGTGTAGAATTTGAGACAGTGGTTTTGACCTAATGAAGTTGAGCTTTTACTTAAAGTGAATAAAAAAGATAGCTTATTCTGAAACAAATATGATTGAACACAGCCCAGGAACATAGATTCAGGCTGACTCTAATGGCATATTCCATCTTGTAAGAGGATCCTTGGAGTTTTTGTTGTCAATGAACAGAGGAAAGTCATAAATCAATGCACTTAGCAATATATTGGTTGTGATTTTATTTAGGCAGATTACAGCAAAGTCGGGAAATCTCACAGTATATGATGACATTCTTAGTGTTTATGTTAGTGGAATCTTGTGATCAGGTATTAATTTAGTTTTTATACTCCATAAATTTGATCTGATAGTCAAAATGATGTTAGAAAAGATTCAGAAATGGATGATAGATGAAAATAACATTGGTTCTTCATATGGAAATTCTACTTCTTCACAATTAAATGAGTGATCACTACATCAATGGGCAGGATTCACATAGGTTTGACTTTTCATAGTTACTTTCATACAATAGATATTTTTAAATCCCTGGAGACACTGTGTGCTATAAATATGGATTGGGCACAGGTTCAAGCGGTGCTATTAAATATATTATAAGGCATGTGATATTTATTCCACAGTAAAAAGTTGTTTGTGAAAAATGTCAGTAGTATTAGACATTCTGAACTAGAGAAAGACTGCCATATAAAAACACAGTATTTTAGTAAATATTTAAAGCCCAAGTATTGAAAACTGTATAAACCATGAAATTTAAGTTAGACCTGGTTGTAAATACCTGGAATTTTAATACTTGGGAAATAGAGGAAGGAGAGGTTCAGGAATTTAAGGTTATTTTATAGATTGTATTGGGAGTTTGAAGTCTATGAACCTATGTCTCCAAAAAGGAAAAAAAAAAAAAAAGAAAAAGAAATAAAAGAAAGTGGATAATTGTTCAAACTTCCTTCCCTGTCAGTATGGTAAACCAAAGATCTTTGAAAACATCAGGTTCCACCAGCTTAAGCACTTAGATAAATTTTAACATTCTCAAAGTCCTTATACATTTCTATGCTAGTTGGCACATCTCTATAATTAACTCCAATTTCTCCCAAATATACAATGAGATTGACACTAATAGTATGACTTATTTGTGCTGATTAAATTGTCCCCTAATTATAAAAGGGTAAAAATAGAGCCAAAAACTCATTTTGCATAAAGACATTTTTAATAACAAAACTAATTTTCTAGTTCAATTTAAAAGTGATTACTTTTCCATTTGATCACATATAAACAGCATCACTTTCAAAACTGTTTTTAATAGTATGGATTAGCGTTGGGACCTTGTAAAGACAGTCCTTTTGTGTGGTAGATGAAGCACATGAGCTGTTTTATTGGTAACAGTCATGCTTCTGACTCACAGCACATCTGAACAATACATGTATCTAAAACTTAATGACCTTGTGCAACTGTCATGCATCTGAAAGTTAATACAAAATTATGAATATAAAATATTTTAAATTATATTTTATATTTAAATTTGACAAAATTGTAATCACCATGTATAGAGCATTCAAATAACATCCAGAATGTCAGCAAGTTAGTTAAAATCTAAAACATCATCCAGAATTTGTAGTAGCAGTTCATCATTGTATTCGTAAACTAATTCAACAAACACAAATTATATTATACATGAGCTAGATAAATATGAATGTATTGAAATACCCTGTCTGACTTTCTTTTCTGGTTGGAATCATAAAATACTTTGTGAAAAGCAACTTAAAGGAGAAAGGATTCATTTTGGATCACAGATCAAGGAGCACTTCTTTCTTGGTGGGGAATTTGAGGCATAAGAATCTTGAAGTGGTTGGCCACTTGCATCCATAATCAGTTATGCCAGAAAAAGGATGGTATATCCTGCTGCCCAGTTTCCTGTTTTCATTACAGCCCTGAAATCCCCTTAGGGAATGGTACTAAAGACAGTGAGCACTGCCACCTCAGATAATGTAAACAAGATAATCCCCCTACCTAGAATTCCATGTCCTAGATGATTTTAGATTTTGTTAAGTTACTACTCAATTCACTCTCTTAATTCAGTTTCTGAAACAGTTTCTTAAAAGGATGTGTGTATTTGAGATGCTGTCTCTGCATAATAAATGCCCAAAGTCACAAACAAAGCCATGTTCTTTCTTCACTTCCTGTGATGGTAAGCTGCACACATGAGCAGAGGCCAGGTTCTCAGGAGAAAATAGACTATGAGGAACTGGATAGTTTTAAGAGCCACATAAAGTTTGCTTATAGCCCTTAAACTACATTCATTTAGTATGTGGCAGATGAGTGACAAGCCCCCAGATTTTCCACTTATTTGCTTGTTTATCTTTATAAGGATGGCATTTTTTGTTTAGTTTAATTTTTAAATGATTCCCTTTACATCCTGCTCACTGCCCCCCTCCAGGTCACTCCCTTTCACAATCTTACCCTCATCCCCCAGTCACCTTCTCCTCTGAGCATATAGGTGTCCTTCTTGGTACCCCCTCACCCTGGCACTTCAAGTCTCTGTGAGGCTAGGTGCTTCTTCTTCCATTGAGGCCAGACAAGGCAGCCCAGCTAGAAGAACATATCCCACAGAAAGGCAACAGTCTTAGGGATAGACCTCGTTCCAGCTGCACATCTGCTACATATGTAGCCTAAGATCAGCCTATGTATGTTTTTTTGTTGGTGGTTCAGACTCTGAGAGCCCCAAGGGTCCAGCCCCAGGGTTGGTCTTCTTGTGGAGTTCTTATCCCCTTTGAGGCCAGTAATCCTTCCTCCTGTTCTTCCATAGGAGTCCCCAAGTTCCATCCATTGTATGGCTGTAGGTGTCTGTGTCTGTCTGAGACAGCTGCTGGGTGGAGCCGCTCAGGGGACAACAGAGTATCATTAATAGTGTTAGGGATTGGTGCTTGCCCATGGGATGTGTCTCAAGTTGGGCCAGTTATTGGCTGGCCATTGACTCAGTCTCTGTTTCATCCCCCATGCCTGCATTTCTTCTTCTTTTTTAAAATATTTTTATTGGTTATTTTATTTATTTACATGTCAAAATTCTCCTCCATAGCCACCCCATCCAATCTCACCTCCACCTGCCTCTGTGAGGCTGCTCCCCCACTCATTCCTCCCTCTTATAGACAGGATAAATTTTGGGTTGAAAGTTTTGTAAGTAGGTTGGTGTCTCTATTGCTCCATTAGGGTTCCTGTCTGACTATGGGAGGTGGCATCTTCAAGTTCCAGATCCACAATGTAGTGAATCATAGCTATGTTCACTCCCATTGATTCTTGGGTGCTTCCCTTATCCCATGCAGATTTCCATTCATTTTCCTGGCCATCTATCTATCTATCTCTCCTGTCCTCCCTCACACCTGATCCTGAACCCCCATTCCCCTCCCCATGCCCCCTCCCTCCCAGTAACTTCCCTCCATCTGCCTTATATGACTATTTTTTTCAGTCTAAGTGAGATTCAAGCTTCTTCTTTTGGGCCTTCCTTCTTGTTTATCTTCTTTGGGTTTGTGGAATGCAGCATGGGTATTCTGTATTTTATGGCATATTACTTGTAAAAAGGAGACAGCTGTCAAACAGTAATAAACTTCATCTCTTAGTGATTTCCAGGACTAACAAATGATTAATGCCATTGATGATGTCCTTCCCTCTAGAGGCAGGTTGCTTATATTCTTAACTCAAGGCCACAACTCAGGGACAACTTCCTCAGATTAAGTTGGGTAATCTTATCATATTCTTTTTCATGATCCATACCTTAGTGACTCTTACAATTAAAATAAGTGAGGAGGTATTGACAAATTACATGACACCTTTTTTCTATTATATTCTTCAAAAAGCACATCTTTCTTTTCTCACGCTTCCCGGAATGTTTAATATGTCTGAAGTCCAAGTGAGTAGAACTTTAATGAATGCTTATGAATTTACAACATGAATGGAAAAATAAGAAATAATGAAGGAATGGGTGAATGAATAATGCACCCTGATGAACTTAAATGAATTTTTAAAATATTGTGATAAGTTTGAAATTATCACTGCAGTGTCACACGCCATGTATTGGACAATTCATTCTCAATTACAATTTTATGTAGATGTGATCAAAGGAACCCAATGAACCCATTGTCAAAGATGACAGTTATCCAGACGCAGTTCCTCGAGTAGAAAATGAAATAATTTTGCCATTAGAGATTTTAAAGTTCTTTTTATTAAATGACTTCCTTGTGTCATTATTTGACAAATATTAATTAAAAACCTGGGTTTTAAATTTTCTTTGTGCTTGCCTTTCATTACATTTTTTAAAAAATTGGGTAAACATGTATGTCTGACAAATTCCTGAAGGGGTACATACACAAATATGCAAGTGAGTGTGTACCTGTGTTTAGCTGGAGGCCAGAGATCTATGTTAGGAGTTTTTCTCAGTTGATCACTACTCTGTGTTTTGAGACACAGGTTTTCATTGAACATGAATTTTTAAATTATATTTAGCAATACTACCTGGCCAGGAAGACTCAAGTTTCCTTTCTTTCCCTCTTATTACTAGGATTACAGCTGTACACTTCCACCCCAGGCTGGGGCAGCGAGTCGGGCGGCAGGCAGTGGGTAGGAGTCTGAATTGAGCTCCTCTTGCTTATACAACAGGAAATTGACAGACTGGGGCATATCTCCAAACCCTCATTATATCTCTAAATCATCGATGATTGTATTGTAGCTGCCTGTACAGTTCCTTCCTTATGAAATGAAAGCTTCCTGCCTCCTCAGTTTATCAGCGATTGCCTGGCAGACATTGATAGATAATACTGCAATGAATATTTTGTGCATGGCTGAAGGTTCTGAGGCATGAGGGGTGGGAGGGTTGGCAATGCTGTCTACTGTTTCCACTTCCACGTAAAGGTGGCTGTTTCCATCTCTCTGACTGTTCTGTTTTTGTTTGCTTGGCTTCACTCTGAGCTGAGTCTCTTCACGCTTGTGAAACAGCAGTAGCTCCTTCCTAAATCACCTCACAGCAATCTTCATGAGGAGATACTTCCAGAAACTGTAAAACCAGCTCTCTTTATAGGTTTATTGGACAGGATTGGGACACATATCCTCCCTAAGGCAGTCACTGATAAAGAAGAATGGTGTCATTTTGACAGATTCCAATCACCTGCCCTTAAGTCGCAGGCACATAAATACATTCCAATGGAAATAAGTGTTTCACTTAGGAAGACAAAAAAGTTAAGGCAGCTTATAAATTTTTCTGACATTTCAAATATCTTGCAAATATTACTGAACAAATTATAGGAGGAAGCTGAGCAATGGTTGTGCATACATTACTAATCAATGATATACCTTTATTTGCATCCTGGCTTCTGGTTTCAGACTAATGTCCTTATTCCCACTGTTTAGTTGATGATTTGGGGTTAATTCTATACTGGTTTACCCTCAAAATAGTAATATGATTGGGCAACAGAGAAACATTTGAATCTTCCTGTATTTTTAAAAATGCCTTTTGCTGTTAAAAATGACCATTGAACCAATCTCTCTCTTTTTTTTTATGGGCTTTAGTCTTCTATATGTGAATATTTTAAAAGGGTTTCATTGCTTTCTCATAAATGGTTTTGGAAAGGTGGTGTTTTACTTTGTAGAAATAGATGTTTAGAATGAGGTCACTCTGATTGAATACTTACTCTCTGCCTTGCTTAGCTACTTTGTTCAACTACTCCACAGTAATGGCTCTGTGCTGAATAGGCTTCTCATTTCAACAGTGGAGAATTTATTATGCTTTTCTTAAAAGCCCTACTTCCTGTGATATTTAAAAACCCTCTTGCTTGAAAAATTAAACACAAATACATTTTGTACTCAGCTGTTATTGGAGTGTTGGATGATGTTTAAAATATCCATTAATGTATAACAATGCAATGTACATTCATATTTCTTCAACGATAGCTCTAAGAGCAAAGAAATATTATCCAATGGAAAGCCACAAAACAGGCAGCTTATTGCAAAACATAAATATACTGTTTTTGAGTATAAAAAAGACCCAGAACTCCAAAATGCCTGAAGATAAAAGACAGCATGCTGGGTTGGCAAGATGGCTTAGGAAGTAAATCACCTGGTTCTTTTAAGTGTGAGGACCTCCAGATCCCAAGATCTCCAGATCCCAAATAAACTGTGAGTGCATGAGGTATCTGAGTACCAGTGTGAGGCAGGAAACAGAGACAGCACAATCAAAAGAAGCTCAAAAGAAGGCTGTGCTTCAAACATGGTAGAAGGTGGCAGCTGACACCAAAGGTTGTCCTCTGACCTCCACGTATGTCCCTTGCCATATGTCTGCATTTATACACATGGACACATACAACATACCAAGTATACATCAGATCCATCCAGATGTGTGCATAAAGATTAAGTAAGTAAGAAAATAAAACCAAACATGTTTTAGCAGGTGAGTTTTAGTGATGTAATTGTCTTTCTGCTTTAAGAATCTAGTCAATGTAAAATTAACAGGTTCTCTGTGTGAAAGACTTCTCCTTAGCCATGATTGTAGTCAAAGATCTACCAGTTTTCCAAATTTCTGCATGGAGATTTAGGTACAGCTCACATTTTCCCATTAAAACCAGCCCAAAACCCAAGTGTGGATGCTGTACTTGTCATTCACCTTAAGAGACTGAAAGAGGAGGATTTGAAAACGGCTCTATCTGGTCCATATATGACAAGAAAGGCAGATGTCAAATCCAAAGACCAAGCAAAAGAAACAAAGCCAAAAGGAAGAAAAGCACAGGAGATGAGATGCAGGAGAGGGTATCAAGCAAAAAAAAAAATCAGTCTTCTAAATATTAGTGCATTTTCATGCTAACCAATCTCCATTCTCAGAGGAAGAGACAGTAGGAATATTGAGAGACCCTGGTTTGCAAGCGCTTTTCAAAAGAGGCCTTGTTAACAGTGCTTTCAAAGCTTGACACAACTGTCTGCTTTGTGGGTTCAGGTAGAGCTAGGATCAGAGGCACAGTCACATGTACTTCATCTAAATAGGTAGAAAAGGGCATTGTATAACTTGCATGTACAAGAACAGTGGGAAATCTATTGTAGACATATAAGGCAAAACAAACCTTCATTTTATGTTAGAGAACTGGGGTATCTTTCTATACAATAATTTGGAAGCTGTGAAGGCAGCCCTGTTCAAAGCTACTCATTTCATGTGTAAACCCTGAAAATTTATATGGGCCAGATAAGAGTATGATTCAAATCAAATTTATAACAACATACGTTTTTACATTTTCATTATGATGATTATGATTAATTCTCATATACATGTGTTTAAGTGTATATTTATCACAGTGCACACTGAGAGGTCAGAGGAAAATTTGCAAGGGTCTACTCTCTCTTTCATGATGCAGGTCCTTGGACCTGGGTGCCTTTACCCACAGAGACCCCTCACTGTAACAAAATTGCAAAAAAGTAAATATATTAAGAAGCTGCTAACAAACAAAATAAAAGAAATGATGGGTTTTATGAGATCCCATTTGTCAATTCTTGATTTTTTGAGCATACGCCATTGGTGTTCTGTTCAGGAACTTTTCCCCTGTGCCCATGTGATCAAGGCTTTTCCCTATTTTCTCTTCTATTAGTTTCAGTGTAGCTGGTTTTATGTGGAGGTCCTTGAACCACTTGGAATTGAGCTTTGTACAAGGAGATAAGTATGGATCAATTTGCATTCTTCTACAAGTTGACCTCCAGTTGGACCAGCACCATTTGTTGAAAATGCTGTCTTTTTTCCACTGGATAGTTTGAGCTCCTTTGTCGAAGATCAAGTGACCATAGGTATGGGGGTTCATTTCTGGGTCTTCTATTCTATTCCATTGATCCTCCTGACTGTCTCTGTTCCAATACCATGCCGTTTTTATCACTATTGCTGTAGGAAGATCAGACAGAGTAAACCAACCTGAACCCTTGGAGCTCTCAGAGACTGAATCACCAACCGTGGAGCATACCTAGTCTACACAGATCTACCTCCATGGGCTAAGCCTCCCTGCACATATGTTGTAGATGTGCAGCTTGGTTTTCATGTAGGTCTCAAACATCTGGAGTGGGGGCTATCCCAAAACATGCAGCCTATATATGGAGTATGGTCTTCTAGCTGGGTGCCTCATCTGGCCTCAATGGGAGAGGAAGTACCTAGCCTCTCAGAGACTTAAAGTGGCAGGGTGGGGGATACAGGAGGAGGGGGTACTCAGAAAACAAGAGATGGGGAAGGATTGTGGGAGGGGGTGACTGGGATGGGTTATAAAGTGAATAAGCAAAAAAAATAAAATTAAAAAAGAAAAAAAAAAAAGAAATGATGGGAAAGTCTTAGTGTTTTGAAAAAGATGTTTGGTCTGATCAGACATCAGCTACTTTCTTTTCTTACCTCCAGTGGCATTTGTGGATGCTGAGTTTATCAAACCAAACCTGCTAAGGCAATTTTACTTGAATACTTACTACTGGCATCTGAATATCCTTCATGTTTGACTATGCTTCTAACACCCTGCTATTCTGATGTGAAGTTTGAGCACCTTGGCTTTCCTCTGCACCGGTTCTGTTATGTTGTGTTTCCCAGAATCCCAAGGATGGTTTATCTTGGTACCTAACTATAGATGCTGCCATAGTTTTTCTCTGTAAAGTCCCACTTACCTAATGTTCATTCACAACTAAAGTCATTATCTCTTGCTCCCTGAAGCTCTATTATCATCATTACTACTATATGTGTGGGTCTGGGCATTAATCTCATGGCCTTCAGTGTGTTAGGTAGACACTTACTTTATCACAGAGCTAAACCAGTATGATGCAAAATCCTATAATGATTTTCTGTCTACCTTAATAGTTCTGAGTAGTCTCCTTTAGTTTACTTTAATAAATATTATTGTAGCATTAAAGAAGAATAATATGTCAGCTAAATATTCCGGAGCATGTAGTACACCCTGGAGTGTGGTGTGGGCTGACATAATATACACAATGACACTCCATTGGAGGAAACTAGCTTTCCCTTTCCCAGCAAGTATCATTTGCAAATGGCTTTGTGGCTAGTGGTCAATTTTGGTATTCACTTCTCAGTCCTGGAAATTTATCTGGTTTGAACTTTTATGAGTCTTATTAGTGGTGTCAGAGTTTCTATGAGTTCCAATGTCAGTCACAAGTGTTGTATCTGGCATGTGCTGTTTTCTTGGAGTGATCCACTATCTTCTCTTAGAATCTTTCAGTCTTCTTTTTCTGAAAGATCCCTGAAGTAAATAGAGTTGATTAAAACAAAAGAAAACAAGACAAAAAAAAACAAAGCAAACAAGACAAAAAGCCTGTTTATGGCTTAGTTCTCCAAGTCTATCACTCCCTGCTCGCTCTCTGTAGGGAAGCCACATGCTCAGGAGTATTTGTTGTACTTAGTTTGATTTGGTATTTTTTTGTCCGATTGATTTTTGCTTGTTTCTTTGTTTTAAACTTTGTTTGTTTTATGTTTTGAAAGAGAGAGAAAATGAGCAAGAGAGCGAGAACGTGAGTTGAGTGAGTAGGTAGATAGGGAAGGTCTGAGAGGGGCTACTGGAAGGGAAAGAATATGATCAAAATACATTGCATGTTAAAAATCTAGTTGTGACTGCACATGGGATGGATACCCAAGTGGAATGGTCTCCAGATGGCCACTCCTTCAGTTTCTGACCCACACTTTGTCTCCATATTTGCTCCCTTGAGTATTTTGTTACTCCTTCTAAGAAGGGCCAAAGCACCCACAGTTGGTCTTCCTTCTTCATGAGCTTCCTGTGATCTGTGAGTTGAATCTTGGGTATTTCAAGCTTCTGGGCTAATATTCAATAATCAGTGAGTGAATACCATGTGTGTTCTTTTGTTATTGGGTTACCTCACTCAGGATGATATTTTCTAGTCCCATGTGCAGTCACCAAAGGTAGATGCTGATGTGGATGTCAGGAAATGCATGCTGACAGGAGCCTGATATAGCTGTCTCCTAGAGGTCTGCCAGAGTCTGAAATATTCAGAGGCAGATGCTCACTGCTAACCATTGAACTGATCATGGGGTTCCCAATGGAGGAGTTAGAGTGAAGACTGAAGGTGCTGATAGAGTTTGCAGCCCCATGAGGCGTACAACAATACCAACCAACCAGAGCTCCGAGGATCTAAACCACCAGCCTGAGAGCACATAGGGAGGGACCCATGGCTCCAGCTGTATATGTAGGGGAAGATGGCCTTGTCGGGCATAGATGGGAGAGGAGATCCTTGGTCCCATGAAGGCTGGACGCCGAGTGTGGGGGAATTCAAGGGTGGGGAAGTGGAAATGGGGGTAGGTGGAGGCACATCTTCATAGAAGCAGGAGGAGAGGAAATAGGGGGGGTTCCTGGGCGGGGGGTGGAGGGGAATGGGGTAAGAGGATAACATCTGAAATGTAAATAAACTATCCAATAAAAAAATTAAAAAAAAAATCCAGTTGTAAGTCTCTGTATTAATTCTCATACAGTACAAGAAAAAGCTTCTCTGATGAGGGATGCATGATGCGTTGATCTATAGGGATAGCAGTATGGCCTTAGGAATTATTTATTGCTCTGTTCTTTTAGTAGGATAATACTAGCAGGAAACTGGCATATTTAATTATACTCAGCAATAAGATGGGACATTATCAAGAAGGCCAAGCTTGACTTATTGCAATGACCAGGAGACAAAGGCTGTTGAACTTCTCATTCTTAACTGCTGTCTATCTACTCTGTATTTCCATGGCACTTAGATTTTAACAGTGAAAATAAATACATAAATAGAAAAAGTTTCTCTTTTAACAGGCAATCATACATACATCTCTTTCAAGTCTTAGAATGTAATATCTTATAATGAGTTTTAGGACTGGGACTTTCGTGTTTTATAATGATGAACACATTGCATTTTCACTGAGATTTCTGAAGTCTATGTAACTATAGCATTTCACCCCCTGAATTAGAGTCTATGATGTTTTAAAAGTTCCCAGTATTCTTCTATGTATATGATTTTCTCAGTGAGAAATTGCTTGCATTATTTTCTTCCCCAGAAATAAGTCTCTTTCATCTTGTGTCACACGAGCATTGCATTTTGATATTCCCCCGTCAGGAGATGTGGTGATAATGGCAAAAAATTTGCAAATGGAAGTGGCAATCTTCTAATAAAACTGATTGAGAGATAAAGCTGAATTATTACATTTGAAGAAAATGTATTTAAAGCGAGCTATTCTGTGTCAACTGAAGTTAGTTGTGAGGAATACATTTTAAAGAACTGAGGCATTAGATCACTAGGAGAACATAAAGTGTTAGGGGGCCAAGGTGTAAAATGTACAAACCGCAGTACAATTGCTGTGGGTCAGATTTTCAAGAGATGTCTATTAGATTCAATTATGTGTCCCACATTTTTATGGAAGACAGCAGGGAAGAAAATGTACTAAAAGAAGACAGGCATGATGCTGAAAATTACATTGAATGAAGAATAATTTAGCAAGGAAAAGCTAAGTCAGATCTAGGTGGCTGGCTTTCCGTATTTAAGGGTCAAAGTGCATAAGACGCATTAGGTTTGGTCAGCGTCATGCCAGGGAGCTGAGAACTAAGGAGAATGGACATGAGAATGACCTAGAATTTTTCTCTTTATGAGAAAGAGTTTTGTAGCGGTAAGTTTTTTTTTTTTTTGTCTGTTCCTTTTAAAGTTCACTTTGTACAGGGCAAATTCTGTCCCTGCAGCTTTCTTGAGGGAAGCTGCCTGCTTCAGATGGAAAAGTTAATTCCTTAGTTTTTCAGATATCTTTTATACAGCGTTCTTATGCTGGCTCCTTTACTAATAGTTTTATTGTGCTTCCATCCAGTCCTCTGAGAATGGGAGAAAAAAAATCTCTTAGGAAGATGGAAAGGAAGTCAAAGCTCATGTTTCTGTTTTGTTCTTTCTGTCATAACCTTTTACATTTATGCTTCCTTAAGATGTACAAAATTAATTTAAGTGCTTATTGCCTATAGTCTCCACCCCGAAACTATAAAACCTTCAGTGGAAAGTGGAAGATTAAGTTGCAAGTAACAGAGGTATGGGTCCCCTTTGAACAAGTCCTAACAGAGTAAAACGAAGGTTTGGATTTAGGATACACTATGCCCACTTTGGTCCTGTGCATTACGTATCCGTTCTCCTACCTTTGGTTACCAGACTCATCCCAAACAGTATCCTGTAAACAATACCTACTTTTACAAAAGGTACAAAAGGACAGATGTGCTGCAAATGTGAGCGTTATTGTGAAAACGCTACTCCATTCTTGCACACAGTGCATTTGTTACATCAGGTTAAGCTTGCCTCCATGCTATGATGACTCATGAATCTTTGCTGTGACTTGGTGGGAAGGAAAAATAAACCTGACCTTTCATGCATAGGGTGAAACAAACATCTTGAATTTTAGCTGTATCTGCCTTCAGACATTACAGCCCTGTCTTGTACAACAGCAATAATTGTTACCTTGGATCACACCTCCCTACTATTCTTTTTAAAATCAATTTGGATATGTTTTATAGTTTTGTTTTGAGACAGACTGGCCTCAAATTCATGATTGTTCTGCCTAAGTGTCTTGAGGCTGGGTTTAAAGAAATGCACCACCTTGCATTGTTGACACAAAGCTGCATGAGTAAAAGCAGGTGCTAACTACCATATAATGACTATGAGATCTCTATGGTACTGTATTTATAAACTTTTCAAAATCCATTTTTTATTAGGTAAAGGAAGACTTGTGCAATGTTATGAAATGATTTCATTTCTATTCCCATAGATCTTAAAACTTGCTTAATAGCCTTGAATTTCTCTGAAAAATTTAGGCCAGTTTCTACTCATTAATATTCAACAGCTTTTGCTCTGGTAACCGCTATGCCATCCTCCCTAGAGACTGTTGGTGAGGGAACACTGTTTAGCATTCTAACACGTTGCCTAACCCCACCCGCTTTTCAAACTATCCATCCTTTCTAAAGAAAGTCAGGACACAAAAGTAGAAAATGAAGATGATACAGATTTTTACATAAGTCAGTCTTAACTAGAGACTTATTCCCAGGCTGAGCATTCACTTGTGTGAAATCTTTGTTCCTCCTCTTGGAGCTGTCACTTAAGTGCTTGGGGTCCATGTTGCTCTCACAAGAACCATCCTGTGTAGTTTCTTCTACCTTTTTACTCTTTGTTAGTATTTTTCTCTAGTCTTTTTCCGGTTTTATATACTTGTTATGGTTGCTTTCCTTGTTGCTGTAAAAAAAAAAAAAATCAACGAGAACAACAAAAACCTCCAAGAAACAGTTTAAAAGAGGAGGGATTTATTTTGCCTTATGATATTAATATTAAGGGTATGTAATAGAGATGTCATATTGGCAGGAGCTTAAAGCAGCAGTTTAGATTGCATACATATTCAGGAAATGGACAGAGATGAATGTTTTTGCTGAGCTTGATTCTTCCTTTCAATGTAATCTACAACATTAACCCATGGAGTGGTGCTACTCTTATTAAGGGTGGGTCTTTTCATTTCATTTGATTTGATAATTCCTCACAAGCCTGCCAAAATATAACCCTATACAAATAATAACTCACAGGTGTCCCTAAAGACTTGTTTCTCAGGAGATTATAGATAATCATAATCAATACTAATCATCAAAGCTGCTTTATGAGGGCTTGTCAAAAACAATTAACTTGCAAAATAGGTTCCGATGCTGAATAATGACCTACTTCTCTAAATTTAGTCAACAAAATAACCAACATAAGAGATGAAAACTTAGCTGGGCAGTGGTGGCACACGCCTTTAATCCCAGCACTTGGGAGGCAGAGGCAGGCAGATTTCTGAGTTCGAGGCCAGCCTGGTCTACAGAGTGAGTTCCAGGACAGCCAGGGCTACACAGAGAAACCCTTTCTCGCAAAATCAAAAAAAAAAAAAAAAAAAAAAAAAAAAAAAAAAAAAAAGAGATACAAATTTAGTCTTACAGAATTACATGTTAGTTAGCCTTAAACATGATTTTAAAAAAGTCATAAATATTTGCATAAAAGTATCATGTAATATAGAAATGGAAAAAAAATAATATTGGTATCACATTGGATGTATTGTGAGCCTCCCAGGCAAGAGTGTTTAAGATGAGGAGCTATGACTAAAGTGACTTCTAAAGGACATTTGGAGAAGTTCCAGATGCTATTTATGTTTGCAAGGACAGTCAGTGCTGAACTGTACTGCTGTGTTTTACTCATAGATATGATTACTTTTGTAGCCAGCTGCTTTAGCAAAGCTAGTGAAAGAGAATGCAATGTTTTATTCTTTTTTCTTTGCACACCTAGAAGTAGCAGTTTCTAGACCAGATTTCCTCTTATTTGAGCCCTCTATCAGAGAGTCTGTTCTTCATTGTCAGCTTAGTTTGTGAGTTTCTAGCTTAGATGGGAATAGCTTTGCTGGAGTATAATGGGACTATCTGTGCTGGAGCACAAAGAGACAGTGGCCCATTTGTTACATGTTGGAGAAGTCACTCTAACTTGTTCATTGTAAAGTTCCTCCTCTGACCTTCATGACAGCCTGGGTGAACTTAAACTCCTTTTGTTAAATTTCTTCTTGCTTAATATAATCGGAATCTCTCTCTTTTAATTCCATTAATCCAATCTATATAGTTTTCAATTTTAGCAATACATTTAAAACAATCACAAATAATAGAAAAAATTAGGGCAAACTAAAAAGAATTCTATGCTAATGAAGATAGACAAGTGAAAAATGTCAGTGTAGAAGGTAGAAAATAGATGTAAAAAAATGTTGAAAAGACAAAATTTATTAAATATAACTCCCAGATTTCAACTTGTTACATAGAAAAAATTCCTGGTGACAAGAAATTTTTCTTTCGAAAGCTCCTACCTGTCTTGCTGTGACTCATACATATGAGTGTCAACTGTAGTGTCAGTAGAGTGGTAAACTGTTTTCAATTAGCCCAACTAGGACCAGTATGACACCAGTCCTGAAAATCAATTCCATTTAGTATGAAAATTGGGAAGTGGATCCTGTGGTAGAATTGCGTAACTTGCTTGGGACTAGCCAGTGTCACCTCTATTAATATTTTCTTATATCTAACCCAGTAGCAAGGCTGTACCTAATTCAAGAAAAGCCAAAAACACAAGGGAAAATGAGAATTAGAATACTGGAAAGAAGTCCTGAGAAGTCCACTCTTCAGCTCACCAAAACTCAGCATCTTTCTTTCTATATTCTCATTTCTACTACCCTTCTCATTTTTACTTGGGAGAAAACTCAAAGACTCATCAAATCCCTTTTTGTACAGAAATCCCCACTGTCTCTGTAGGATGGTTATCAGGAGACAACAAAGTTTCTTGGCAAATTGATTACCCAGAAGACAGCTGATGCGTTTCCCCAAAAATAGAAAGACAGAAAGTAAAATACAGTTACATGACAACAGTAACAAAGTTACCACCAACAGAGAGAAGGATGGTGATGTTGGTTCTTCTACAGGGATTCATCAACCTTGGGCAGAAATCATAGAAGATCCTCAAAGATGGAATTTTTGTACATTTTTTATTTACTTAAATTGATAATAGCAATTTACAATTTTAGACATTACTTTAATCTAAACAGATCTGCATATTAATAGCACTGTAACTTTATTTAATAAATTTGCCCATAAAGCAAAGCTTGTTTTGACTGAATCTGTTAGTGAACAATGTGACTCTTCTGTGGATTATTTTCTATAATTGTCTGTTCTTAGTACATGTTTTCTAGACCTGGAATCTGCTTTGACTATTATTTACTACTTTTAAATATTTTACTTATTCACGAAATGAGATAAATGTGCTTTCCATACTGATGTCTATCCCTTCATAACTAACTATGATCTGAGATGAAGGTTTCACTGCTTGAGGTTAAACAATAGGTATATCTAATTGTCTCAGTTAGGGTTTATGTTATCATGATAAAACACCATGATCAAAAACAACTTAAGGAAGGGCCTTTATTTATACTACCATACTACAGTCTTTCATCAAAGAATATCTGGGAAGAAACTCAAGGCAGTGATCTATAGGCAGGATTGAAGCAGAAGCCACAGAGGAGCAGTGTTTACTGGTTATCTCTTCATGGCTTGCTCAGACTGCATTCTTTTAGCACCCATGACTATATGAGCCGGGGTGACACCATCCACAGTGAGGTGGGCTGTCTCATGCCAATCATCAGTCAGGAAAATGTATGACACAATGGTGGGGATATTCTCTCAGTTGAGGTTTCCCTTCTTAACTTGACATATAGCTAGCCAGTACACTTCCCAAGTTACTTTTTCTAATTTTTAAATTCAGCAATACTAACTAAACTTTCACATGATAGAAAACAAGGTTTTTCTTTTAAGTATAGATTTCTAGGTCAAACAGCTACACCATGACTTTTGTGATGTTGGGAATAGGTTAATCCTATTATTTTTATACTTAGTCTTAGTACACTTGAAGATTTGTGTCCTTGTACCTTGATATAATCCAAACATTCTGAATGTGCCCTTCAATATACAGGTGTCAAAACTTCACCCACAATAGGACAATAGTAAGGAGGTGGAGACTTACGAGACATCTCAAAGGTTTGCATCTCAGATGAGTATGATGATGAATCTCATGAAATGGCTCCAACAAATGACCTTCTACTCTCCTGCTCTTCATCATGTGGAGTCTCAACATCTCCACATGCTTATGGAACTTGAAGACCCTCACTAAATCACTCATATTGTATATCTTAGATGCCTTATCCTCTTGAACTCTGAGAAATTATCAATTTTTGTTTTTAAATTGCCAACTTACCCTTTCCACTTCCCCTTTGCTTCTGAGAGGTTTCCCACCCCTTATCTTCCCACCTTGGGGGCATCAAATCTCTACAGGATTAGGTGCATCCCACTGAGTCCAGAAAAGGTAGCTTTCAGTATATAATGTGCTGGGGGCCTCACGCCAGCTTATGTATGCCTTTTGGTTGGTGTCTGAGACTATAGGAACTCCCATATCCAGGTAAGTTAATGCTGTCTTCGTATGGGGCTGCCATCTTTTTCAGTTCTATCAATCCTCCCCTTAACTTTCCATAGGGGCCGCTGACCCTTGTTCAGTGCTTAGATGTAAGTATCTACATCTGTCTCAGTCAGCTGCTGGTAGAGCCTCTTGGAGGACAGTCATGCTAGGCTCCTGTATAAAAGCATAACATAGCATTAGTATGATCGATTGGTGCCTGTCAATGGGATAGATCCCAAGTTTGGCCAGTCACTGGTAAGTCATTGTTTCAATTTCGTCCAATTTTGTCTCTGCTGCATTTCTTTTAGACAGGTGCAATTTTGTGGTGAAAATTTTATAGGTGGGTTGATGTCCCCATCCCTCCACTGGGGGATTTGTCTAATAACGGAGGTGGTTTCTTCAGGATCCATATCCCCACTGTTTGGCATTTCACTAGGGTCACCCACATTGAGTCCTGGGTGCCTCCACCATCCAGGTCTCTGGGACTTCCTGGAGGTTACCCTGATCCCACTCCCACCCCTTGCAGCTGCATATTTCCATTCATTCTCCTCCGAGCCTCTTTAATGTCTTCCCCCATACCTGATCCTCCTCCTTTCCTTCTCCTACTCCCCTCTAACACCCAGGTTCCTCCCTCTTTCTATCTCCCATAATTATTTTGTTCCCCCTTCTATGTGGGATTGAAGCATCCTCACTTGGGCCTTCCTTATTGTTTAATTTCTTAGGGTCTGTGGGGTGATAATGAGTTTTCTGTACATTATTAGTGAGTACATAGCATGCAGGTCCTTTTGGCTCTACGTTACCTCATTTAAGATGATATTCTCTTGTTCCATCCATTTGCCTGCAGAATTCATGATGTCTTTGTTTCCATTGTGTAAATGAACCATATTTTTTATATGCATTCGTTGGATGAGGGACATATAGGTTGCTTCCACTTTCTGGCTATTATGAATAAAGCTGCTATAAACATAATGGAACATGTGTCCTTGGGGTATGGTAGAGTAGTGTTAGGGTTTATGCCCAGGAACAGTATACCTGAGTCTTCTGGTAGAACTATTTCCAGTTTACTGAAGAACCAGGAGATTGATATCCAGAGTCATTTTAAAAGCTTGCATTCTGACCTCACACAAGTCAGAATGGCTAAGATAAAAAACTCATGTGACAGCTAGTGAGGATGTGGAAAAAGAGGAACACTCCTCCGTTGTTGGTGGGATTGTAAGCTGGTACAGCCACTATGGAAAGCAGTCTGGCAATTCCTCAGAAAATTGAACATAGTATTACCTGAGGACCCAGCTGTACCACTCCTGGGCATATACCCTGGAGTATTTATAATAGCCAGAATCTGGAAAGAACTCAGATGTCCTTCAACAGAGGAATGGATAGAGAAAATATGGTACATTTACACAATGGAATACTACTTAGTTATTAGAAACAATGAATTCATGAAATTCTTAGCATATGGATGGAACTGGAAAATATCATCTTGAGTGAGGTAACCCAGTCACAAAAGAACACACATGGTATGCACTCACTGATAAGTGGATATTAGCCCAAAAGCTCACAATACCTACAATACAACACATAGACCACATGAAGCTCAAGAAGAAGGAAGACCAAAGTATGGGTGCTTTGCTCCTTCTTAGAAGGAGTATCAAAATACTCAACCAGAGCTCCCAGGGTCTAAACCTCCTGCCTGGGAACACAAAGGGAGAGACTAATGGCTCCACCTGTATAGGTAGTTGAAGATGGCCTTGTCAGGCATCAGTGGAAGAGGAGGGCCTTGGTCCCTGAAATTTTGGATGCCCTAGTATTAGGTAATTCGAGAGCAGTGAGCGGGGAGTGGATGGATGGGTGGGGCACGCCCTCATAGAAGTAGGAGGAGTGGGGATGGGATAAAGGGTTTTGGAGGAGAATGGGAGAGGGAATAACATTGAAATGTAAATAAATAAACTATCCAATTTAAAAAAAAAATGTAATGGAGCTGGCAATTGTATAATTGTACTTGAGCAGTCGAGACTTTTTGTCAAAAATTTATTACAGGGATTCTGTATAATCCTCAAGGACAAGGTATTGTGGAAGAGGCCCATGGAACTTTAAAAAGATTAGTGAGACACATGGTTGCTGGGACAAAGAATGATGCCAGCCTGTGAGCTTGCTTAGTACCCTGACCAGGGTGACTAGGGAGCTGCATTGGACATATGTTCCTGACCCACCTTTGTTTGTCTATACCCCAGATGGGACAAGCTGCCTTGCCTCAAGTTTTTAGACCATGTGGGACAGAGAATCAAAAAGAGAAATTATAATGTCTCTTGTATTTTTCTTAAAGGTGACCAGCTATTAGGACTTAGTCATGTACTGGTCTAGAAATCATTCCAATATTGGAAATAACAGTCTACACTTGGAAGACTGGATCTGGATATTTTCAGAGACATATTTGGAAGTTAGCTGTAGTTCACTACGATGTTATGTTACCAAGAGATAAAGTTGGGACAGGATCTGGATTTCAAACAAGGGTTAGTGCATGCTTTAAGGTTTTTTTAATTGTCAAGCTAAAATTGGTTTTGTCTCTTCTATAGTATTTATTGTAGGTTGCATTGACTGTATAATTTCCAATTGTATTAGTGTGTTGAAACCTGGCATGTCTGCTACAGGGTCTATCAACCAGCTTTTGTCTTACTGCTCTGAGTATTAGAAAACCTTGATTCTCTGAAAAATAGCTTGGAAATGCTGGAAAAAGTGAGTTAGGCTTTAAGCAGAAGCAAGAGAGTAACAGGTTTGATTATTGCTGATATAATAGCTTTAATTTCATTAATTGCTAGCACCACTGCTTCTGCAATAGCATTGACACAAGGTTTAAGACAACTATTTTTGTTAACCATCTAGCAAAAAAATGTTACTAATGTATTGAGTATACAAAAGGATTTATATATATCTGGTACAACGGATGATGCTCTAGAACCTGTTCAAATTATCTGAAGGAGGTTCAGGGTTCAAGAGTTAGGAGCCATCCCAAGTGTCATGACAAATATCATTGGAGTAGTGTTACTTCTAAAATTTACAATGATTGTAATTATAATTAGAAAAAAAGTTTAAAGACACCTGTAGGTTATTTGACATGTAACCTTTCAAACAAAAATAAATAAATATTAGTGCTCCTCCCACTGAATAAAGTATATAAAATAAAACATTGTATTCATTTATAATGAATAGTTTGTTGAATATGGATATGCTACTAATCTCTAAAATGTACCAAGAAAAATAGGAAAAATATTTAGTGAAACTACTTACTTATGAAATATGAGAAACTATAGTTCATGTTTAAAGTCTACATAATGCATCTACATGTGTGTTTCTCCTTGTGTGTGTCAGGTTCTTTATATACAAAGATATACTATATATACATAAATAAAACTGTATGTGTGTGTGTATATGTTGGGTACTATATACACAAAAATAGAACATTTTATATATATATATATGTGTGTGTGTGTGTGTGTTGTGTGTTCTGTGTGTGTGTGTAAACATAACTAATTTTCTATAATATTACTCATAGGCTTCAAAGTGCTATTATCAGAAAATTAGCAAACTTGTACATTAGAGGAAATATTTCTGAGCTCCAAGACTGTCTTTTCTAAAATGTTTCTGTGAAAATTGATTCACAAAGTAAAAACCAGGCAGTCAAAGTGGATTGGGAGAGGTTCCTTAAATCTTACACTGTGTTTTCTTTACATGAAAATGGACACCACTATCAAAGAGTCCAGTGATATTTGGCAGTGGTAGTTCATACATTACTTAAATACAGTAATATTTAAGAATTATCTGCCAGGATTCACATTACAATTTCATTTATTGTTCTTACCCTAATAGAGACTCTTTTGAGGAAAAAGATGAGCATATAAAATTAACCTTCAATGTTTGGAAACCTCATAGATATATAATCATCATACCGTAAATGAGTCACAAATTTAGGTGAGGAGAATTAAGATGCGCTGGTCATCGTTGTTTATATGAATCAGTTTAGTTCAAAGACAAGTTTGTAAAGATTATTGGTATGTAAAACTTATTAAGTTTGAGCTTAATTTGTATAAAGAAGTAGAGGAATTGAAATAGTTATTGTTTCCAAGAGTAACATTTATTTAGTTTTTGTATGCTTTATGTTTCTCAAACAAGCTTTGAACTCACCATGCAACCATGAGTTCTTTCAGACAGAATAGTATAAAATAGCTTGCACTTGCTTTGAGTCCATGTGTGGGTAGTGACTGGCTCACTCAGAGGTCATTACTAGATAGATCCTGGGACTTGAAGCTTATGTCAGAGGTCCACACTCAAATATCTTACCAGCAGAGCTTTGGTTGATAGAAATCACCTCTAGAAAAACCTTGTATCTATATAAGATTTTGGACAGAAAACTTATGTTTCAATTAGCTTATATTAGATTTTAATAAAAGTTACTAATATAGTGAAGGAAACTCCTTTTCTTAGCAAAATTTAGAGGGAAGACAGAATATATCATACAATCTGTTCAAACAGAAAATTATGTTTAAAGTAAGAAGCATGTTCTGGGTCAAGATGAAATCACAAATAAGTCACAAATTAATTCAAGGCAGTGAATAACGGAACCTCTCAGTGTTACAAAAGAGATTTGAAGCACTTCAAGTGCATTACTCTCTAGCACCCTGAAATATTTGACAAACTAGAAAGTGGTTTTATTCAGACAAATTTAGAGAAGAGATTTTGTTTACTGGATATGCTATAAATTTAAAAGACCTTTTGAGAAAATTATACTAATTTTGAATAAAAGGGATCAAGGTAGTTCAAAATAAGAGTTGGACTGAAGGTCTACACAAGCCAGAAAGCAAGAAGGAAATTGCCTAAGGATCTTCTGAAAGACAATTCCAGAGACCTTAAAACTTCCCAGTAGACCCGCCAACTCTTTGTTATAGCATCTCCAAGTATTGCTTCCTGACTGCTTTTAATTCTTGCATGTAGGATGCTGAAGGAAGAGGATCAGTAACTACAAAAAATACATTACTACATCCTGAACTAAGTGAGACACTGGATTATGAAAGCAACAACAACAACAATAAAATATAAATAATTCTAAAAATAGAAGAAGTACAGAAACCTTGCAAAGATGCAATGTTCCTGAAGAAACAGGAAAGAAAATTCAGACTTTGGATCTCAGGACTCACATGCATGATCAACAAACCCCAGAGTTCAAGGAGCTAAGAAAACCAGCATGGGAACTAAATGAGGCCAGACTAAGAACCTGATCTTCTTGAGGAGTCTGAACATTGAGATGTACCACTAAATGATTTAATGGACTATCTTTTCACCATAGGATCTAGGAATATGAGGCAATGCAGCATATTGGCATTGATGGAAATTTTCAAGTCTGGAGATAGATCATGCTCACTTACACGAATGTATATATGCTCATTGCAATAAACATAGTAGATAATTTTTCAAAACAAATTTTACATTTACATCCTCATTGCTATAAAAGTATTTTAAGATTGTAATAGAGTAATCTAATTTTTTGCTTCCTTCTCCCTGTAAACCTCACCCCACTCTTGCTCAAATTCATGTTTCTTTTTTACTTATTTTTATGTATACCTGTGTATATGTATATGTTCATATATATTATTCATATGTTTGTGCATGACCATGTGTATATATATATTATGTATGATGTATATGATTTAAATTTATATGATATAAATTATATATATATTTCTAATACATAAATGCAACTATTTAGTCCTAATAGTATTACTCTTTCAGGGTTGACCATTTGGTATCGAATACCTAACTGTATGCTCTTATTTCAGAAGTCCTTGGCTCTTTCTTGGTTTGGGACTTACCCCTTTCATATAACATATCTATTAGTGTTGACTTGTAAATGCTTATCTTACATATTTATATTGAGTAACTTCCTAAGTGTAGCAGCTGTGACATGTCTGTGATAAATATTTCATTCTGTTCCTCTGGAGTGTACATATTCCTATCTCCACTTTCAAATGTTCTTTGTCTTAGGGCAGGAATTGTTTTTGGATGTATAGTTGAGAATAGGCTCTACTAGTCAGCATTTTGATTTTATTGTGGCTTCTGTATATACTTTTTTGCAAAGAGAAGTTTCCTCATCTTATCACAATTTCTGACACAAATTAGCATTCTATTCACTAAATGTCTGTTTCTACCAGTGTGCACCTGTGTGGAAGCTTGCTTTGATCAGTAGAATATCTTGGAGAAGGTATTATTTGAGTTTTTGTTCCATCTTCTGTAAGATTTTGCTTCTTTTCTCATGCTTTAGAACTCTGAGTACATCAAACATAAAATTCCTGCTAATACTACAAGGGAAAGCTAAGGTGTTGGTGGAGGTAGCATCACATGCCAATGATAATACTATGGCTGATATCCCAGCTGAATCAAGCTGAGAAATGATATTGCTGGTTCAAACTTCTACTCTTGCGATCATTTTTCTCTGCAGTGACAGATCTCTAGAGTGTACCAAAACTCAGATAAAGTGCAAACAAATACTGGGTAATCCTCATAAGCTAGTAAAACTACTTAAAAGTAAATAGTTACACTTATTTGTTGTGTGTGTGGTTTTTTTTTTTTTTTTGTTGTGTGGGTGTGCACACACATGGAATCACAATGATTAAGTGTGCAATAAGTAAGTGTGTGCATTTGAGTGTGCATATGCTTCCTACAACACATTTGGAGGTCAAAGGGCTTTTTTTTCCCTTCACTCTTTATGTGGGCTCTAGAGGTTAAATCATGCTGTGGCTTACATGGCAAGCACTTTTCCTGATGACCTATCTTGCTGCTTCTTTTTTGTTGTTGTTATTTTATGTAAATTGTGTTGACTCCATTATTGTCATGCATTATACATACCAGAGTTTTCATATGAACAGTAAACTGAAAATCAAAGAGGCATCTCAAAACTTGACTCACACACTTACTTATTGCACACTTAATCATTGTGATTCCATGTGTGTGCACACACACATCACATGGGCACAGGGAAAAAGTTCCTGAAC
This sequence comes from Mastomys natalensis, assembly GCA_021653895.1. Classification (NCBI taxonomy): domain Eukaryota; kingdom Metazoa; phylum Chordata; class Mammalia; order Rodentia; family Muridae; genus Mastomys; species Mastomys natalensis. Next base: position 888,685 of record JAJTUV010001019.1, read on the forward strand.
AGAACACCAATGGTGTATGCTCTAAGATCAAGAATTGACAAATGGGATCTCATAAAACTGCAAAGCTTCTGTAAAGCAAAGGACACTGTCAATAGGACAAAGTGGGAACCAACAGATTGGAAAAAGATCTTCACCAACCCTACATCTGATAGAGGGCTAATATCCAAGGTATACAAAGAACTGAAGAAACTAGATTCCAGACCATCAAATAACCCTATTAAAAAATGGGGTAGAGAGTTGAACAAAGAATTCTCAACTGAGGAAACTCGAATAGTTGAGAAGCATCTAAAGAAGTGTTCAGCATCCCTAGTCATCAGGGAAATGCAAATGAAAACAACACTGAGATTCCACCTCACACCAGTCAGAATGGCTAAGATCCAAAACACAGGTGACAGCAGATGTTGGCGAGGATGTGGAGAAAGAGGAACACTCCTCCATTGTTGGTGGGATTGCAAGCTGGTACAACCACTATGGAAAGCAGTCTGGCGATACCTCAGAAAATTGAACGTAGTGTTACCTGAGGACCCAGCTTACCACTCCTGGGCATATACCCAGAAGATATTTCAACATGCAACAGGGCCACATGCTCCACTATGTTCATAGCAGCCTTATTTATAATAGACAGAAGCTGGAAAGAACCCAGATGTCCTTCAACAGAAGAATGGATACAGAAAATGTGGTACATTTACACAATGGAGTACTACTCAGCTATTAAAAACAATGAGCTCATGAAATTCTTAGTCAAATGGATGGAGCTAGAAAATATCATCCTGAGTGAGATGACCCAATCACAAAAGAACACACATGGTATGTACTCACTGATAAACGGATATTAGCCCAAAAGCACACAATACCTAAGACGCAATGCATAAACCTCATGAAACTCAAGAAGAAGGAGGAAGATCAAAGTGAGGGTGCTTTTGTCCTTTTTAGAATGAGCATCAAAAGATTCAACCAGAGCTCCCAGGATCTAAACCTCCAGCCTGAGAACAGACAGGGGCAAGTTGTCCTCTGAGAGGCTCCAACCAGCAGCTGACTCAGACAGATACAGACATCCAGAGCCAAACAGTGGATGGAGCTTGAGGACTCTTATAGAAGAATAGGCGGAAGGATTGTGGGCCCTAAGGAGATAGGAACTGCACAGGAAGATCAACAGTGTAAACCAACCTGAACCCTTGGAGCTCTCAGAGACTGAATCACCAACCGTGGAGCATACCTAGTCTACACAGATCTAGCTCCATGGGCTGGACCTAGGCCTCCCTGCACATATGTTGCAAATGTGCAGCTTATTTTCATGTAGGTCTCAAACATCTGGAGTGGGGGCTATCCCAAAACATGCAGCCTGTATATGGGGTATGGTCTTCTAGCTCGGTGCCTCATCTGGCCTCAATGGGAGAGGAAGCACCTAGCCTCTCAGAGACTTAAAGTGGCAGGGTGGGGGATACAGGAGGAGGGGGTACTCAGAAAAGAAGAGATGGGCAAGGATTGTGGGAGGGGGTGACTGGGACGGGTTATAAAGTGAATAAGCAAAAAAATAAAATTTTAAAAAAAAATAACCTTTACCACAATATACATTAAGTATCTCAGGGACTTTGCCATGGTGATAGGAAGCAATTGTACCCAATGAAGTTTTATATTACATATTCATTCAAGTTGAAGTATTTGGCACTAAGAATGCATTTCATATTTCATTTTCTTCTTCGTGGAAAATATTGTAACTCATATATTTAATCACTATCAAAAAATGTCTGAAAAAGTGGTGTACTTTGAACCCTTTACCACTTGCTTAAACTTTTCAGGTAAGATATTTTACTCAATAAATATCTTATGGATTTTATATTTCATTGGAAAGTCTATAGTGTATTAGTTGTATGTAATGGAAGATTGAATATTGCATGAAAGTCATGAACAAATGTTTATGTATCCCAGATAGTGGATTAATAATAGACCAAATCATGATCCACTTAAGTTCAACTTGGTGAATTAATGAGTTTATTGGGCAGAGGTAAGAAATTAGGTATAGTAGCCTAGATTACTCAAAGTCTGAACAGTCCACTTTGGCATGGGTTACTACTACCCAAGAAGGCTTTATATCTGAAGTCTCCTGCAAGGTTTGTGTAGCCTTCCAGTCAGACTTCTCTGCCTAGTAGGTTTTCTATTTATATAATTTTGGGGAGGGAACTTGTAAATTTTTTAAGTTTTGGGGATTATCTGAGTTGTGCTCTTTTTCTGAATCTTAATGAGCCTCCCTCTAGGATAATATGCCTTATATTTCATCTTTTCTTATTTAAAAGAATATATTAGGAAATTTATGTAACTACCTATGGTTAAAAATTTTTCTCTTGGTGTAATAAACATACAACACTGACTCCTTAAAGTTTTTTTTTTTTTTGAGATATAAGACATATATTCAAATTTTATGATTTTAGGAGAAACAGAAGTATACTTGTGTGATTTTTTAAAGGAAATAGTCACAGAATAAATTTGAATTTCATACTCAAGTAAATATATGAACATACTGTGACTTTTTCGGGACGTTTCTCTATGTGATCATCTACAAATGTCAATTGTTTATACACCAAATATTTCTCATCTCCCTATTCTTTGTTTTATTTACCAGAAGATTTCTGATAAAAGACTAAGACAAAAATGTGGGCAGTATCTCTGAAGTTTTGCAATATGGAGTTTAAAAGTAAAGGCAATATTTTTCATTTTAAAGTGTGACATGCAATGAAGTGAATTGTAGAGTATGCAGATTAATTGTAAATGAATAAGATAACATTTCATATAACTTCTGCAAAAACTTATTAACTATTTACTTTTCAGTATTCAGATTTAATACAATATTGCTATAAATCAGTACATTAAAAATTGAAAAGATTTCACTTTTCAATTAAAAAATTTTGACTTTTCTTATAAAATATACACTTAAAAGATTTAAAGCTGAGCTCAAATCGTCATTAATGGTATTAATTTCTTTATATTTTAGGAAATGATTACATCTTGGATTTACAAATAAATTTTAAATCATCTGTCTATTTTAATTCAAAAATGTAGAATCAGATACTTATTTAAAGAAATGTGTCCCTCCTGGAATAAAAATGATATCATTACTGTCTACAGTTTTAGTTTATAAGTGGATGGAAAGGAATGAACAGGTTCTAGAAGTTCCTAGAATAAGACAGAGGACAACTTCAGCATGATCCAGTCATAATAGCTGTTGTATTTTGGAAAGGAATTCTGGGAGCTACAGATACTAATTTTAAACTCAGCCACACGTCTTGTTCAAGAAATAACATAATCTGAATAGTAGGTCTTTTAAAAATATTTACTCATGTTTTAAATTCTCAGCTGTATAACAGTATATATTTCATTCTTGAGGGAATTTTTATTTATTGATTTGTGTATTTTCACATGATGTTGAGTGTGAAGTGATAACATAGAACTATAAAAATCATTAAAACTATGTTACCTAATTATCCAAAGGATTAAAAATAATAATTGTCTTTTTCTTGGATTAATTTGACCACTGTGCTGAGGTTTATATAGAAATATTGAAATTTAATGCTTGGACCAATATATGTCAAGTACATGACTACTTTTAAAAAAAAAATCACAGTATTTGTGATTTGTGGTTCAATGATACCGTTTACTTGAAAATACTACATAACTTCGATCATGATTTGAGTATATTTCATTCACATCTCTTTTACCTTATTTGTTTAATGATTCATTGTTTTGATTTCTATTTTGAAAGACTGTCATCAACTCTATTTCAACATTTAGAACTAGTTTATAAATATTGTCTCATTCACCCAATCAACTGTGATGCCTGGATTTTTTAAGGCTACATTTAATTTTAGACATCTAAGAACAGAGAACATATGTTATTCATTTCTATCCCTTGCTATTATTTGACATATATCCATTAATTTCCTTGGCAAACATTTGCTGGGCAACTAATGTATTGACTCAGCTGAGCATATAAAACATATATTCATTTTCATGGATCTTTCTTAAGGTTTGCACAACTTCAGGGATTTAACTGAAAAATATTCAAGAATGAAATAAAAGGATACATATATACCTGTTAGAAATTGTTTTATTTATCCAGGAAGAAAAATTTCTTCTGTAATTTTACTTTTTTTGGAATTTCTTTCTTGATCTCCCACAAACATTAAATCCATGTTTCAGAGAGCCGTTCTCAGGAGTCTGTGATAGCACCCACCACCTCAGCTTATATCATAGACTGATTGTTTTTTAATTGGGGTAGAAGTTATTATTTAATAATTATTTAAAATAATTATTTAAAAATAAAAGACAGATAAGCAAATGAAAGACATGTTAAATGGCCATTGAATAAGTTTTAGGGAGAGACATAGCTCTGTAACCTAATCAAATAATCAAGGAAAAAAATAACATAAGTCAAGGTAAGGGAAAAACCATCCAGGCAGATGATATGGAAAACAGGGCTATAAGAGTAGGAGGAGTAAAATTTTCATAACTTTTGAATAAAGATTGATTTGATTATGTGTATCCAATTTCATCAATCTGAAAACAGTTCAATTTACAGTAACAGAGATAAAGCAGACATTTGTCTTTCCAAGTACTAAATAAAACCCACAATATAACCAAGGATAGTATTCAAATTATGAGTTTGATTTTAAAATTCTAAAAAATATGTGAAACTAGACTTGCTGGTGGTTCTCTTATTTTTTTAATTGACACAAAATCTCATTTGTAAGATCATAAGACATGTGTTCATGTGATGGTGTTATAAGTACTCATGATTTGTTTACTTCAGATAAATTATTGTGCTCCATTATGCTTTTGAGAAGTGTGATGCAAGTCATGCTTCAAAATTAAATCCTCTTAAGTTTATAGAAAACATGAATTCTTAAACTTAAATTTAAGACTATTAAAAAGGATTATAAGCTCATATAGAGGTTGAGTAGGCATGACAGATTTAGGTTTTGCTACATCATATACAGTTAAAGGGAATCATCTAAAATTAAAAGTTATATGAGCACCATATAAAATAAAATACAAAATTAACTACAACACAGAAATAAAACTTAATATTTAACAGGCAGAACCTTAAATGATAGGTAAAAATAAGAACTGATTGGTAAGTGTATAAATATGTTTCGGTTGCTTATCAATTTGGATCAATTTAGATGCCATATTTTCTTGCTTTTTAATTAATTATTTTATTTATTTACATTCCAAATGTTCCCTCCTTCATAGTCCCTCTTCTTAGAATTCTTCACTCCAATCCCCCTTTGTACAAGTTGATAAATATGGATCTATTTGTATTCTTCTACATGAAGATCACCAGTTAGACCAGCATCATTTGTTGAAGGTGCTTTCTGTTTTCCACTCTATAGGTTTGGCTTCTTTTTCAAGATCAAGTGTCTATAAGTGTCTGGATTTATTTCTGGGTCTTCAGTACTATTCCACTGATTGACCAATCTATATCTGTACCAATACTATGCAGTTTTTTTTGTTTTTTTTTTATCACTATTTCTCTGTAGTACAGCTTGAGGGATCAGGGATGGTGCTTCCCTAAAGCACTTTTATTATTCAGAATTGTTTTCACTATCTTGGGTTTTTTGTTTGTTTATATGAAGTTGAGAATTGCTCTTTCTTTGTCTGTGAAAATTGTGTTAAAAGTTTGATTGGGATTTCATTGAATCTGTAGATTGCTTTTGGTAAGATGATCATTTTTACTATGTTAATTATATTGATTCATGAGGGTGAGAGATCTTTCCATATTCTGAGGTCTTCTTAAATTTCTTTTTTCAGAAACTGACTATTGTTATACAGATCCTTCACTTGTTTGGTTAGAATTACAACAAGATATTTTATTTGTGTCTATTTTGAATTGTGTTGTTTTTCTAGTTAATTTCACTGCCTAGTTATCATTTGTATAAAGGAAGGTTATGGATTTGTTTGAGTGAATTTTATATCCAGCCGCTTTGCTGAATTTTTTCAATTGTAGGAGTTCTCTGATATAATTTTGGGGGTTACTTATATATACTATCATATCATCTACAGATAGTGATGCTTTGACTTCTTCTTTTCTAATTTGTTTGCCCTTTGGTTGCCTTTTGTTGTCTAATTGCTCTATCTAGAACTTCAAATACTATATTGAATAGGTAGGGAAAGAGAGGGGGCAGTCTGGTATTGTCCCTGATTTTAGTGGGATTGCTTCAAGTTTCTTTTCATTTAATTTGATGTTGGCTGTTGGTTTTGTATATATATTGTTTTATGTTTAGGTATGTGCCATGAATTCCTGATTTTTTCAAGGCTTTAACCATAAAGGGCTGTTGGATATTGTCAAAGGATTTTGCATTATCTAATGCTATGATTTGTGATTTTTTCCTTTGAGGTTGTTTATATAATGTATTACATTGATAGATTTTCATATATTGAACCATCCCAGCATTTTGGAATGAATCTTACTTGATCATAGTGAATGATGCTTTTGATGGGTTCTTGGATTCAGTTTGAAGAATTTTATTGAGAATATTTTCATTGATATTCACAAGTAAAATTGGTCTGAAATTCTCTTTCTTTGTTGAGCCTTTATGTGGTTTAGGTATCAGACTAACTGGCTTCATAGAATAAATTCAGTAGTGTTCCTTCTGTTTCTATTGTGTGGAATAGTTTTAGCACATTGGTATTAACACTTCTTCTAAGGTCTGATATAATTCTGCCCTAAAACAATCTAGCCCTTGAGTTTTTTTGGTTGGGAGGTTTTTGTTGTTGTTGTTTGTTTTAAATATTGTATTCAACTTTATTTTATATTCTGGGAAATAATTTTTTTTAACTTGAGGAAAAACCAGTTTAATATCATTTTGTAAGACAGTAAAGTCTCAAGTGATTTTTAAAACATAATAGTTTTTTTCTTTGGTACAACATCGCGGCACATGCTAATAGACATTTCCTTGTTCTTCTTAACATGGTAACTTCAGTTTGTCAAATGACACACAGTAAGCATTGACATTAGTATCAATTAACAGTAGTAAGAACGGAGAGCTTTGTCAAATTTGTAACCTTTTTAAAATTTATTCATCTGAAATGTAAATAAATAGAATATCCAATAAAAATGGGAAATAATTTTTATTAGATATTTTCTTTATTTACATTACAGATGTTATCTTCTTTCCTGGTTCCTCTGCCACCAGAATCCCCCTATCCCATCCAGCTTCCCATGCTTGTATGAGGGTCTTCCCTGCCCACCTACTCATGCCTCCCTGCCTTGGCATTCCTCTATACAGGACAAAGGGCTTCTCCTCCCATTGATACCCAACAAGGCCATTCTCGGAGCCATGACTCCCTCTATGTGTACTCTTTGGTTGGTAGTTTAGTCCCCGGGAGCTCTGGGGGGTACAGTTGGAATGACTTTTTTAGTTCCTTAATGGTCATGGGACTGTTTAGATAGTTTAGATAGTTTAGATAGTTTAGATAGACTGTTTACTTGATCTTGATTTAACTTTGGTACTTGGTATCTTCTAGAAAATCACCTATTTCATGTAGATTTTCCAGTTTTGTTCAGTATAGGCTTTTTTAGAAAGGCCTGATGATTTTTTGAATTTCCTGTTTCTTTTATTAAGACTCCCTTTACATTTCTGATTTTGTTAATTTGGATACTATCTCTTACCCTCTAATTAGTTTGGCTAAGGGTTTGTCTATCTTGTTGATTTTCTCAACGAACCAGCTCTTGGTTTTGTCGATTCTTTGTATCATTCTCTTTCTTTCTATTTGGAAGATTTCAGCTCTGAGTTTGACTGTTTCCTGTATTCTACTCTTCTTGGGTGTGTTTATTTCTTTTTCTTCCAGAGTTTTCAGGTGTTAGGTTAATTTGTTAACTCTTCAATTCTTTGAGAAGGCAGTTACTGATATGAATTTTCCATGTAATACTGTTTTTATTGTGTCCCATAAGTTTGTGTATGCTATGCCTTTATTTTCATTGAATTCTAGAAAGTCATTTGAATCTTTATTTCTTTCCTAATCAAGTTATCATTGAGTAAAGTGCTGTTTAGTTTCCATGAATGTTTTCTCTTTAAGGGTTTCCATCTGTTTGCCTATGTTTTCACGCATTTCTTTAAGAGAATTATTTATATTTTCCTTAATGGCCTCTATCAGATTGATGAGATGAGTTTTACAGACAGAATCTTGTTTTTTGGATGTGTCACAGTATCTACGGATTGCTGTTTTAACAGAACTGGGTACTGATAATGCCAAATTACATTGGTTTCTGGTTTGGGAAGACCTGGAAGACAGGCAGGATGTGGTTCCTTGGGGAGAGGGTTGGTATGCAGCTCTGCTATAAGAGTAGATAGAGGTACAGACCAGAAGGAAAATGGGCCTCAGGCAGAGTGGGATAGATCCCAAGTCAGCCTTGCTTTGTGTAGGTCTCAGTTGGTGTGGATATTGGGCTGGGGGGTCTCCTCTGTGTTCCTTGTTAGTGCAGATCTCCTGGGGTCAGAGGGTTTGTGGAGTACTGGAGATAGAGGGGGTCACAGGCCTGTGGATCTTCCAAGGGTTCATGTGGAAGTGCAGACTGGAAGGGGGCATTGTATTTTCAGTTAGAATAACAGATTAATACAAAATTATTTTATTTTAAAAATCAATATAGGCAACTTTTAAATACCCAATGAAGCTATAAATTGGCACATCCTTACTGGAGATTTAGAACTACATTTAAAACAGTATACTTGTTTTCGTTGACCTGAATCAATGACAACTTTCCAAATACAGCTAAAATAGAATTTTTAATGTTTCAGGTGACAAAATTTATCACGAATGCATACAGTAAGAGGATCATAGTGTAATTATGCTGTCAATCAGAATATGTATTTTTAAATTATTCTTATATACACAATTTTAATAAAATAAAGAATTATGTTATTTTAAAAATGAAATATATAAAGATTTAAAGAAGCAAATTTTAAAATGAGTTCAGTTGAAACAAAATATTGCATAGGTGTATTAAAATTTTACATTGCTGAAATTATATAGTTTAAACGAATAATTGTGAAACAAAGAATGTAGAGATATCTTATAAGCAGTTATCATTTGTTCCCCATAATAGTAAAGTGTGTGGGTTTCTTTTTTTGGTACTTTTTATAATTTTCAAGTACATGTATAATACTGTTCTGAGACAAATTTCTTTTGTGAGAAATTATATTGTACAAATATGAGATTTGGCTTCAATGAACAGGCTTGTGCAAAGTTTGTTATGAAGTAGCTATTTTTCCTAAATATTTCCCTAAAACTAGAGAATACATTTAACAAGAAAATGGCAATGTGTTGATTAAATTGTTGTGAACTTCTTACGGACAGTAAAGTATAGAATTTAACTGTTTCCTCAATCACCTTTAAACTTGTCAGTGTTTAAAATACAAAGAGAGATTGAGTGGGTTTCCTTCTTCCGGCGCTTAGGGTGTGAGACCAGTCAGCCTAGGCAGGCTTAGTGTAACCCCAGAGCTCACCTGAGGACCCTGAAAACGAATGTTTCTCCACGAGGCAGGTTAGGCACCATGAACAATGCAGGACTAAATTTGGAGAAAGTAGCTGCTTTGATCCATAAACTAAACTGACCCTCAGTTCGTACTTGCCAGAATGTCGGAACCACCCACGATCTGCTGGACATCTGTGTGAAGAGGGCCACGGTCCAGGGTGCTCAGCATGTGTTTCAGCATGTTGTGCCTCAGGAAGGCAAGCGATCACCAACCAGAAGAGCTCTGGACCATGCTGGATCTTTTCTTGTTTGAATGTCATGAGACTTCCATTCATGAAAAAATTTAACATTGAAGAATTTGAGTTTAGTCAATCTTACCTATTTTTGGGGGACAAGGTTGAACGCTGTTATTTCTTCTTGAATGCTTTTTGTGGACACAGCCCAGAAAAAAGAGCCTGAAGATGGGAGACTGGTGCAGTATTTGCTTATGAACCCTACAAATGATGGTGGACAATGGGATATGCTTGTCAATATTGTTGAAAAATACGGTGTTGTCCCTAAGAAATGCTTTCCTGAATCACATACTACAGAGGCCACCAGAAGAATGAATGATATTCTGAATCACAAGATGAGAGAATTCTGTATACGACTTCGGAACCTGGTACACAGTGGAGCAACCAAAGGAGAGATTTCATCTACACAAGAGGCCATGATGGAGGAGATATTCAGAGTGGTGTGCATCTGTTTGGGTAACCCACCAGAGACCTTCACCTGGGAGTATCGAGACAAAGATAAAAATTACCACAACATTGGCCCCATAACACCCTTGCAGTTTTACAAGGAACACGTGAAGCCACTTTTCAATATGCAAGATAAGATTTGTTTTGTGAATGACCCACGGCCCCAGCACAAGTACAATAAATTGTACACAGTAGACTACTTGAGCAATATGGTTGGAGGGAGAAAAACGCTGTATAACAACCAGCCCATTGACTTCTTGAAAAAGATGGTTGCTGCCTCCATCAAAGATGGAGAGGCTGTGTGGTTTGGCTGTGATGTTGGAAAACACTTCAATAGCAAGCTGGGCCTCAGTGACATGAATGTCTATGACCACGAGTTAGTGTTCGGTGTCTCCTTGAAGAACATGAATAAAGCCAAGAGGTTGGCTTTTGGTGAATCACTCATGACCCATGCCATGACCTTCACTGCTGTCTCAGAGAAGGATGATCAGGAAGGTACATTTGTGAAATGGAGAGTAGAGAATTCATGGGGTGAAGACCACGGCCACAAAGGTTACCTGTTCATGACCGATGAGTGGTTCTCTGAGTATGTCTACGAGGTGGTGGTGGACAAGAAGCATGTCCTAGAAGAGGTGCTGGCTGTGTTAGAGCAGGAGCCCATTGTCCTGCCGGCATGGGACCCCATGGGGGCTTTGGCTGAATTAGTGAGTGGACTGCCTCCAGCTCTTTCCTCCTCTCATGGGATTGGATGTAGCTGCCAAGTACAGATCCAGGGACTGAAACCAAAGTACCATGGGTGGCTGTTCCCACAGGATACAGTCAGACTCTTGGGTTTCCAGTCTCCTCCAGGAACCTCTTTGAGAAAAATGCTTTATGCTAAAACAAAATATTCATAAAAGAAAAAATAAAGGGGAAGGATTGGGGCATCCTGTCTGCTCTCCTCATCTCTGATGGCTCAGGATCTCTTAGCATTTTAATTGGATGTAATTGTTCACTGTCATGGTCTTTGTGTTTGTAGTAAGACAGAGTAAGATGAGCAGTTGAGATGTATGGAGCACAAACAGTCCTGGGCTCCTTGTTCCTAGAGTAGATTAGGGGAGGGTTAGCTAGGATTTGAACTCTCAACGCTGCATGCTGCCTCACAGGTCACTGTCCTTCCTACCTGGCAGTCGCTGAATTCAACTTCCACAAGGTTGTTTCATGTGACTCTAAATAGCTCAAAAAGGGAAGGTTGATCGGCTCTGACATGATTCCTTCCCTTCTGAACCGTGGGGCTCACTTGGGCCAGGTTAAACAGGGTTAGAGAAACCTTGTCAGGGGCTCAACTAATCACGAAGGGCACCCCATTGAATGCTTTACCGTCTGTCTCTGAGTTGGGGGTTGGGTGGGGAGAAAAAATGATTCTTTCTGATAACTTGATGGTGTTGAGAAGCTTTTGAATAAAATACTTTGCTAAATGAGAAAAAAAAATACAAAGAGAGAAGATACTTTGAAGTGAATATACAAAATGTGAATTAATTTTTATTCAGGTTAAACCTTCAGTTTCAAAATTATGTAGCACAATTGAAATTATATAGTCTAACAACCTTAGTTTATTGTATACAACAAATTGTATACAATGATGAATTAGTATTTAATTATTGATGGAAATTAATTTGTGGATAATAATTTATGATTTATACACTTTTTACATATTTCATGACAGAGTTGGCCTAAATAGAGTTAAAGATTCAAAATTTAATGAAAAAGGAACCAAATCTTTGCATGTCTTTATCTAACAGAAAACAGGGCAAATAGTAACCACAAAATCACTAATAACTCAATTATAAACATAGTAGGCATTAAAAATAGGATAAAATAGAAACTGAGAATAGTGATAGTCCTTAGAAAAAAATGTGGATTGGTCATTCTTTGAAGTCATGAATTTTACATTGAGATATAGAATCATGAAACAAATTTTCAATGACATCAAGCTAGAGTTATCATCCCAGTTTCATGACTCAAGATTATTTGTAGTTTTTAACTCATTTCTATTTAACATACTAAAAGTCACAGTGTTTTCATATGACATTTGGTGTTTTACAGATTTCTATTAATTCAACAGATTTCAATATTGGAGTGTGAAGAGTCAGAAGTACAGTCTATATAATTCTAATTTACAACAATATACATATACAGCAATTTTAAGAGCCCATGAAGTATTTCAAATAACATGGCATATATATATATATATATATATATATATATATATATATATATATCATATACATATATTATATGGTAGTGTTTATTTTCATGGTGAAGAAGTGTTTGATGAGGGTTAATATGACATCATTCTCTTCACAATTTAACATATTAAATCTACTCATCAATTTAGGAAACTTTTAATTTCAAATAATATTCTACCTTGGCCCCTAGTCTCAAAAATTCCCTTGATAGAGGTTTCAAAATACCAAAGTATTGTATGTCATTATCTTGAAACCAGAGATACAAGACTTTCATATGGGTTTCTATAGCCATTTTCTTCTTCTCTTTTAACAATGCAGCAACAATGAAAGCATGAAAGGAAAAATGATGAAAAGATTATTTCTATTGTCATTCATGTTCTTTTATTGCTCTGTGAACAATACTCTCTTGAAAATCCTATGCCTTCTTTTCTTTTTATACCAATTAGATCACAGGCAGTTCAATAGACTATATTTAAGCTTAGTATCTTAGGTTAAATAAAACCTTTATATTAAGAGTGTACCATGTATGGCTTGTATTTCACCATAAATACTCAAGGATGATCAAGATAATGTCCATCATGACCATTAACACATTAGGTATAGAGTAATTGAGAGAAAAGTTAGAAAGTTAACAAAAGATTGGATAGACTGGAAAAATATATTTCATCTTCTCAGGAAAAATGTGTCTTCAGGAAATCTTAAGTTATGAACCAAAGCAGAGCTGTCTATGTGTGTAGCATAACTCCTTATTTTCTCAGAGGACATATCAGTCATTCTAATTTTTTTCAGAGGAAAAGAAAAACTCATACTAGTGAATAAGTTTTGAAACATGAATAAGAGTACCAAAATAAAGTCATGCATATTTAAGATGACTGACTGTATCAGTAATGATTGTGCATATGCATTGTATATAACACTAATGTAAGACAGACTTCTCTCTCATGAGTCTTACATTCCCAGAAAGGGATTATTGCACCATTAAAGTATATGAAGAGTGTCAAATCCCATATATGATAGTGTTATAACCAAATGTCATATCTTGTTTTTAAGAAGAAGTGAAGGGGTAACACTACTATGATTCATTCTTATAAGAGGGAAATAGACTGAGAGGTACTGAGTGACCATCTATTAGAGGGTGGAATTGTTCCATGTAGAAAAAAAAGCCATTGGAAAGTGATGATAATGAATGGTGAACGTTATAGTTAGGTATATACAGAGAAGATGTGGCTGACGTTTCCATTATCAACCTTACTTTTCCAGAGCTTACATCTCATCTCTGCCAATGAAATAATAATAACAACAACAAAAAATTACTTCTTAGAAAGACTGATCAGATATAAATATTTAAAATAGGAAAACTGAATTAAAAATAGGTTCTAAACTAGAAATAAGTTCATAGTTTTGTTCTTTATGTGCAAGAACAAGAAGGTCAGAGTTACAATAGTGCTGCCAATTTTCTAACTAAAGAGATAGATAGCTGTATCTGATTATAGTTTTATTCCAGTTACTTTACTATCATACTGAGTAGTGAAGCCATACTCAGACAAAGGTCATCATTAGTTCCCACAGCTTCTTAAACTTCATTATATCACTGAAACTGAAGTAAAGAATTGCCCAGAGGATGTCAGAGCTTAATGACTTCAGGATGAGGAAAATTGAGCATGTAGCTTCTGTCTTGTTCTTAACAGAACACTCTTCAGTGCATTAGCTTCAAACCAGAGCCTATATGTGGCTAATAGAACTAAAATCGATAAAAATTATGTTAAACTAACCATTCAGTTTTGTATTTCTGCTAAATGAATTTCAAATGTGTAATAGATATAGGTTGCTGGGTAAGCTACCATTTGGACTATAATCACAGAAGGGTCCATTAGACAGCTCTTCTCTAGCATACGAAGAATTCTTATTATTCGTGATGACATAGTTCTATGTTCTATACCCTATTAGGTTATTTGGTTTTAGTAGATCTTGCCATTTCTTAACATGGAGAATGAAGAAAATGAAATACCAATAAGTATGTCCAATTTATATATTTTGTTTAAAATTTTTTGTTGCAGCACCTATCTTCTTTTCTTGTACAATGAAAGCCATTCTTCCAATGTTTTATGATGAAGATGAAAAAGTGGTTAACAAGAACTACCATAGGAATTGCTCTTGAGGAATGTTGCAGATGGCTCAGTGGGTAAAATGCCACTGAGAAGGAGGCTTTGTTGTAAAGAAGGAGGACAGGTATTTGAATGTGAGCATCTCTGTGAAAACTAGGCAGGGTGGTGTACATCTGTAACTCCTCCGTGGGGAGGAAAAGACTGGAGAATCCCTAGAGCCCACACCATCCTCTTTAGCCAAATTGATGATGTCCAGGTTCTGTGGGAGACATTTCCTCAAAGATAAGGTAGAGATCAATACAGAAAAACACTCAATGCTAATCTTTATACATACATAAAACACACACAAAAATGTGAACAAATGAGTGAACATACATAAATAAATACACATACAGGAGAGAGACACAGAGAGACAGAGAGACAGAAATATGAGTAGCATGTAAAGATCTTTAAGATTAGAAGAGAGAAGTTTTTTATTTGTGTTGAGTTATGTTGGATGGACCAGGTGTGTGGTGGATCAGCCTCATCTTAAAGAGGAGTTCTGAGAAAATGGTAGCTGGGAGCAGGGGAAAAAACAATGTGTCAAATTGTGGGTCAAAGCTAATGGCTTGTTTTCTGCAGGAGACAGGTTTCCAGATTGTTCTCTCTGGAGATGTCCTGATAGTTTTGTGCTCCAGACAGCTCTTTTGAAATTCTAAATACTCTCTGTATAGCTCATCTCTTGCAGATGAAAAACCTAATGTTTTAAATTTCCTATTAATTTCATTTCCTCATGTTCCCTTTTGATTATCCTGTGGATCAACATCCTAAGTCTCCAGCTCCTCGTTCAGAGAAAGAACAACAAACACAGACAATAAGACAGCTGGCTGCGACCCCACCCTGAATTTACCATTTCTACAATGCCTGGGCCTGGGCCTTCTTCAAAGGCTGACCTTGAACTCAAGAACCTACTGCCTTTGTAAGTATAAACAACAACAACCTAAAGTAGCCTGGTGGGATCTTGATTACCACTCCCTAAATCTCTT
Source organism: Mastomys natalensis (assembly GCA_021653895.1). Classification (NCBI taxonomy): domain Eukaryota; kingdom Metazoa; phylum Chordata; class Mammalia; order Rodentia; family Muridae; genus Mastomys; species Mastomys natalensis. The sequence goes on from JAJTUV010001019.1 coordinate 904,252, forward strand.
TATCTCCTTCCTTTGTGTCTTTCTGACAAGCTGAGTCCCAGTGTACTGCCTGTCTTTATTTAGTCCTGTGAAGCTCCTTATACAATCATATTGAATCCTTATAGTTTGAATAATTGAGAAATTATTTATTTTCAAACTCATGTTTTCAGCATTCTTTCCCACAGCCTTAAGGATTGCCCTGGAGGTCACTGGAATCTACCATTTTGTTGAGACATAGATATACCCTCAATTTTCAGACTTAAGATGTTTCTGACTATCTTGGAGTTATTAACCTTGTCAAGAGAGGGCATTTTTCAAAGGAGAAACATGTAAATATTCACATTATTATATGAGCAAGCCTTACACCTACAGCAATCATCAAAGATCATGGAGTCCCACACCCCGCTGGCCCTGTTCCAGGAACAGGAAACTATTTTATACTCTTCCTTTACATGGCCAAGCTGCAATCTGAACTGGTGAATGTATTAGAGTTGTTGTATGTTGAAATTAATATTTCCATTGTGTAATGTATTTGAAAGAATATTGTAGTTATAAGTAAGTTATCTCATGAAATGGATAAAGAGTATTAGTGAAAACCAAAATAAAACATTGATCCTTCCAAAGACGTTGATACACTATACCTTTGTTATCGTACATAATTATATGTATAATTAATGTTACACATCTTAAACAAAAATCTGTCCTAAACTTCTTAAATGGGGACACATAAACACACACATACACACTGACACACATGCATTCTATGTATCTATTATCTATGTATCTATGTATCTATGTATCTATGTATCTATGTATTCTATCTATCTATTCTATCTATTCTATCTAATTATCTATCTATCTACTATCTATCAATTGATCTATCTATCTACTATCTATCATGATTATCTATTTATCATGTTATATAATCGGTATATCTCTATTTCTATGTCTCTGTATCTTTATCTTTATATATCTTATCTATAAATCTATATATCTATATAATCTCTATTTATATATCTCATCTATGTCTACTTATACCTATCTATCAATATAGTTACATACCTATATATGTATATAACTATATATCTATATATCGGTATATCTATCTATCTACCATCATCTATCTATCTATCTATACTATCTATCTATCTATCTATCTATCTATTATCTATGTCTATATATGAGTATGTGTAAATGCGAGTGCGTGTGGTGTGTGTGAGTAGAAGTTTGATTCAGGCTGTGCATTTGATATGGAGTTATTAAACAATGTTTTGTGGCATTGGAGTATTAAAAATTATGGTCACATGTGAGCATTTTTAAGATAGCTGTTAATTGGATTTAGTGGTGAGAATGACATAAAATTATGGTAAACTGGTTATGTTGCCCTAACATTACCTGTTTATATGGTTTATGATCTGCGTGCTACAGGAGACATAAATAATTATCAACTCAACTTAGACATATTTGGTTACATAAGTCTAGCAACAGATACTGTCATGACATGCCAAGACAAAATATTCTGACATATTGTTATAGTCTGAGCATACCACAAACAGTTACATCAAGATGTCATGTATAGTATCTGTATTCAATAGTTTCAAATCAGGACGTTTTATTCAGGCACTCTTAGATTTATTTTAATAACTCCAAATGAAATGCTATTAACTTGCATTAATAATACATTGTTGGCTATAGAAAGGCTAGTATAAGGAGATTAATTAAACTGTAGATACGATGCCACTCATTGTACATGAAGGACATGGCTGAAGGCTAAATCCTTTTACTGTAGTCTAAGCAAAAGACTAGAATTCAGTAATAGACTTTATCTCTCATTAGTTAACTATGAGCACTACTATGAGCTCTACTCATACTGCAATCTACTATGAGCACTATATGGGTAACAAACTCTTCTATCAACAGTGAGTATTTCTGAAAGAGGAATTAATAAGTGGATTATACTCAACTATTAGTAATAATCACAATTAATTATAAGATGCGATATTAGACAAGTAAAAGATAAATATAGTCAGCATTTTTCAAGTGAATAAAGACAAAGGCAAGTGGTGCCTATTCAACTCCTTACTTTCCAGAGTGTGACTAGGATAACTGTTTCCATAGTACCACATAGAAGAACCATGCTACCTCTTGGTTTTTACTTTTGTGGCTTTTTCTTTTTCTTTTCCTATAGTTCTATTTACCTCCTCATTCCTTAAACGGTTACTAATCAGAGAAATTACAAGTATTCAAGTATTGTAAAACCAGGCTTTAGATGATAGTGATCAGTGCTTTGGGCCTTCAAGCAAGAATAGCGTGGCAGACAGAAGCTTCCACACTTCTTTCAACCGAAGTTAAAAACTGCCACATACGGATTGGAGAGATGATTCAGTGATTAAGAAGACTCACTACTCTTTTAAGAGGACCAGGTTCAGTGCCCAGTATTCAAGTGGTGTCTCCCAAATATCTGTAACTCTAGTTCTAGGAGATCTGGCACCCTCTTCTGGCAGCCACAGGCACCTAGTACATTGAGCAGGTAAAACATTCACACACACAACATTAAAAATGAATAGTTAAAAGAAAAAAATTGCCACGTAATGAATATTCACTACATGTTATATGGAAAGGATGAAACTGGCACAACCAAATGCTGACTGATTTTCCAGATAGTCTTCAAAGCTCACTAACTATACAATGCCTTTAATGTTTTAAGGAATCTGTTTAGTTTTGTTCTTTTGATATTTCCCTGTTCAGAAATAGATTATCAATACTCTGTATGTTTAATTGGCCAAGTAACATGGAATGATGATCTTACTGAGGAGGCAAGAAAGGAACTTTAATATTAAACTTCCAATGACGATGCTTGTTGAAAAGCATGAAGAAGGTTTGCTGTTTACAGGTCACAAATGAAAGAAACATTACAAGAACAAATAGAGGCCTGCAATCATGATGAGTAGAAACAATAATTTTGCAAGAAACTTCCCTTTTCTGTGAACGTTTAGAATAAGAATGGATGACTTTCAGAAACATTGCATTGCTAGATAAGATTTGTAATAAACTTCACTATCCGTGCATCTTTTTATTTTTTCTATAATACACTTTTCATGTGATAAGTTCAGATTGCTTTTTTAAAATAAAAACATTTATTTCTTTTAAGAATTTTTACATAATTTTGCATTAATTAAGGAACAATTATTAAAGATTTGCATATTTATGGCTTTGGGGAAGTAACCAGGAAATTGGTCTTACTGACTGCTAAATAGATTTATAAATGAGCCTAATAGAGCTAAGTTCACTGTCAAGTAATGATTTATGTAATATATGAGTTGACAGCAATATAATGTCTGATTTTATTAGATATTTATATATCTTCCCTTGTTTGATCAGAAAGGAGAAAGAAGCAAATTTTTGGAGTTTAAGATAAAACTTATTTAAATATAATTTTGAGGGAACAAGTGGCTTAAAGTCACACTAATGTCCAATTCTGGACTAAATCCTGTGGGATTTCTTTTCAAAGTAGGTTATTGTTAGTTTTTTTTTTCCCCTGGGAAAATTTTACTTAGGAAGAACACATTACACTGAATAAGATACATTTACCAAGACAAATGTTTCATTACAATTTCCCTGCCTAATCACTTCAGTAGGTCTACATTTATCTTTCCATTGAACATCTTAAAAACTGTAAAAATCCCAACAATTTCTCAACTGCTAAATGATATAACTATATTTCGATCTATACTTTTTGTCAACTAAATAAAATCTTTTTTTTTTTTTTTTTTTTTTTTTACCAAAGAGAAGTGGATTCACAACTATCTCTCTGATACTTTAGTTTCGTAGTATAGCTAACTAATATGAAGTGGAATTTTCTGGTTTCTTTGGAGACTCATCTGTGTCATGGGATGTTTTTCTGAAAACTGTCTTATGAGAGGATGTTTTATTGAGGCAGATATTTGAAAGGACAGTGATGTTTGGAAAAAGTCTAAGTATAACCCAACAGACAATCTTGCAATATTTCACTAGTCTTGATTAGTGTTTGCTTGTGGAAGCCAGAAGACTTCTCATGGTATTCCAGCTGCTTCTTGCTAATTTTCGCAGTCTCTTGCAGTTTGGGGTGGAGCCTGGCAGTTTCTTTAGGAATGATTGATTCGTGCTTGTTGTTTTGTATTGGTCTGCTGATATCCTGACAACAAAGACTGAAATTGCCTCAGAGAACTACATCTAAACAGGCCTAAATCCCACGTTTTCTATGAACCTTTCTTTTCTCCTACCTCCGGTAGGTAGAAGGGCAGTTGAAGTGTTTAAGAACCCTTATTAAAATAGATTTTGAAAAAATCTAAGCCTACACTGGTATAACCTCATTAAGAACATGTAGACTTTAAGTAATAATTTATATTCATCTTTAAAGATAATTGAATATTTGAAAGATTTTAAATATAATTGTTAAAATATTTAAAAGCTTTCGCACTACTTTTCTGCATTTTTCAGTGGTGTCTATGCTATTTCTTGCTTTCTAGAAATTTATTTTTATTTATATATTTTAATATAATAATTTTTCAGTTGCAAACCTCTAAATCATTTTTTCTGGTCAGTACACAGACACTATACTTCTAAGTGTTCACCTAGATTTAAAAAACAAACAAGAACACTGACTTCATTAGCTGGATTATCTACAGTTTTGTTTCTAAGAGATATTTGAATCACTCTTTAATCAGCAAAACAAAATATTTATTCTTAAGTCACTTGTCATAGGGTTCAATTTGATAATGATTTTGAATCATTGCTTGCCAAAAGCTTAGCTGAGCCACCTAATGTGCTCTCTGTCACACATGGTAAATACACATTACTTTGTCCTGGACACAGAAGAAAAGCCATAAACAAAGTGTGGTGACATTAATTTCATTTCAAGAAGAATTGTTTTCAGCATCACAAGCTTAATACATACATGAATTGGAGTAAAATTTAGTTGGTCCTGGAAAAAGAAAACAGAAAGGAAGGAAAGGTATACTACGCTTTATACTTATCAGATTTATTTTTCAAAATTTTTCCAGTAGGCAATTAGTTTGATCATTTTACAATGAAGAAATTAAAAGTCTCAATATTAAAAAGCCTTAAACATCAATGGACTATCAAAGTAGAAAGGTCCTTCAACTAATCTGACACTCAGACCCAGGAACAGCTTACAATGAGAAATGCAACTTTGCGATATATGATTCACACTATACAACTTGATTCCACAAATCTTGATCTTAAGTCGATTCAGAATGTTTCTGGTGGGTGTGAGCCAATGAAGAACAAAACCATCCTCTGACAGGAGACATGAGAGGTAAAAACATCAGGAAAAAGGTGTTTGGAGTCTGCACCAAGGATGGCATTCATGTTTCTCTATCAAGGTCTCCTGGGGCTTTTCTACTATAACATAGTTGTTAGGTTTCATAATTTTACCTTTTAAATTTTAAACTATAAAATAGAAATGAGTTGACTATATAGAAAACTGTACTGTTGAGCTAAATCTTCAGATACTGTAGATGTAATTTGCTAGAAAAATAATTTTTCTGATTTGCTTTTCAATGAATTTGTACAAGCATTTCTTTTGGAAAATACTAAAAATACATGTGCATGTGTGCGTAGGTGTATGTATATGTGTATATGTATACATAGCTATTTATAGATATACGTATTTGCATAACAACACAACATATATATATTTGGTACATATACATATATGTTCATTTACAAACATATAGTTAAAGCACAGTTACTTCTCTCTTTTTAATGAAGAGAGAAAGGAGGAAGTGAGAGAAGGATCAGAGAGAGCTAGCAAAGTTAAGAGAGAGTAAGGCATAAATAGAGCAAGTGGGGGATGCTTCCAAATAAGAAACTGGTTATTTCTTATACCAGAAGGTCATGCTCCATGGTTAATCCTCACATGGCAGTAAGTGAGAAGTACATTTCTTCTCCACATTGAGTTGGTTTATATAATATGAATGCTATCCAAAATTGTGAATCAGAGAACCTATATAGATACTTATGCATCTGCCTCTCTTATTTCCTCTATGATGAGAAAGATTGACTACTGTAAACAAATAAAAGAAAACCCTATATTTACCTATTAACATAATAATAAACAGATGTTGTCTATAGAAGGCATGCCTCTAAGCCTCTAGCTTCTCAGGCTTTTGCTATTCAAAATTTCTCTTGATTCAAAAGAGAGTTGAACCATGTAGGATCATAAAATATTCATGGAAAATTACATTTCAACTTACACCCTTCCTAAAAATAAGTAAACATCCCTAGTTATTGAATACTAAACTAACTAACATGTTGCCACAGCTATTTTCTAGTATTGCAATTTATTTTCTGATTCAACTACTTTATCAAACTTCTAAGTATATGTTTAATACCTGGTTTAGCTTTTTTAGGATGTTAGTTTTATAGACCACAATACTATTATAATATAATAATTGATATAAAAATTGATCACACGGAATGTTTATAGAACTGCTAGATTTGGGAATGACACCCACACTAGCTTTCTTTGGGCACTTTGAGTTCCCTCTGCGTCTATTATTTAAACTCCCCTCATCCTAAAGTAAAGCTCAGCCTGCAAAGGGCATGAATGATTGTCTATTGAAAATAGGCAGCAGATTTTGGAGGTGATTTCAAGATCTCAGATGGTGATACTGTGTGGCATAGAAAATGATGGTAAATAGAAATAGTTCCATAACATCAAGAATTTATACCCTTCCTTTATTAATCTCTTTTACCTTGAGAATACCCACAGCTAAAGGAAAATAAGAAAGGCAATCCATTTGTATATATTAAGGATATTTGGAGAAATAATGTGGAGTTTTGTGTCAGTGTCTGATGTGTGTGTGTGCATGTAATATCTATATATAAGGCTTATAAATGCAAACATATATACATATAATTATTGCTATTCTCATTAGAAACCTGACAGTGTTTGAAATTTCCTAGGAGATACACTTTGGCCAGATCTATGATGGTGTTTCATGACAGGTTTAGCTTAGTAGGTAAGGAATACCCTAAATGTGGGTAGCACCATTCCATGAGATGGTCCTGGACAGAACAACAACAATAAAAACAACAACAATAACAAAGCAAAAATAAAATGTTCAAATGAGCATCAGTCATGTGAATAGATCCATCAGGATGTTAATACAAACGTGACATGTTTTCTCTATCATCGATAGCTATGTCTTTTCAAACAATGACCAAAAATAAACCTTCCCTTTCTTAAGTACTTGTGTCAAGTATATTGTCATAACAGCAAGGAACATAAGAAATTCATATATATTATAGATTCCCATGTTCTTTATATCTCTCTCCATATACATATATATGGTACATAAATCATATTTATAGATATGGTATATCTATCTATAATCTATCTATCATCTATCATCTATCTATCTATCTATCTATCTATCTATCTATCTGTCTATCTTACTTCTTTCTCTCTCATGTATTATTTATAATGAAAGAGAGAGATGAGTATGGAGAGAGTATATTCCAAGGAATGTGATGGTATACATGTGGGATCTAGGAAGTAAAACTTAGTGCAAAGCCATGCATAAGGAACAACAAATGGCTTTAGAACATATGGAATGTGACCACCAGTTACCATAGCCACATGGGTGAGCCTTGGTATTGCATAACCATGGCAGCCACATGTCTTGAGGACTTCATACTGTTATGGATTTCTGTTCTGCTTGCTGCCCTCATATCCCTCTTAATCTGAGAATTAAATGAAAACTCTAACGGGGCATCCAGTCTTTCAATCGAAAGTATTTATGGCACTCACAATAGTGAATCTTCATCTTTTTCAGACATTGCTGTTGGGATAGATTAATGATTAAATCACTACTCTAGGAAATGAATTAGATATGTAGTTTCTTAGCAATGACCCACACCAACCCTAAAAAAATATTTGGAAAAATAAAATTTTTAGTAAACCTAGGTTGAGATGTTTTTATTATTGTTTCTGATGTTGAAACTCTTAGGGAACTATTTGTAGTTTTGAAAGGCAACCACTAGGTGGGTACTAGAAACCTTGTATAGTTAGGAACATGAACAATGGCAGCACTGGATGGCATGACTCTTGCTGAGGCTGGTAAGGTGATGATGGATATCTTATACTCATTTTTGCCCTCAGCTTCCTATGATGTATTTAAAATTGCTGATGAATCGATGTGCATTCTTTGGATTTAAGGTCCAGATGACTAATTTTTATATAAAACTTTAGTTTGTTATTCGCTTAAGATTCTTATAAGATGACTTTTAAAGTAATTATTATTTTCTTTGTAACCACAAATTGCTGCCTTCCAGTACGAGAAACTGTCTAAGAGAACTACCTTGCTTGCTTATACTTTGGTAGTTTTCTCAGACAGGGGCCAGGAGCCAGGGGGAAAGATGGCCTTGAAAGAAGACTTACCTTCAAGGGCACAGTCTGAGTGACCTCAGTCCATACCACCTCTGTCAGTTTCCATCAACTCCAAATAACATCAGGAAACTTTGAATCTATCAGTTGATTAACTCATTTGTGAAGACACAGTACTCACAATCCAATCACTTCCCCAAAGCCCTACTTCTAAACACTGTTTCCCTCAGGGAACAAGCCTTAAATATATGAACATTTGGGGAACACTTGACAGTTAAACCACAACACTTTACCCATAGGTTCATGGATATCATCCAATATGCAATTCTTATATCTGCCAAAGAAGAAAATAAAATGAGATTTAATTCCATTAAGAAATGAAAGCTCTCTATTCCTTTAAAATTATACCATAATTTTAAAGTGCAGTTCAGAGTCCTGAAAAGATGATGACAAGTACATTCATGCCTTCATTCTTGAGTATGCTCATGGTAACTGAAAACTAGAAAACTTTTTATATTAACTCATGCTATTTTCTTCTATAAAAAATGTTGTAGTTTTAAAAGTTGCTTTTTAATTCACTGACAGCATAGTATTATAGAAAGAAAATCAGAATTTTATCATCAATCAAAACTTCAAACTTCAAACTTTATATTAGGGATAAAAAACATTTTTCTGGCATAGATTATTTTATATACAAATATATACATACATATATATGTGTATATTTACTTAAAATATAAGAGGGTAGTTTATTAAAATATGTTTTATTTTGCTCAATATAATTAGATCAATTTTCCAGAAAAGTGTTTTTGAATCTCAATTTCATATGTTGTATTATACATGTATGTTATATTCCCTTTCTCTATATTGCTAATTTTAACAATTCAATTTGTTTCTCCATACATCATAATATCACCATTTGAAGTATTCAACTTACCAAAGACATATTAAATTTGTCATAAGCAAACATTTATCTAAAGTTTGAATATTGTCAATAAAAGTAAGCATATAACTCTCATAATATAACCATATCATACTTTAAATATGTATGTTTAAGGCATGATGTACATTGGCTTAGTGTTATAAATCACAATAAGGACACAACACATGAAGATTTATTTTTCCTACATGTTATTAAAAAGAAAAAGTTTTCAACAAAACTTGTAATGAAAAAGGTCTTACACTTTGAATAATAAAGAATAATTAAAATTTAAAAATCAAATCCCTATGATGAAAATTTCCATTGTAAAATGCTTTGATACACTGCTCTTTCCACCAACAGTTGAGGTTATGTTAAAATTGTTCACCCAATGTGTTGTTTCTATTTTCTCAAACATAGTGATGAGGTCCTGTCATAACCGAAGAGATCTCCCAGTGGTGTTTAACTCAGTGAAATGACTGAAACACACACTTTGCAAGGATGATAGGTCCTCGGTGGGTGCTCTTTTGCCATGTTTTGAGCTCTGAGAATCTGCTGTCAAGCCATAAATGACAAGAACATAAGAACATATTGAATGTCTTGTAAGTGACAGAAAATATTCCATAGCCTGCTTTGTGTGTGTGTGTGTGTGTGATTGCTTGTCCTGACTTAAGGAATAACACTTGTGAATAAAATAGAAAGAGTAGTGCCTTATCTCAATATATTTTAAATTTCTGAAATTATTAATTCATTGTAAGTTTCTCTCAAGGAACACATCTCTAGTATATACTCCACTCATAGATCAAGTTCATTAAAGGAGGATGGCATAGGTGAGCATATTGTCTCTAAGCCTGGAAAACCATGTGTTTCCCTTCATGCTTTGTGCCATATGATTTTTCCTTTGTACTTCTAAATAACCAACCCTAAGTTTTTCATTTGTTTGTTTATTTTTTGTGTATTACACTTGTTTTAAATACTTCTCTCATATATTACATCCCAACTGCAATTTACCCTTTTTCTACTCCTCCAGTTCCTTTCCCACATCCTCTGTTCCTTAGAACCATTCCTTCCCTGTTTCCTTTAATCAGTCAAACAATTCAACAATCAATAAGTCAATCAATCAATAAATAAATAAGAACAGGCCTCTCAGGGTTATCTACTGAACATGGCATAACGAGGAACAATAAGATTTGGTACAAATTTTCATATCAAGACTGGAAAAGGCAACCCTGTGGCAGAAAATGTGATCCTAAGTTTTACAATGTAGATATTGATATCCATAAACACAAAGTTTTTCCCTCCCCACCCCTCTCCCTCTCTCTCCACACACACACATACACACAGCCCCACTTCAACAAAACAATCTAAAAATAGGTCTTTTATTAGCTCATGATTTTTAAGGGGATTATCTTATTGGTCTGGAGTCATTTGGAAGATGGTTTCTGTTTTCCATCACCTCACTGGTTAGCTTCAATCTTATTGATGTAAAATGGACTTAATTATTTGTCTGAAAGTCAGTCCTGGCTTATGATTGAGCTTGCTGTCTCTGTGTTTACAATATAGACAGTCTTTTTTCAGACGACAATATGTAAGGTATTAGGGAGTCCAAGAAAAATAAAATGACTAAGTGCAAGTACCTTCAAGTATTTGTCTACCACAAAACTGCTGCTGCCCTACTTGGTCAAAGAGATGGCAGTCAAATTAAATGAATAGTTGTAGAAATTTTCTACAATCATGATACTAAGAAGAGAAAATGATTTCAGGTCCTTATTGCAACCATCAACCCTAAACAAAACAACAATAAAGGAGCCAAAGTAGTTTAATCCTTAGCTAAAGAGTTACCTTTGCTACCTCTTAGCTAATTCTTAGCTAATCTTAACTAATCCTTAGCTAAAAGGAACCACAGAAACAAGGTTTTCAGATTCATGCAGTTAGGCACAAGCTTATTGAACTATTTTTAAACAATCATATTTAGATTATAAGAACCAAAACTATGAGTCCTCAGATGATACATGTTGCAAAAGAAGTTGACAATATGCACATTCAATATAAAGAGGGATGTTGAAGGAGGCAAAGCAAGAGTGACACAACAAATAGATTGTAATCTGTACTTATCTCACTATATTCTGAAACAGTTTTCCTTTGCATTGTTCAGTTCAACAATATGTGTTAGTGTGTAGGTTATTGGAAATAAAACCTTCAAGATATCAATTCTCTGAAGGACATGTATATAAATACAAGGGATTAATAGGATGGGTCTCTAAATAATGCTTGGTAGATCTTAATTTTATCTTCTCTTTTTCTACATCACATTCAAGATGTCTTTCCTCACTATCTAGTGTGCAGGGCTGTGCCTTGCCTATTGTCAGGATCCCAGATCTTCATTTCTGAATGGGGTATGATGCTGGTAGTCTTTCCTCAGTGAGTCTATTGCTGTGACTTCATAGACAACTGAAAATGAGCACAGACCTAGAGAGGTTCATGAATTTTTAACACCTCTCTCTTTTCTCTTACTAAGAACCACCAAGCAAGCTCTTCAAGATCTGTATCAACCAACCCAAACAATATGGGAGCCTTTCTTTGCTGGTAGTTCTCTTCAATAATCAAATATTATTAAGCAGATATATGTAGCTTTTTGTAGATATTTTAGCCTTTCCTTATGTAAGTATACATTCTCTATAAACAAAGATCATTGCACAGCATGAATCTTAAGATGTTAAATATCATGACTCTTCCTTATGGGACAAACAATGATCAGAACCAGCCATTGTAGTATGTGATGCTCATATCCATATGGCCCACCTACTGTTTACATAGAACTATGATGCTTAATTTAAAGTTTATATTATACTTTGAGGAGTAAAACCTTATTCACAAACAGGATTGTCTCCAAACCATGGCTTTCGCTAAGCTTTTATATTTTTATTTTAGTGCCACTAATATAAAGTAGCTTCCAGTGATACTGCAATAGTGGTACCAATAAATCCATGGTGATGTGCTCACTGTCTCTTCTCTCATGTCTTAAATGTAGTTCTTCATGGAAGAGATAATCCATAAGTTCTGTTGTCAGTAAATTAGAGAGTCAGGAAATCTACAGACATTGGTATGACGAAGACAGTGTAAGCAAAATATTGCTGAGTTTTCATTGAGGAATCCAATTGGTATGAAAATGCATGTGGGACCTTTAGTGTGATTTGGGGCTGACTGAATATTGTGATTATTAAGTCAGTACTATCAATACAGAAAATACTTTCTTTGCAAAATAAATGGTTATTTTTAGATCTTCCAAGGATTTTAGTCATCAAGAAAGGAAGGATATTGATTATTTGGGGTCATTAATATGACAATCACTTTTTTAAGCCTACTTCAGTGAATTGTGAAAATTACTTGTAAACATTTTGCAAAGGCAAACATAATGTTTCAACCTCATAAACCATAATTGCATCCAAGGTTGTCCTAACTGTGCACATAATCTTGGTATCTAATTCAAAATATAACAGCATAGGTCATGGGATTGTAATACCATGTCAACAATGGCTTCTTTGCTATCTTCACATTTTATTCCAGTAAGATCTGCATTGCTCATGATTATTCAGATTCTACTCCCTGAGTAGTTGTACTCAAGAGTTTTGGTGATTAATTCTCCTTTGGTTATTTGCAAGAACCATGTCTTTTGAAAAAATTCATGTTGAGCCTTGCTGAGGGGTATGTAAATATCACCTAGAAAGGTAATGAGGACCAAAGACCAGCTAGTGTTTAGAAAGTTACAAGGGGTTTTCTAAAGGGGAGACCTGGAAAGGGGAAAACAATTGAAATGTAAATAAAGAAAATATCCAATAAAAAATGGAAGTTACAAGTCTGACTGTCTTAAGGCTATTTATCACAGTATTCTAATATAAGATTTATGAGTCTTAATGAGATGGTATTCATCCTTCATAAAGATTTTTCTATTCTAATACCAGCCCTGGGCTTACTATTCAAACTATCTTCAGAATATCTGAGAAGAGGGCATCTACATTTTTTATTATGCCTTAAATTGCAAATTGACAGATTGAGGTCACAATTTTCTTTCTATCTTATTAGAATATCAGCACAGTCACTTTGGATTCTTGGATTTTCATTAGTCTCTCATATTATTGGAAAAGCTAGCAATCCACTAAAAGTCATCATGTCTTCTGCCTCTGTTCCATGTGTTCAACCATATTAAACCTGTCCTCATGCCACAAATGATTCACATTCCACTTACCATTGCAGGGGGCAGTGTTGGCATCTAGTTCATAGGTGTACTTGGTTATACCAGGAGCTGATATTATTACATGATTCCTAAGGATTACTACAGATATTTTAGTTAAATTCTCCAGATTCAGAACTAAGACAAATATATCTAAGTGATCAATAGGCATCTATCTGTATTCCAGATTTTATAACCATATATTCACCAAAGTGTAAACAGAAAGTATTTTGAAAAATAAGTATAAATATTAAACAAATGGACTTCTTCCTTCTTCTCATCATCTACTATGTTGTGGGACTGCGTAAAGGTATCTTGGTTCATGACTGGGCATGGTCCTGGAACCCTGAGACTCCACGGGAAAAAGGCAGGAGTTTGGTCATGTCCCCAGAACCCAGGGTCCTGATGAGCAGTCTAATCTCACGTAAGCCATTACAGCCCCTCCCAAAGTGCACAGGTAGAGGGTGTGAGTATAGGCCTCAGGCTCTAGAGAGATTTACATACTAATGAAAGCCAGAGGGCAAAGCCAATTAAATCTTCCCCAGAACCTCCCCCTTTCTCCCTCTCTATTTAACTCAGGTCTGCCCTGAGTTTCAGGGGTGGGGGTACATCCATATCCATCTACCACCCGCCATGAAAATAAACCCTATTGGAGCCAAGGACTTCTCATATCATTGGGGCCTGCCTTCGCCAAAGCTTCCAGCCTTTGAATTCCAGCCCTTTCTCCTGTATGTGGGACCCGCCACCTGTAAGCCTCCAGGACACCTCCACTGCAGCCCCTTTCCCCACACTAGGAGGGGAAGATGTCTGTGATAGAATATGGGCTATGGAGTTCTAATGAAGACATATTGCCTTTTCTGTTATTGTATTTATATGCCGGCATTAGCCATCTGGGTTTCAGAGGATTGTGATTCTAGCTGCTTATACCTGATCTTGTCTTTGTTGCCTGTGTGTTTTGTTTTCTGGTTTCTGTTTCCCCTCTGGTTCTTATTATTCTTTATTAAATTAGTTTTTTCTTCCTTCCTTCCTTCTTTCCTTCCTTCCCTTCCTTCCTTCCTTGTTCACTTTATATGCCAATTCAGTCCTGCTTCCTTCCTTCCATCCACCCTCACCTTATCCCCCTGCCATTTCACTTCTGAGAAGACAGAGGTCCCCGCTGTGTACCAACCCACCCTGACTCCTCTAGTCATTGCATGACTGTGTATATCCCTTTCACTGAGGTGAGACAACAGAGCCCAGATAGAAGAACAGAATCCACAGACAGGTAACAGACTTAGGAGTATCCCCAACTTGGTTGTTTGGAGACACAGCAAAGATAAAGCCTTACCTCTGTGACATATGTGCATGTATAGGAGGTGGGATAGAGGACAAGTTTAGGTACAGCACTTGTATGTTGTTTGGATGGTGGTTCAGTCTCTGGGAGACCCCAAGTGTCCAGGTTATTTGACTCTGTTGGTCTTTTTATGAAGTCCCTATCTCTTCTGTATTCCTCAGTTCTACCCCAACTCTTCCACAAGACTCCCTGTGCCTTGTCTAATGTTTGCCTGTGGATTTCTACATTTGTTTTGGTCAGCTGATGGCTAGAGTATCTTAGAGGATAACTAGTCTAGATTCCTGTTTCCAAGTATAACAGATTACTGTTAATAGTGTCAGAAATTGGTTCTTGCCCATGGGGTGGATCTCAAGTTTGGCCAGTCATTGATTGGCCAATCTCTCAGTCTCTGCTCCATCCTTGGCCCTGCACTTCAGGTAGACAGGACAAATTTTGGGTCAAAGCTTTTGTGGGTGAGTTGATGTCCTTATCCTTCCAATAGTAATACTTCCTGGCTACAGGATGTGATCACTTCAGACTCCATGTAGAGAGTGTGGTGACTGTGTGTTGTCTGTAGGAAAATTGTATGGGGCTCTGATAGGTGTAGGCACTGAGAGATCCAAGTAAAATGTATTTCTAGGTATTGCAAGATGAGACATGGAATGGTGAAGGGATGAGGGAGGCTACCAAGCGAGACCAAAGTAGCCTGTCCCAGCAGAATGTGCTTTGTTATTTCTCTGGGAATGGGACACAGAGTAAGAAGAGTCTGTGCCAAAGGTTGGCAAAAGAGCTGAGGATGAGTCTGAGAAATGGGACTTGTAGAAATGAGAAAAGATGTAAAGATCTTCACTTAACCTACTTACATTTATGGTCAGAGTGGTCCATGAGTTCCTAAGGAGTGCTTGCTGGAGTTTGAGGCTTGGATAGAGAAATGATCTGGTGGGTATTTGGAAAATGAAGGTCTGCGTGATCTATTAGAGAGTGGTGAGGGGCAAGAGTAAGGCCATAGTAGGTGATCTGCTGCAAAGTTGGAGATGGGATTTTAGGATAAGCCATGTAGGAGCAGTGTGAGAGGTGAGAATATGCAATTAGTCTACCTGATTCCCTGCCCAGTATGGGCTATGAGTTTCCAAGGAGGCTTGAAAGGTGTTGTGTGGTGGGACAAATGAATGAGTTGGGAGAGAGTTTAGGAGGGGAATATCTGTGGGATCCACTAGAGATGAGTTGGGGTGGCATGCTGCAGGTGCTTCATTATAGAGTTGAGAGTGAGACACAGAATTAGACTGGATCCAGTGGAGGGAAACGTGAAGATCTGTGAAGATCTACAGTTAGACTACTATCTCCATGTCAGGAGAGGCCTGTGAGATCCCAGGGAATAACTATAGGAGTTGAGGACTAGGATTAAACATTGGTGGGGAGGGGTAAGAGCATAAGATCTGTATAGTCCACTAGATATGGTGGCTGGTGAGTGGGTGGAGGTTTCAGCAGATGGTCTGCCGCCAAGCTAGGAAGAGACTGGGGGATTGGATTTCAAGGAGATGCAGAAGGATATAGGTCTGCAGTTAGCCTACCTTATTCTCTAGTTATATTGTTGTGGGGGTTACTAGAGAGTGACTGTTGGAGTTGAGGGATGATATAAAGCAAGGAGTAGTTAAGGAAGTTAGGATGGGAATATTTGTTTAATCCACTAGAGATAAGGTAGGCATGACTGCAGAAAGTGCTCAGCTGTACAGTTGGGGATGAGACTGCAGAACTGTTTTTAGAAGAATGGAGAGAGAGGTGCATATCTGCACTTTGCCTACCTACTTTTCTGGCCAAAAGTCAGTATTTTCTTTAATACCCACATATCAGTGTAACTTCATTCCCCACCCTCAACAAAGGTTTTTTCATCAAGTGAAGAACATTCTAAAAACCAAAAGTAGTTAAAATTCAAAGAACAGGTTACAATATGTAGTCAAACCTAAATACATTCACATACATACAATCCAATCTACACCAGGAAACCTCTTCCAAGAATATCTTGTCTTCATATGATAGTTAAACTGTACCCATGAATTTTAACAATATGGTAGCCTAAACAAGACCTGCATAATGACAGTAGTGGGCAAGAAGAGGAGATGAATTGTGCTGCACCCCACTCCTTGACAAAGACATACAAGCCATCAATGACTTCTTAGCCGGAAAATCAGTCTTCTCAAAAGATGAGCTTCCCAATTCTCTATTCAATATCAAGTGGTCAATTCTAAATACGCATATAAGTGAGATTAAATGGACTCAGCAATCTTTATTCATATATGTATTTGTTGATATACTTATATATCTATATGTAATGATAATAGTTTTGAAAATAAAAATGCTCTGCAAGTGAGAAGAATCTGAGAGTGCAAGGAAAGGATTGGAAAGAGAAAAATAAAGAGAATATTATGGAAATACAGTATAGATATAGGAAATTAAAATAATAAAAGAAGTTATAGAAATGCTGTCAGCTTTTCTTTGCATACTATAGCTCTTAAAGTGTTAAATTTCCCTTTTTGCCTAAACAAGACGTTTGAGAATTTAAATTGCTGTCTTCAATGTGAGTTCAGATGTGGCTTTTTTCCTGTATGGGATCTTTAGGAAAACTCTACCCTATTCTTATCAAAATCATTCAAATTACTTTTTGGAAGTGGGATCAAACAGATGGTGGGCAGATGGGAATGTGAGCTATTATCTCTGTGGCATTTGGAGGAGGAGGACTTCAGGTATAAGTCTGTGACTCATCTTACTCAATGGAAAGATGATTAAGCCTGGATAGTACAGTCTTTCCCAATTTACTGAGGACAATTATCGTCTCCAGCCTCAGAAAGAGAGTAAACCCAATTTCCTAGGTTTGTGCCTCTGTTCTGGGCCATTCTGACATTCTTCTGCTGCCTTTGCTGGGGCTCTCTGGATCTTTAACTACAATAAATTTTGTCACTTCTATAAATACACCTGTGCTTTTCTTTGGTCTGCCTCCTTTTTTTATAAAATACCACATTTTCCTATTTATTGTAGGAAAGTTTAGTACAGAATCTAATGTTTAAAGTGTCCTTTAACTTTTTCATAAATACTGTGGCTGGTCTTTTGATTCTTTCTGACTGCTTTCAGTTGAATTGAGATCTACAAAATAAATTGCATATAACTTTGCATTGACTCAAAGACAGATTACTTCCTATTGGTAATTCTGCTTTGATTCTCCTTCCAATAAGAAAGAGAGCCCACAAAATTAACTTCTGACAAGCTTTCTGAACAGCTTTTCAGCTACTCAAGCTGTGTCAAAATGAAAAAAGCATTTCAAACACTACTTTCCCCTTTAAATGAATTTGATCACTAAAATTGACCTGACAGGAAGACTTGTCAACAATTACCTGAAGCAAATCAATTACTATTAGAAATCATACTTTTACTGAAATTTCTAACCTCATTTGAAATGGCTGTTCACACATAAATCAGTATTTGTAGGCAATTCTTCCTTAGTTTCAAACACTTTTTACTATTGAAACATTCTATGAACACTGAAGTTGTATCAATTAAATCATTAACATGATTTCATATAATGAAAAAAATCAGCAATATAAATGATGGGAATTATCCAAGCAATATCTTACCAACTGCTTTTTAATGTTAGGAATTCTTTTGATATTTATCGTGATTCTGCAGTTTCTTCTTTTTCCTCTCCTCATAACCTCCCCAACCACTATTTTCCAAACCAAACACAACACACACATACAGACACATACACACGTACAAAAATCAATGAAATTGATTCTAAGGGATATTTTTGACAATAAGAGAGCTGAAAGTATTTATGTTTCAAAACTTTTAAATTTATCTGCCTAAATTTTTGTACTTGAAACATATATTTTTTTGTATATGCAAATAATTATACATATTTAGATTGATTTGGAATTCCAAATATATAACAGGGTACATTTGAAGCTATTCTGTTGTTTCTGTAAAGATTTCTTTCATATGTCATTCAAAGTAAACTACTGATTGACTTGAAGAAATATTGTGTTGTATATCCAAGAGCTTCAGGAAGAGTTTAATAAAATATACAAGAGAGTTTTTATGTGTATCTAATCATTAGCCTTTTGTAAGTCCCCATTTCATAAATCAAGAATGTTTTACTTAGTTTATGATGTTAATGTATCAGACAATATCGAGCATAAAATAGATACAAAACTTTAACAAAATTCATAACAAATGAAAACATATTGATGAGGGAATTGTCTACTAACTATGTTGTAAATTTCTTCTACATATTCTTCTTCTTAACAGTAAAGCATTAGAAAGAATATTCTACATTCCTACAATATCAGGTCATATGTTTTAAAATTCACAGCAACTTGGAACTGAGAGGAATAGAGTTAACAAAAAAAAAAGGAAAGAAAAATTTGTAAAATAAATTGATACCACTAATAAAACATATTTAACATGTTAGCCATGTAAATGTCTTTAGAAATTTTGGCTCTGCAGTGCATTAAAATATAATAAATGTTAAAAGAATAAGGAATTACTTAGGTCCATGTTCAAGCTTCTGAAACTGACAGCTTTCAAAACAATTCTAGTCTACGCAGAAATAACTCAGACTTCATTTTTTTCTTGCAATTTAAACTTCATACCATTATTTATCTGCCTGCCATTTGAAGTTCATATCAAAAAGTAAAGAAAAGCAATAATTTTTCAGAGACAGCCACACCTTTCCATATTGTAATTACACAAGTGCATTACATTTTAGAACGGACCTGTATTTTCTTATGAAAAAGAATGAGAAAGAATTCAAAAGACTTATTGAATCATTCTCATGTATTTTTTTTAAAAAATTAATACATAGATCATATATACTTATTGGGTATAGCATACATAAATAGGTAACAGGTTATAAATCGTAGTAACCCATATGTACTGTAGAACGCAGTCCTCCTAAGTGTACTCTGGTGTCTGTTCATTAACATTTTAGCTGCCACTCATTCCTACTTTACAGAAATATCTCTCTTGAGATGACAGATTTGTGAAGACATCTGTTTTCCTATGTCTGCCATAGTTCCTTTCACATATTACCCTCCAGTCTTTCAGGTCAGTTCATTCTTTGTACTGTTGAACTCTATTATACTATTTCTCTCACGGTTAGCAGACTTCTTGGTATTAAGATATGCGTAAAATATAAGATTATGTTGTTGATGAAATTGAAGATAGTGGTATATGAAACAAATTCCAATGATCATGGATCCAAACTGGATCAGAAATTAAGTCATTACAAACTATTCTATGAATCTTTGAAGACATGTACCAAAACAATTATATGAAGATAATAAATGGCTTTCTTCCTAGCCAAGTCATCTCTGAAATAAAGGTGCTTCCAGGTGATATATATTATGGATTGAACGTTTTTATATTCCTTCAATCTTGGGCTCTGTAAAAATTTTCTAGAGAGGACAAATCTGGAAAACATGGGATAGCAAGAGGTTTTCTGGAAAATCATACCTTTCCAGACCAATTCCTTATTTGTTGTCATCAGCCCAACCCAAGATATATATATAAAATCCCCTCATGGGTGTCATGTATATATGCCAAATATGACTTCTTTTTGGTGAACTTCTAATATGTTGGTAAGATTTTAACTTCTGCACTCATATTACTCTGAATATATAAAAATATTTCTGAATCACAGAAAGTTAAATTACTACTCAAGGGAAAAACACACATTAGAGCCTATGCCTAAAATGTCTCATTTTGGGTGATGTCACCACAGCCAATTGTGCATAATAGGACCTCAGTCCAGGCACAAAGTACCAGTCCAAAACTGGTTATCCTCAAAACTGGAAAGTAAGGAAATGAATCTGGGTCACAGGATTCTTACTATTATTTTCCTATATTTCTACCCACAGAGCTTCCTCTAATATGTATCTATACACAAAAAAGCTATCCCTATCAGCTGGAAAGCCAAAAAGCCATCACATTTGTATCTCTTTCTTCAACCTAGGTATAATGTAAAACTCAGAATAGGTTCCAGTGCTTGCAACTGATATAATAGCTCCTCAGAGAAGAAGACTGGGGAGCAATGGGCATTTATTTGGTAATTTATTCATATGTTCCATGCTCTGACTGTGGTAACTGAGGAAACCTTTCTCATTTTTCACAGAAAAAAATGATTGGCTGGTTAAATTGCATTTACTGTAACTCAAACATTTTTTCTTCCTATTTTTGATTTCTCCAAAAGTGTTCTTTTTGAAAATGTGTGCAGTGATTCACAAGTTATGTAAGAATGTGTCTCAAATGGTACCTTTCATCTGTACTTTGCTTTGTCCTGACATTATGGAATATTAAACTTCCAGCCATGTACATGCTAGGCAAATACTCAACCATGGAATTATATTCTCAGGCTTGACCTACCTTTATGAAAGAATAAGCCTGGAGATGGAAGATGGCTCATAGTTTAAGAATACTTGATGTACAAGCATGAAAATCTGAGTTTACATTTTCAGAAATCAAAGAGCTAGAATGAAATGGTTGGCTGAAAATCCAGAGATGAGTGGTGTGGACAGGGTAGATGGACAGGTTCAGAGAGAGACTATGTTGTGAGGAAAGAGGGTGGAGAATGATTGAGTGACCTCCAGTCATACACAAATGCACAAACCACACAGACAGACAGACAGACAGACAGACAGACACACACACACACACACACACACACACACACACACACACAAACTCACTCACATACACACATGCAGAAAAAAGAAAAGAAAAAAGAGAAATGAATTCGCCTGATAGTTTTAATAACTTAAAATTGTTTTGATTATTTTTAAAGGGAATAGGAAAAATACTGAATTATAAGGCAAGCTTATATGTATTCATAAGTATATTTATAAATAGAGAAATATACACATATCACAAGACTATTTTTATCTGTGTTACTCTTTTAAAATATCACCAGAAATGAATTTATGCACACATGTTTTCTATTACTTTTTCTTTCCCTGAGACAAGGCCTTATTATGTAGCCTTGGCTGACTTGAAATGGGTTTTATAGAACAAGCTACTCTCAAGTTACAGAAATTCTTCTTTAGTGTTAACACTGTGACTATGTGTCACCCTGATCATTTACAGATTTGCTGAATGTCAAATGTAATGCCAAAAAGACACTCTTTTAAATTTAAAATTGATTGTATTTTCTCAAATATATTCTTTTTTCCTATTGTCTAAGTTATTTATTAACTTTGTATCTTGATTGCAGTTTCCCCTCCCTCTTATCCTCCCAGTCCCTCCCCACCCCTATTGTCTCTTATTCTACTTCTACCCAGAAAAGAGGAGGCCTCCCATGGACATCAACAAGCCACAGCAAGATTAGGCACATCCTCTTCCACTGCTAGGAAAGGCAACCCAGATAAGGGAAAGGAATCCAGAGGTAGGCAATTTATTCAGAGAGAGGCTTTGCCCTCCTTTAGAAGTCCCACAAGAAGTCCCAGCTGGATAATTGCTACATATATGCAGAGGTCTTAGTTCCTTTCCATTCATGTTCTCTTATTGGCAGTTCAGTCTACATGAACCCCTATTGAGCAGGATAACTGTGGGTTTTCTTGTCATGTCCATGAGCCTCTGACTCCCTCAATTTTTCCTCCGCTCTTCTATAAGATTTCCTGAGATCTATTCAATGTTTGACTGTGGGGTTCTCTGCATTAGCTTCAAACAGTTTCTAGGTGAAGCCCCTGCAGTGATGTTTATGCTAGGCTCCTATCTGTACATAGAGCAAATATCATTAAAAGTGGCAGGGGTGGGATCCTCTTGTGGCATAAGTCTTAAGTTGAGCCAGTCATTGCATGGTTCTTTGCTCAAATTCTGCTCCATTCCTCAACCCTGCACTTTGTATCAGCAGGGAAAATTGTGGAGTCTAAAAGTTTTGTGGCTAGGTTAGTGTCCCAATCTCTTCACTGAAAGTCTTACCTTGTTACAGAGATAGCTAGTTTGGGCTCTGTATCCCTCATTCCTAAAAGTCTTACCAAGGGTCAAACTCATAGATTCCTGGGAGTTTCTACGTTCCATGTTTCTAGCTTGTTCCAGAGGTTCCCCTTACAGTCCAGTTTTCTCTCCATGCACTCTCTCCCTCCATGTTCCCATACTTTATCCCTGCTGTTTCCATCTCCACTCCCTCACCCAGTCCCCTCCTTCCATACATCCCTGATGTCTAATTTATTTCCCCTTCAAGTGTCCCTCTTGGGCCCACCTGGTTACTTGGCTTCTTTTGGTCTATGGTTTTTTGCACACTTATTCTTTATTTAATGACTAATATTGAGCTAAAAGTGACTACATACCATGTTTGGGTTTTTGGGTTTGGGTTACCTCACTCAGGATGATCTTTTCTAGTTGCGTCCATTTGCTGGCAAATTTCATGATGGCATCGCTTTTAATAGCTGAGTCTTTATTCCATTGTGTAAATGAATCATATTTTCTTTATCCATTCTTCAGTTAAAGGACATGTAGATTATTTCCAGTTTCTGGGTATTTTGAATAAAGCTGTTATGAACATTGTTGAGCAAGTGTCCCTGTGGTATGTTGGAGCTTCTTTTGGACACATGCCCATTAGAGGTATAGCTGGGTCTTGGGGTAGATCTATTCACAATTTTATGAGAAACTGACAAATTGATTTCCAAAGTTGCTAATGACTAACATACACTTACAAGTGAGTACATACCAAAGTGGTTTTATAAGTTTTCACTCCCACCATCAGTTAAGGAATATTCCCTTTGCTCTATATTCTCACCAGGATGAGCTGTCACTTGACTTTTTATCTTAGCTATTCTTATGGGCATAAAATGAAATCACAGAGTTGTTTTGATTTGCATTGCCCTGTTGATTAAGGTGTTGAACATTTCTTTGAGTGTTGATCAGGCATTGGGAATTCCTCTTTTGAGAATTCTATGTTTTGTTCTGTACCCCATTTTCTAAATTAGGTTATTTGGATTATTGTTGTCTGATTTCATGAATTCTTTATATATTTTGGATGTCAGCCCTTGTCAGATATAGATTTTGGTGAAAATCTTTTCCCATTTTGTATGTTGCCATTTTGTCTTATTGGAGTGTCCTTTGCCTTACAGAAGTTTTTCAGTTTCATGAAGTCCCATTTATTAATTGATGATCTTAGTCTATAAGTTATTGTGTTCTCTTTAGGAAGTTGTCTCCTGTACCATTTTCTTCAAGGCTATTTTTACACCTTATTTTCTCTCAAATTTAGTGTTTCTGATTTTTGTTTATTTTGTTGTGATTTTTTTGTGTTGAGGTCTTTGATCCTCTTGGACTTCAGTTGTGTGTAGAGTGATAGATATTGATCTTTTTGTATTCTTTTATATGTATATATCCAGTTAAACACTAGAACTATTTGTTGTAGATGTTTCTTTTTCCAATTATATAGTTTTGGTTATATATATATATATATATATATATATATATATATATATATATATTCCATTATATATATTTTGGTTTGTTAATATACAGTTTGTTTAGATGCCAGTACTACTATTATTATAGTTCAGCTTGAGATCAGGAATGCTGATACCTCCATCTGGCCCTAGGTGTTTTGTTTGGGAGAATTTTAATGACTGCTTTTATTGTCTTTAGTTATACATCTATTTAAATTATTTACCTGATCTTGATTTAATTTTGATAGTGGTATCTATCAAGAAAAGCTATTCATTTGATTTAGAATTTCTAATTTTGTGGAGTGCAGGATTTTCTGAAATAAGACCTAATGATTCTTTGGATTTCTTTGATGTCTGTTGCTATGTCTCCTATTCATTCATTTTTGATTTTGTTAATTTGGATATTCTTTCTCTGTGCCTTTTAGTTATTTTGGTAACTGTTGTTCCTTAACTTCATAAAGCCATGAACTTTCTCATCATAAAAAGACTGGACAACAAATGATTCAACAAATGATTCTTAAGATAACTAAGTTCTCAATTTCAGGGTACCCCAAAAGGAAAATGAAACACCAAAATATCAGGAAGCAATTTTCAGAAAGTGATGTCCACATTTCCAAAAGGAGGGGTAGATGATTTTTGGTCATTCCTTGAGTGATGATCACCATTGAAAAAGAATGGTTTCAAGTTGTTAACGGTCTTGATTAGAGAGGAAACAAAATATAGGAGGTTAGTCTCAGGGATTTCTTTCTTTCTCTTTCTTTCCTTTATACCTCTTTCAATAAGATCAATCTACAATGATCAATTATGTAAGAATATAACTGTAGGAGGAGCTAAGGTGGGAGGAGTTAGAGAGGAAGAGGAGAAGTAAGGAGGAGAGGAGGAAAAGGAAGAGGAGAAGCTAGGAGACAGGAGAGGAGAATGTGAGAGAGAGAGAGAGAGAGAGAGAGAGAGAGAGAGAGAGAGAGAGAGAGAGAAGATGGAGGCTGATGTTCATGTGTCTGTAGCAGTCAAAGGTAGTTGGTATATCTAGGTTGGTATTGGATTACACTTCTGATTGTATGGGTATTTGTTACTAATCCTTATCAAATATATAAGCCTTTGATTAATCTTTAAGCATTAGAGTCTCATCTTTCTATTGAGCCTGCATGGATGGCAGGATGGCCTGGGCAATGCTCATCTTTGCATAGATAGCGTGGGAGATTGAGCCATCTCCCATGCTGACATCTTGTGGGTGGCAGGGCTGGTGTTTCTAGTTGGCCATTTCTAGCTGCAGGATGCAAGTGGCCTCTGGCCAAGAAACATGGCAGTTGAGCTAGGCAGAGCTGCTGCAGCTTAGATAGTCTGCCTGAGCCAGCAGCCATTTTTTAAATAATTAACTCAACAGATAACTTATCAGACCACAAAGGGCACTGCTGGAATTCCTGGACCCACTACTCTCTTCCTTACTTCATATCCAACATCATGAACTTACTCCTGGTTACAGGACACAATGTCCTCTAGATTCCTAAATGGTTACATATTCTCCTGAGGTAAGGACCTTCCAAGCTAGGGAATTTGCATTTTAATAAGCATCTGAAAGTCCTTTAAAACCTAAAGCCAAATAGTTCTAATACTATACTACAAGGTGAGTCTCTTGCCATTTAATTCACAGTAAAACAAAATACAGGCACAGAGGCAAGAGGTGCATAATTTATTCTTGCACAATACCAGTCAAGTTTGACCAAAGCAGTGAGGGAAATTTGATAACACTTCAAAGTTACTTTCCTTTCACTCTTTGTAAGTGGCCTAGATTAAGCATCAAAAATGTTCTGCTCTGAAACATTTCATTAAAATTTTACTCCAGCCAAGTTACTCATACTAAATTATATA
This sequence comes from Mastomys natalensis, assembly GCA_021653895.1. Taxonomy (NCBI): domain Eukaryota; kingdom Metazoa; phylum Chordata; class Mammalia; order Rodentia; family Muridae; genus Mastomys; species Mastomys natalensis. Next base: position 930,394 of record JAJTUV010001019.1, read on the forward strand.
TTTGTAAACATAGGAAGCAATAGTCACACATCCACTTGAACAAATCACATTCTCTTTTTTTTTCTCTCTCTGATTCTTGAATATGTAGACTACATGGTGGCCTGTCAGTAAAGTGTCCAAATATCACAATAAGAAAACTGGCAAAATGCATCTGTACAGCTTGTCTTTCAAGTAGAGATGACTAATTGTCTGGAAGGAGAAATACCTACTATTATTGCGGCAAAAAAATCAAGTACTAAATAATTCAAATAAAAATTCCTTGCATGTTCTTAGTATAGTGTTTAAAACTCTCATACTTTTTGTCATGTCCACTGAAGTTTGAAGGAAGGAAACAAGTGACAAATTATGAGGTGAAACAGTCTTCATAGATGGATATGTGGGATTCAAGTGGGCTTACTAATTAGAGACTCAGTTTTTTCAAAGGGATGACAATGAACACCAGTGCTAAAGATGTGTGTTTCGTAAAGACTGCCTGTAAATTGAAGAACAATATTTAAATACATAATAAAGCAATTCTATTTGTGTAAGATGCCATTGGATTTCACTGCTCAATATTCAAAGGGGGAGTAACTGAGCATTTAAGTAATGAATTATATGGTTATCCACAGGTAACTGTCTCATATAGGCAATGAATAAAGCTGGGAACAGTAGTGTCTCTCCTCAGGGAAAAGGGCACCAACTAGCTGTCTAGTGACAATGGTCAATCTTGAAAACATATATACATAAAAGTAATATTATGTGGACTCGGCATAATAGATTTAGGAATATATATGTATATATGTATTTATGAACATACATACACACAAATGAATATAAGCATACAGTAACTGGTAAGGGATGTTGTAATTAAATTGCAATCTCAAAAATAAAAAACAATACTAAATTAAAGGATTTACTTGACTATTTTAAATAGCAAGCATTGCCTTTTAGCTAGAGAGGATCCATAGGAAAATATAGCTTGGTAGATTTTTATCAAATGTGTGTACCACTAAAGCCTTGATAGAGAGTAACAATAAGAAAGACTCTAGGACACTACCTAATATATCAGGACATCAGAAAATATCTGTATATGTTTGTAAGGTGTTAAAAGAACCTAAAAAGTTTAAGGAGAGACTTTCTCAACCATGACTACCTGCTCACCTGAAATCACAGGAGCTTTGATTTATTTATTTCTCATCCAACTACATGATGATTCTGATGGCAACCACAAATTTGATTATTTTTAAATTTGTGATAAATTTAACATTTATAATTACCGTTTTATATTTATTAACCATTCAAGTAGTTAAGATACTTTAATTAATAGTCATACCAATTACTATTTTACTTAAAAATTCTTAAAAGATAATTTTATTATGTAAATATCCTCCTATATCTTCCTCTCTTTATACACCCTGAATTCTTTCTTTTCTTTTTCTTTCTTTCTTTCTTTTCTTTCTTTCTTTCTTTTCTTTCTTTCTTTCTTTCTTTTCTTTCTTCTTCTTTCTTTCTTCTCTCTTCTTTCTTTCTTCCCTGGCTTTCTCTATATATGTCTATTTGTCTGTCTATCACTTATCATCTCTATCAATCAATCTATCTATCAATCATCTATCTATTTATTAATCATCTATGTATCATCTACTATCTATCAATACTGAGGTAATTGCTTCCTCATTCCAGTTAATTTGCATTTTAATAAGCACCTGAGACAACTTTAAAACAAAGCAATAATATCCAAAGAATATTATAACAAAACAATTTTTTTTTCTGTAGATTTATAGACAAGATTTTCTGTGCTGATCATTACAAAGCTTCTATTGTTAAAGGAAGCTTGTTCTATTTTAATTTCTTTTCACTCAGGGATTTATTTTTTTTAAATTCTTAAATCCATTAGCATTTGCCATTTTTTTTTTCTGGAGGGTAGTATTAGATATTACAGAAAATCATTACTTCACTTAAGTAAATTGTAACTAAAATAAAAATTTTAAATCCTCTCAGGTCAAAAATATATCCAACAGGACATGTGAATTTAAAATTACAAGTTCAATCACATTATTGAGCCAAGGACAGTGTCCTGGGCTAATCCATTATAGAATTCACAGGCTGTGTTAGATAGCTTCTCTGTCAGCATCTTCTGTACCTTCATATTCTTGAATAATAGCCAAGTGTAAATAATGTAAAGCTTTTATGTTTTATAATCTGAATGGATTTTATTTGAGAGAGAATTTTTCCAAACCCCTTTAAAAAGTGTGCAGTGGACAGCCAAATTTCATCTTGTTCTCCCAGGTTTGTTGATGTTCTTTTGTTTTTAACTTTTGGTAAGATTAACACATAGAGGTATCTATAAACATTTGTAACAATTACAGTCCCTCTAACAAAAGTAAAGTTGTGAATTGTGAAATGAATATTGTCATATTTATTCTATTATATGCACAGAGAATCAATGAAACAAATCAAAAGATTATATGATGGTTGACTAAAGAGACTGTGAAAAAAGAGAACAAACAAATAAGAATATAACATTTCAGAGATAGATGGTCTATTATGGACACTGAGTGCAGTTCCTTTGAGTATCACATACTTGCTGGGTTACTGAGATTCTCTCCAACTATAAGGGATGTGAAGTATCAATAATCTTTAGATATTAATGGGCACTAAGTTCAGGATTAATTTATTTTTCAAATGAAAAACATACTGCTTAATTTATTTTTTACATAGCACCTAAGGCAGCCAATAAATGCCCAAGGAAAACTTGAAACAGTCTAATCTTTTATTCCTTGAAAGGATGAGTATATTAAAATCACATAAGCAATGTAATCCCCATTCAGGACTAAAATACTTCTTATGAAAGAGGAAACTTGTCAGAAGGTGGCAGTACAGTACTTTCTTTCCAAAACAAAATGCAAGAATAAAAATTACCACTGTAGTGTTTTCCAGATTCGGGCCTGAGCATCACAGTCTGTCCTGGAGTCCCTCTGTCCTTGTGGGCAGATCTCATTAGATAGTGGTGTAATAGTCAGCCCAGATGTGGAAGTTTTAATTGGAAAAAATCATGTTCTTTATAATCAGTCTTAGTTACATTTAACTAGATTTCTTACCTGAGTGTTTAGCATTTTTGATTATTGTATACACTTTCTGTATGAAAAATGGAGTTTTAGGAAATAATAGAGTTTTTGAGTGAATTAGATACATTTCAAATTATGTTCAAGAAGTTTCATCTATGATTACCAAATGCCTAGTGTTAGCATAAATCAATCGACTTCTTTAGCTTAGTTACAACCTTTGCTAAACATTGAATCAGAATTAATTATGGAAAGTATATTCACACAGAAGACACTGGAGCAAGCAAATTTAATTCCCTAGCAGGTAGTTTATTGGTAGCATTTTTCTTTCAAAAAGAAAATGATTTTCCTTCAGTTTGGAGACTATGGTGCATTGACAATCACAGCCAGTCAGGAAAACAGCGTAACTCTCTAGCAGGGTAAGTCATCATAATTATAAAAATGACTACCTGCTAAAATGTACATGAAAACATTGACAGGAACAGGAATTAGAAGGTCTAACTTTCAGTCTAAGACATCATTTTAATGGACTCAATTATTGTGTGGATTAACAGACCAGCATAAAAGCAAAACCTGTTTGTAGATGCTGTTAGATATGGTGATTTCAAGAACTTACCGTTTGCAATTATGTACTTAAAATTCACTGACATTCGGAATACAAAACATTTCATTACATAACTCATTTATAATTGTGTTTGTTATAATCTGGAGTGACAGAAGGCTTTCTTTTTCGTGAATTGTAAATTTCTTTAGGTAATTGATGAACATTTACAAAATCCATAGAGCATAAAAATAGGCATGTACAATGCTGTAACATTCTCCTACAACACTTGTATAATAGATGAAAGGGGGGATACTCATTTCATCATCTTTCGATTTATTTATTTATTTTTGATCCACCAGTGGGTAATTTTTTTTATGGAGATGTTGAGTAATACAGCAAAGTCCATAGCTTCACCTTTAGAGAGTGATGCCAATAACATGAATACCACAAGGGATTTGGCTTTGATTTCTATGCTATCTGTAGAACATTGCAGCATGAGAAATACAAATAATGGGAGAATGAATTGAAAAAGGCACGTATGTAAGACATGCATTTCCAGTCAACATAAGCAAGCCCTTACTGAGAAAAAGCCTGTCCTTCAAGTACCTAGGAGTCCTTTCATTTTTGGATATTATTATTAGTTATTAGTTGTATATTATGTGAGTCTCAAAATCTTTTTTTTATGTGTTAGAAAGAAAGGCTACATATGAATTCTAGGAGGCTTGCGTCTCTGCTCTCATGATGACTCTGCTAGTGGTTGTTTCCTGATTTGTAGCTCTTAACATCATCTAATTTAGCAGATTGAGTAAATCCACTATGGAAAGACTGATATGCAAGGTGCATCCTCCTGTCTCCACCTAAAACAAGACAGCAAATTCTGACATTCAGAATGTTCTGTAAAATTATTTGTGAGGTCTCCAAACCTAGGATAGCCTTGTCTTTTCTAGAAGACAAAAAAAAAAAAAAAAAAAAAAAAAAAAACATTTCTTTCATGTTCTTAGCTATGTATATTTGTCAACTACCTATAATTTCCCAGAGTCTTGTACATTCTCTTTTCCACTGATATTCATTTCTAAAATTATGTTTCATAAACTCACACAGCCCCTCCATAAAAGAATGAGTGGTTTAAAAATTGATGGCTTGCTCATTTGCAACCTTGACTGTGTAATTTGTGTGCTCCTTCTATGATGTTTGGAATATCAGTCTCAAGGAAACAAAAACGAATGCTCTCTTATCACATATGAGGATTTTATCATATGGTATAAAAATATTGTATCTATGATAAATACCTGTTTGCAAGTATATTGATCTGGTGCTCTGGGATCACTACCTTGTTTAAATTGTGTCCTACAGAGCTAGTTGTTCTGGACTGCTTCAGGTGTCTGGTTAGCAGAAAGCAAAATTTGACCCTTCACTACACCCAGTAGTAGCCTATCAGGAACTGAATTTAGTCCAGTTGAAGCTAGTGATAGTCATATTCATAAATCTGGCCTCTCACCGTATCTGAAGAATCATATTAAAAACAAATGTTACAAAATTAATGTTTCTGTCCCTCCAGAATTCATGAGGTCAAGTTCTTCTGTTTGATACACTTAGAATTGAAGCTAATGGGAAGAAACTATGTCCCAAGAACTCATGAATAGAGTTAGTGAGCTTACAGGAGTCCAAAGTTAACTGACTTCTTTCCTTAGTCTTGTGAGAATACAGGCAGCATTTGGCTGACTGCAATTTAAAAGAAGCCCCTGCAGAACTTGATTGCCCTGGCACTCTGAGGTTTCCACTTTTTCCTGGTTGTTTAGAAGCTACCCGATGTGTTGTGCTGCATGTTCCCTCACACTGACCAAGACAATATCTCCATGAATCTGTTTACTTTTATATTAAGATAATGTACTACTGAGAAGACAACCTTTAGAAATCTGTGAGACAATCCTCATGGGATCCATGATGACTCACATGTATTAATATTGTTTTCAGGTGGTTTTAAATTTTTAACTCATGAATAAATCACAGCACATATGTAAAGGTTGTTGTTAGCACTCCTTGGTGTTAAACTGCTTGGTGATTTGTAATAGCCAGCTAGAATAAGGTGGATTTCTACCATTTGTCTTAAAATAATTCATGTAAAAATGCCTCTCAAAATATTTCATTTCATAATTTAACTTTAAAGAAACTGAAAAGTGCTTTTTGATACCTATTTTATAGGCATCTGAAATCAGTATTTTTATGATTTGTAAATTAGCATTACATACACATATATATTCTCAAAGATGCTTTCTTCTATGTTTCATGATTGCATATATTTTCGGTTTACTGCCTCACTGCTATGACTCTAAAAGGAAAGATTTATGAAAATATTTACCTTTCTGAAAAATATTTTGGATATGTATCAACATTTGTATAATTACTCTCTAACTCACATGATTTTCAGATTGCTTGAGAATTGAAATCTGACAGTTGTTTTCAAATACATTAAAATTTCTGAGATCTTTTTGAATAACAATTTTGATTAGATTATTACCAAGATCATTTAATAATATGAAGGGATTTTGGAGCAATTTTAATTATGCAATGACTCTAGGTAATTTTATTTTTGTGACACTTATACCTATACAATGTCAAGAGCATCTAGAGAGTGGAGTGTTTCTGACCACAAGCAGAATTATGAGTTGTAATAAAAAGCTTTATGGTCCTCACAAAGCGATTGAGTCTTTCAAAGATTCTGAATCCTAATACCCAGGAAGAAATTCAGGTAACCTAGAGAAGTGAAAAACATGAACAAGCAAACAAGCTGACAAAAAAAAAAAAAATACAAAAACAAACTAACAATAAACAAACAGGGAGGGTAAATTCTTCTGATGAGCCTCCAGAAGGAACACATCACTAAAGTAACTGGATTTTAACCCATGTAGACTCTACACAAACTTGAAACCTTCAGGACAATAGGATTAAACTTTTATATTCCTATAAACTACTACACTTGTGAAAATTTGTTGTATCAGCAATAGAAAACAAATACAGTTGCTTCAATATTCAATATATAATGTTGCTGAATGATATTGAGTCTATCTTTGTTACTTTTGTACATATTTTGCTCTAATTCTAAGAGCATAGACTAAATTATTCTCAAATTAGTGTGGTTGAGATTGTCCTACATAAAGAACTAAGCTTCAATGCTTTGCACCATACATAAACACAATAAAAATAAACTGTTAGCAGTCACTAAAAGCCCATAATTTGATTTTTCTCGCCCTATTTTGTAGAGAAATTTTCTTAATCACCTATAGGTTGGTAAATACTACATATTAACAGATGAAGGGAGATGCTTATATTTGCTTTCATAATTTAGGCAAATGCGCTACAGATTGCACAGGAAAAAGAAGGAATAAACAACTTACTAGGCATTCACAACTAAATAGAATGATGCATTTACATTCTGCATCTTACATCTTATGATTTACTCCCACTCAAGCATTCCTACAGAATGTGGATGGAACCCCAATTGGAAGACATTATATCAAAGTTTATCCACTGTCAAACTGCAGCCATTAACAGTATTTACTAGAACATTTTAAAAATCTTATACTAAGTCAGCACCCCAAATTTTTGCCTTTGCATTCCAGACTGTCTGTGTACTCACATTTTTCGTCCTTGTTGATGACATGTCTTCATGTGCTTCTCCATGTTCCCTGGTTATTTATCATTGTTGATTTCCCAAACTTTAGTCAAATATAGTACTCATTCTTCAAACTATTTCAGTAAGTCTTGTGTCTTTAGGCAAATTCTGTCTGTGGTTAGATTCCACATTTTACCTGTATTCTGTATCTTATATATACCATTGAGTCCTGTTTACTTAATCTGATAACATGATCTCTCTCGCACATGTCACTATAATAACCCATCCAAACTCCAGATGAATAGCATTATCGTCTCTAAAATTCTATTTTTATGTTTCTCCTTTATAATGTCATCAATACTGCACATACTTGGATATATTTTAAAAGTTAAATTGCATTATATCATATCTTTGTCTGAGATTATGCTCAATTTCCATCTTCCAGTGTCAGGCTCCAATATCTAACATGCTCTTGTGTGTGACCTGGTTCCCCTGCCCATCTGCAACAGCATGGTCACACTCCTTTCTCTGACTAAGTTTCACTACCTCCTGGTCACCATTCTCTCTTTAAGGAATTTCATACCTTTTTTCCTTTCTCCTACATCTCTAGTTATTTGCATACTGGTTTGTAAGAGGGAAACCATCGGTACCACTGCACTAAAAAATGACTTCTCAGATTTTACACAATGATGGCTGTGTTTATGAATATTCTGGATGGCCTATAAAATACAAACACTTGTGTCTCAGATATTGCTAGTGTTTCCTTCTCTGTTTCAGCACATAAGAAAGTGCATTTCAAATTTAGGAAGGCCATTCTGTCCCTTAAGGCTCACAGTAATTATTAAGGGAAGTATAAAGAAAATTCAAATTTCTTTAATTAACTAAGACATTGAGTAGCAATTAAATCTGTGCAATAGTTCTGACGATATTGAACTCTTGTCTAATTTTATTCTAATTCTTTTTCTGATGTAGAAATGTGTTTTTAACTAGAATAATACAACACAAACCTCAATGAGCATATTTATAAATGTTATTCATGTACGCTACTTGGAATCAATAGACTCAAGAGATTTTGCATCTTGAATGCATTTTGCAGGTGATTAGTTAAATATAGCATCTTCAATTGAAAAGTTAACTATTTGTCTTCAGTTAACTATTGCAGGTATAGACTGGATATCAAATTACTTTCCAAGCACTGGTGATATGCTACTAAAAGAAAACAGCACATGTAAACAAATAGAGATGGTTAATTGCAGATTTAATTCTAGTAAAATTGTAGACTATCAGAACCTCAGTTATCATCTATGTTTGATTCTGTCACTAAAAAATGATATATAAATGGTAGAAAATTCTCATCCTACTCATATAAAAATGTTGATCACATCTCTGCTGTAAAACTTTATTTTAAAGGGATGGTTAGAGTTGGAGGATTTTTTATAACTTTTATTTCCAAAGTCAAGTTTAATTTAGGTATCATTCAAAAAAACTGCACATTCTCAGCAATTTTCTAGGTGTTTTTGGTCACTTAACTAAAACAAAACAAAACAAAACAAAACAAAAGGTATAGTTGTAGCCAATACCTCCTACTAAATAACCTCAAAATAAAAGCATTCAAAATATTTAGAGATTATATTTAAAACACATAAATGTATATTTATGAACAATAATAAATCAAATGTATATAAAATTGAATATTAAGGTTTTCATAATCATTGAAAACAATTATTAGTGAGCATTGAATATTTAAAGTAAATTGTCATTTGTTTCTAAGTTTCATTGGTGGGGCATGGTAGGAAGATGGAAAACTATTCAAGAAGGTCATATTCCCTATAATGATTGATGGGTCGTGAGGGCAGTTTATCATCTTAATAATATTTTTGGAAAAGAAACAGAATAAGGTTAAGTCTAGAAGAGTTGCAACTTTGACAATCATGTCTTTTCTCACATATCATTGTTACAATTTGTTATTCAGGTATATTCTATTTTTTATAAAATATCTAGTTTTACAGTTAAAATTTATTATTTCAAATTAAGTAATTATTAATATTTATGTATTTGTGTGCATTGTCTAAATCCATAAGGGTCCATCACGTAGCTGAGAGTTGCAGTTTTAGAAGTTTGTGAGCTATTGTGCATTTGCTGGTAACAGCACCCAGGTTCTCTGCAAGATTAGCAAGTTCTTTAATTACTGAGCCATTTCTCCTGGTCCCATTTTTTTTTTTTTTGTTTTTGTTACTTATTTTATTTGTGTTTTAACTGTATTTGACAAAGTGTGACTTTTGAGCATCATGGTTGCTGAGTTTGGGAAGAAGTAAAGAGGCAAAATCAAAGGACTGCACACAGGAAGGCAACTTGAAGTTTTCACACCAAGCAATATAAAACCAACAGTTTCATAAGCAATTCTTTAATGGCATCAGCAGCTCAGACTCTCAGGCAGTATATAAAAGGAGCAAACTGCATCATATAAGCATCTAGAAGAGTATGAGTCAGAAAGCCAAAGATAAAAATCCAAATAAAACAAATTACACACAAAACAACCACTTGCCATCAAATCTATTGTCTTTCTTGAGAAGGTCAAATGACCATATCTATCTTCTTGTCTCCTGACAGAGTGGGTTTAAGTATTTGTTTATGTAATCAAGAATTGAATAAATATATTTTGAAAATTTTCTGACATATGATGCATTATTATGTTTTTTCTCTTCTTTGTCTCTTCCCCCCAGTCCCCCCCCTTGATGATTCTGAGTTTTGGTCTCAAATGCTCTAGGTTGACTTTGAAGATAGTATGCTGCAGTAGGTGACTTTAAATACCTCTTATTCTTCCTCTGCATCCTAAATACTGAGGTTAGTTTGTGTGGTTCTTGTTTCATAGTCATTGTATTTGGCCTTGCTATTGTATTCTTAATAGTTGTCTGAAAATCATATATATTCTAAAAAAATATTAAAATGAAAGTTTTCAGTCTTAAAATAGTTGCAGTTTGAATTTGCCATGTTTTTCTCTAGCGTACATGTTTCATATTACCAAAAATTATTCTGACAGTAGACCAAAAGAATAAGTCCATCATTGTAGCCAATGGCTCCTACCAAATAACCCTAAGAGAAAAGCATGTAAAACAGTTAAAACTTAAGTTTTAAATTTAACTTAAACAATTAAACACAATTGTTTAAATTAAATTTATTAAGCTCCTGGGAATATAAAATTTCAAGGAAACTTTTCATTATGAACTTTTTGTATTTTTACACAGAAGTATACTTTGAAATATCATTTGTATCATTTACAGTATTTTTTTTTTAGAATCCTTGAACAGACATTTATTAAAAGACAGTCATCCCTGAAAACTTCTGTACAGGTAGCATTGTATGGAATGAACATGCTATATTTAGGAATATGCATATTTGCATACAATAACAATTAGTTTTTTAAAAGAAGCAATGGATTTGAAGGAAATAATGGAGACAGATTGGGGCATTTGGAAGGAGGAAAAGAAAGGGAGAAATGTCGTAACCAAATATTAATCACAAACTGGGCATGGTGGCATATGCTATTATTCTCAACACTCAGGATACAATGGCAGGTAGAAGTCTGTGAGTTTGAGGCCAGCATGATGTACAGGAGTGAGTTCTAGAACAGCTAGGGCTATATAGTAAGACACTGTCAACATAACAAGAAAAAATTATAATCTCAAAAAGTAAAGAAAAATGAAATAAAACAAGACAAGACAAAACAAAACAAAAAACCAAAACAAACAAAACAAAACCAAAAAAAGATCCTTAGTGGCCATGGCATATTATAGGATGATGTCGAGATAAGTGAATTATTTAAACACAAATGCATTTGGTAAAAACTTTTAAGTATATGGTGACTAATATGTGTGAGTGTGATTATACTTGCATGAGCTTTTACCAAACACATATGTTCTTTGAGCTTTATAGAGTTATTGTTCAAAATATAAACATATCATAGAAAAAAATACATTTATCTAAGAAAGATAAATGACCCTTATTTCAATGTATGTATAATATATCTATTATAAATATATAAACACATACATATAATATATATTTATATAACATAAAAATTTATGTTTTATATATATATGTATATATAATGACATACAGTTTTATTTATGACTTATGAAGTAAATAATGCAATGAAAGTAAATGATATCCAGTTAAATATAATAGATATATTCTATAATTTATAGCACTTCAAAATCTGCAATCTAGTTACTATATGTTTTATTTCCTGCCAGAAGAACTTTATTATAATTATGACTGGCTTCATAGATAGCCCCTTCCCAATCTCCATATCGTGTCTTCCAATTTCATTTCCTATGGTTCACTGTTTAGGTTTTATTTATTGAGTGTCCATTTTCTGAAGTCTGTGCTCCATGTTTCTCTAGACTTCGTGCTCTATTTCGATGTGAAAATATCCTTGTCCTGTCTCACCCACTAATGTCCCATTATCTCCCACTAATCTCCCACTAATTCTCCGACTAATGAGGAAGGCCCTTCAGTACTTAAGAGTGAGTCAGCACTGCTCAGTTGTCATATTGTGTTCAGGCAAATTAATCACACTTGAACAACTTTTCAAAACTATGCCTCAAGAGGTGTCAAACTATTAAATATTTTTCTACCCTAAGTATTGAGTATTGTTCACTGCAGAGAATAAAGTGCCACTTTTGCATATATTACACAAACATCTTATGCTTCGTGAAACCACAATACATTTTCTTGCTGATTACTTCTGTAATCTCAGGATCTCCTGCTGTTTTATAGAGTCTTATTAATTTCATTCAAGTAGTAGAATTAGCACCTGTAGAGAGGCCTTTATGATTTCTTAGTTTTTTGCAATATTAGTGATAATCTGCCCTATTTATCACAGAGCAGATGCTTTTCTCTTACTTCATATCAATTTATCTGTGGTGTCCTTTGATTTAATGTTTTATTTCAAAATAATATTGGATGCAGACTGACAAATGAGAAACCTTGGTGATTGAAATTAATCAGGTTTACATAATGGGTTCTGAAGTTAGTTAAGCATCTCTGATTTTAAAATCAAAAATTGTATTTTTTCCGTTGATGGACAATAGACATCTATACAATGTGAGATAACTTTGAGAAAAAATATTAAATAATAGATATTAGCCTGGACATATATTATGCATATTTTTAAACTTTCATATGCAAGAAAATTAAAAGCATTATTTACTATGTTTCTAAAAATATCCTACATTTCTGGACAAGTTGGGGATTACTTGTGATGCTAGTTTTTGGAGTTTAGGGCAGTGTACAGTGAGGTTGAGGACAGCCTGGGTTAAATCACAAGTGAGACCAAATCACAAAAATGTAAATGTGCCCCAGTCACATAGCATTTATGTCTCTGTGGGATGTAAAACCTTTAAAATGAGTCAATGTTCTGAGATGTTTGTTTCATTTCATAATTGCAGTTTTCCATGTAAGAACAGTAGCAGAGCTATAACAAGATAATACATTTCTCTGCTCAAACATCAGTCTATTTCGATGGAGAAGAGGCAGCTGAGAAAGTTTATGTTGTATTACTGAGGTCATTATGTAACCTTGTTCCTATTTCTTTCTAGAATATGATAGATTTAAGATCTCTTTACAGATTTTCTACATGCAAGATGGCAACTATTAATTTTCTCACTTGCTAACACTGTCATTAGGGTAAGTGACTTACTGTGCTCAATAATTTGGTGTAGAATTTGCTATTTAATATCATATATACTATTATAGTTTTCCAAAACAGCTTCCTATTGTAAATAGATCCTATCACACACAGCTTTTAGCCATGTTCATATTTTAAACCACATCACTGAAGTCATAGATCAGCTAGCTACCTTGCATAAGAAATTAAGGAATTTATGTTCATACTTTTGTAAGATTTTAATTTCTTTTTTTAGCATGCAGAGTACAGATAGTGATTGCATTATTCAATTCTGTCTGCCATGGGGGTTATACTCTATCTCAGTCATTACTTAGATCCTTTTAAATATTCATTCTTTTTGTCTATTTCCCAGTTTTTACTAGTGTTAAAAGCTTTTGTCTTTTCTCTATTAATGTATATCAAATGTATGTATTACATAGAGAACTGATTATATCTCTTCAAAGTTTTAAAGCACACCTTTTACTGAAGATGATTTTCTGAGATATAAAAAAAATAACTGAGAACTAAAGGTGAGGAATGTATAGAACATAAACAAAATGATGGAGGAGTGGGAAAGAAAGTGGAGCTGGTTGAATTTCCATGTTTCTGAGACATTGATATTCAGGACAGCTTTTATGAATCCTCTTCTTTTCCTTCCCTTCCACTTTTTTCATTTTTTTTATATATTTACAGATAAATATTCTTAAAACTCATCTTCATCCAAATAACATTGACCTGTACTATCTTAAGAGTAGAAGATGAAGCTGTCTGGCGGTGGCACAGTGCTCTAGACTCCACGATCTGGAGTCATCCTCACTCAGTCTCTCCCTGGTTCGAATCCCGTCCTTGTTCCACAATGAATTGTGGGGTAAAAAAGAGTATAAGATGATTTCTTTTTAATTTCGTTTTGAGTAAATTTGACAATTAGTGAAAATTTTCTTTTTTCATGTATTTTGGATAATTTTATTTGGTTTTATTTTATCTTTTTCATAGTAACAATATCAAACCGGTGTTTCAAGCACACTAGGCAAGTACTGAAACGTAGGTCCACATTTCATTTACTGTGTGTTTGTGTTTTCCAGTACCTATCCCTTTCCTTCTTCTTCTCTCTCTCTTCCCCTCCCCCTACTCCCTCTCTCCCTTTTTTGTCTTTTTTTCTCTCTTCCCTGACCCCACTTTCTCTCATACTCTCTTCCTCCCAACTTCCTGTCTTGCTTCTTTGAAACAGTGTCTATGGCATATCCCTATCAAATACACACAAAAATTTGTGTTCTGGACCTTAGACAATTCCTTCACTGTGTAATTTCCTTTGCTCTACAGAAGATTAATTTTATTTGAAGTAGTCATGCTTGTTAAGTTTTGCTTTCATTTCCTTAGATTTTTGTGTGCAGTTACACACAAATGCTGCTGAGAATTGAAGCAACATGAAGGTAATGAAAATTCACTGTTCTTACTGACAGTGTCTGTAAGAATACTAGAATGTGCTGTCAACTGCTTTTATGTTATAAGTGTCAGCTTCCAGTAAGAAGGAGGGAGTAGCTGAGATTGAAGATGTGTTTCAAAGGAACTTAGAAAATCCTGAAGAAATGGAATCCTATTCATTGAAACTAGAATAAGACAAAACAGAAAAATAAATGAATCCATAGTATAATAGATATTGTGGCTATTCATACTGAGAACTAAAGAATTGGAAAACTAGAAACGTGTAAACAACCATTGAGAAGTGAAGATTATGACCAGTGTAACAGAGTACTGAGAGCATTCTTCATACTAGTTGGCATGAATAGCCATGGCTGGAACAGGAGAGACCCCTAAACTTGTCTTTCATGAATGCTCAGTAGTAATTTAATAACACTCTTAATTCTTAGTGCTTGCTTCAAAAAGGTGAGCAGCTTCTCTTAACCAGGAAAGGGCAATGCTGAAATTCATAAGCAAAAGTTCCTGAAAAAATACTGAAAAACAGTAAAAGTGGAAAAGAAGATCAGTTTACATTATGACTAACAGCTTTAAATTTTTGTATTTTGTTTATTTCAAAGATTAGTCAAAAAGTATATAGAACAAAAAATATTTTCTCTTGGTTTTCCCTTCTAATTATTTTATATTTAAAAAGTAGATTAAATGTTGGTAGGACAATCTTTTTAGATAAAATGTATTCTAGCAACTGTTGATATACAATAATGTACCCAGTCCTCAATTTAATGGAATTAAATAAAATAAATGTTACAATGTGCTCATAATCTATTAATCAGTAATTCAAGAAGAGACTGTAAGTGAAAATGAAACATGTTTTGACAATTGTGTAGATTTAGATATTACAAAACCTACTTTAGGGTGGCTCTTAACTGCTTCAACCTCCCTTGTAACCCACTGACAAGAGGTATTGGAAAGAGATGGTTAGTAGAAAAAGGGTCTTATGGACCTGTTTAGAAGTAGTTCCTTGGGGCAATTCCACTCTTTGCCATCAGGAAACAAGCAGCCCAGTTCAATAGTAAACGTCAAATGCAAATCAGTATCACTGGCACAATCCAGCAGAAATAGCAAGGCTCTACTGAATTGCCATGAGTCAGCCGAAGTGGCCAGAATCAGTAGGAATAGTTTGAGAAGTTCTTTGGCACATTTGTCTGTACAAAGCAAAGACCAGTAAAGTGTTACATGGTAAAGCAATGCAAGAGCAATCTCTCACCATTTGTGGGTTCCATTTATATTCTTTCTAAACACCACACACCTTCTCAAGTGTCTGTTTTCAGCAAAACATCATATGCCCTCTCACAAGACAGCTTCCAGGAAAATATCAGCTGACACAACTTAGTTGTCGAAGAAACCAGAAATTGTACTTCACAGTCATAAAATTTTAAGGATATGAAAGACTATTCAAAATTATTCTTATTCAAAATTACTGCACATTGACCAAAATTATTTAAAGAAAGATATTATAATTAATTCCACAGCAATAAAAGCTAGAAACATTTTTAATTTTGAACTACATTGGTGAAGGTTGAGGAAGGGACATTAACTGCATGTGTAATCAGAGCAATCAACTTATCTCTTTATAGTTGTAGCTGTCTTTCTATAGACAGTATTACTTTGAAAGGTTTGTATGCAATTTAAATGTTGTATGCAATAGAACCCAGAGGTCTCTCTTGTGGAAGTAATAAACCTGAAGTTTACTCAAATTCATGGTCAGCCCAAAGGAAGCCTTGTAATTTCCTAAAACAACAAATGAATCTCATCAGGGAAGATAGACCAATTACAGTGAACATAACCATCACCAAGAGTTTCTATTCACTTAAAAATGGTAATGAGCCATTCTGAAGGCTCAACTCAGTCTCATCTGATGTGTCTCTCCATGTGGACCAGTATTGATAAGGCTTGCTTCCAACATAGTGGCTATATTCTAACGATTGTGATACCAACGGCAGGAATGGAAACATCCCTCTATTCTATTATTTGTTCAAATTGAAAGATTTCCTTAATCTTGACTAAGATACAATGAGGTCCTTGTTTCCCTCACTCAAAAGAATTTCAGGACAAGTGCATCTGAAGAAAATTGGAGTTTGTTAGAAATAGGAGGTTGCTCACTGACGTGCCAGGGAGCCAGGTAAAGACATTTCAGGGAAAGCTCCAACTAAGTGTTTTAACATTCATCATACATTACAATACAGTTTATATCCCTTTAGGCAAGCTTCAATCACAAGACACTTATTTCACTCTTTTAGTTAATTAAATTATTCCAAGTGATATTCTGATATATTCATAAATCTGTGTCTTGTCCAGTTGTCATCAAAGGAGCTTACTCTTGCAGAATATGAGTGTCTGTGCAGAGCCACATATTATGTAAAGAAAGAATCTAAATGGGAAATATTTATCAGCTCCTTCATCTTAGAGGTCAGGGAACTCCACAGAAGATGGGAAGGAACATTGTAGTGTCATGATTAGAGTAGTAGTAGAATAAACTCCATTTTATTTTTTAAGACTCCTTTCTAAGTTAACTTGCCCTTAAAGAGGCATGGCTCCTACCCTTGAGGTCTGAGAAAAATCACAAAATGTCCCTGGCAGTAAAAATAGAGAACAGCAACTGCAGCTAGCTGATAACAGCACAGTGGGCTAAGAAACATAAGTCTTTCCAAGGTCAAGATGCCACTTTTTGATTTTTTGATGTATGCTCCATCCTTGTGGTTTAACCAGTGCTATAAACCATTTAGCTCAAAGGCCAACATTCCTTCACCCTCTCTTGTAACACCAAGGCATGGAAACCCCTGTTTGTGTTATTTCCTTTGTAAACTACCTCACTCTAGTTCTTGGGCTACTCTCCTGTCCTGTTGCATCAGGAAGGTTTGTGGCCTGAGCTCGGTACGGGGGAGGGTGGGTGGGGGTACACCAATGTGGAGGCAGGAGGATGGGGGAAGGGATAGTGAGTTCCTGGAGGGAGGGGGGAAATGGGGTAAGGGAGAATATCTGAAATGTAAAAAAAAAAAAAAATTTCCAATAAAAAAAAAAAAAAAAAAAAAAAAAGAGCTTGAATAAAGACTCTCATGTGATTGCATCAGAGTTGTGGCTCCTGGTGGTCTCTTTGGGATTTTGTGATCTGAGCACAACAGTAGTAGTCAGAGGGGATGGAGGATACCAGGAAAACATGACCTAGTGAAACCTATGTGCTCACAGAGATTGAATCAACAATCATGGATCCTGCATTGATATGCAGGAGGTCCTCTGTGTACATGTTATGACTGTTAGTTGGTGTTTCTGTTGAAACCCTAACAATGGGAGATATTATATTTCTGAGTCTTTTGTCTGCTCTTGAGACTCTCACCTTTTATTGGGTTGCCTTGCCCAGCCTTGATATGAAGACTTTTGTCTTGTATTCTTTTATCTTGTTTTGTCATATTTGGCTCTTGTTGTCTCTTGGAGGTCTGTTCTTTTCTGAAGGGAAATGGAGAAGAAGTAGATCTGGGCAACAGTAGAGGTGAGGAGAGAAGCTGGGAGAGGTGGAGACATGTGAAACTGTGGCAGGGATCTTTTTTATGATAGAAGAATCTATTTTCAATGAATAAAACTTCTCCTTATAGTCAACAATTTTTTCCCTTTCTGTTTAATAAATGAGATTATACAGTGGTTTAAGAGGAGCCTGCAGTAAATTATCAGGGTGTTAGAATTTTTCTATTAATATATAGTAGTTTCTGGTGAGATTTCTAAAAATTTGCTGGTTTACAGGAAGGATAGATAAAAACAATGTTACATATATATCTTGGAATTGATGAGGAATTCTATATCCCTATAATTCTCCTTATTTCTGTATCCTGTCCCAGGAGGATCTTTAAAGCCTAGAGAGATCCTTGTGACATTGCTATGAACCTATCAGAGCTGATAGGAATATCATTACCATAATGTTCCCCTTGTCAAGACAGTTTTCAGCTCTTCACAGGCTACAGAGAAGAATAACACAAAAGTACTCCCAATTTAATATTAGTAAGACCATATAAGAGTAACTAGGAATTGACATGAATTCTATGGAAAACAGAGAGTGTCATAGAGTGAGAAACTTATTAATTAAGTATGAATTCTGTCTTAGGCAGTATTCTCGTGACTGCAGAGACACTATGACCAAGGTAATTCATATAGAGCAAAATGTTTAATTGAGCTGTTTATAGTTTCACCGGTTTAGACCATCGTCATCATGGGAAAGAGAATGGTGGCAGGCAGTCAGACACTGTACTAGAAATATACTTGAGAGATCTATATCTGGATCCACAAACGAGAGGAGAGAGAGAGAGAGAGAGAGAGAAGAGAGAGAGAGAGAGAGATCCACTCAGCATGGCTTGAGCTACTGAATCTGCAAAGACCACCTCCAGTGACATACTTCTTCCAACAAGGCCACACTTTCTAATTTCATTCAAGTAATACCACCATTTCCTGGTACCTTTAAACTGTTAGCCTATGGGGGACTTTCTTATTCAAACAATCACAACACCTATTAGGAAAAAGTAATTTAAGATAGAGGCAGTTATTATATGAAGTATCTGTAGACTGAATTAATAGAAATAAATATTCTGTGTTTGTAATATATGCAAAATAAATTTTAGAACATTATTTACTATTTAGATTTATAGAAAATATTTGTTTCATTTTAGAGATTTTATATCATTGACAGCCTTGTTGTGGTGTTTCTCAGAGATATTTTCCTATCAGGTCATAGTTTTCTGATCTTTGCAAGTCATTAATTAAGTTTACCAAATATGCTTATTCAAATCATTTGGTATTTTCTTTTGGAAGAAAAAAGAATGCTATATTTTTTCCAACTTTGCATATTTGTTGCTTATGAACTTTTTGCCAAGCGTTGGGGTATGTACTACTCAAGAGTATTTAATAAATAAGATAACACATATGAAAAAGTTTATATTCCATACTTATTAATATACTGATTTCTGTATATAAAATAATTCATGAGTTATATTTTATAATGATAAATAAAATATACTTTCCAAGTCATTTTGTGATTTTTTTTAAAAAAATTAAAAACATAAACAGAGAGTTTACTTTTTTTCAGAAATAAATATTGAACATCAGCATGCATGAATTTCTTGCTTTGGGTCACAGAGAACATTGGAGTGACAAAACTCATACGAAGTGATTCGTATTCCTAAATTCTACTTCTCTTCAAGGTTATATTTAATGTATCACATACTAATCAATTTAAATAATGTAAAACATTATATTTGATTCTGTTTTGCTGAATAGGTTTGTACATTATGCTATTTTACTATGGTGAAATCCAAGACCCTGGTCCTAGGACTCTATAGTTTACCAGAAGCTATACAGAAATTTTAGATCTGGTGTGCATTTCATAAGTGTCCTGACAACTCACATAGTCTATATATCTATAAATTTACAAGTTTGTATAGTTTCTGAAATTTGTAAGTTATAATCACATTTGATTTGGGAAGTTCCATTCAACTATTCTTATATGGGAGGGTTTGAAAAGACAATAAAACTGAGTCTAAGAACACACCAAAATGATCATTCACTATGATCAAGTAGGCTTCATCCTAGGGATGCAGGGATGGTAAAATATACATCAATGTAATCAAACTACATAGACAAACTCAAAGGAAAAAAAACCCACATGACTATTTCAGTACATGCTGAAAAAGCATTTCACAAAATTCTACTTCCCTTCATATTAAATGTTTTAGAAATATTAGGAATTCAAGGCCAATACCTAAGCACAGTAAAGCAATATGGAGCAGATCAGTAGCCAGCATTGAACTAAATGGAGAGAAACTTGAAAAAATCAGAGACTAGACACGGCTTCCCACTCTCTTCCTATCTATTCATATAGTACTTAAGTCCTATACAGAGAAATTAGACATCAAAAGGAGTTCAAAGGGGTACAAATTGAAAGAAAGAAGTCAAAATATCACTATTTGCAGTTGATATGATAGTATACTGAAGTGACTTCAAAAATTTATCAGAAATCTCCTAAACTGATAAACAACTTAAGCAAAGTGGCTGGATATAAAATTAACTCAACCATTTAAGTTTCCTCAGTTGAGAATTCTCTGTTTATCTCTGTTCTCCATTTTTTTTTTTACTCTTAATTCATTTTTTATTGGTTATGTTATTTATTTACATTGCAAATGCTTTCCCCCTTTCCAATTTCCCTCCATACTCTTAATTCCTACCAAACAGTTCCATCAACAGAGAACAAGCATTCAAATAAGCCTATGTGGACAATTCTCACAGAACCACAACAAACCAGTTTATCTTTTTACATTAATATATGGCATTAAACCTTAGTATTGTTTAATTTTTAGGGTTTACTTGCTAAGACTAGGGTTTATTTATTGATTTATTTATTTATCATATGAAGCTCAAGAAGAAAGACCAACGTGTGGATGCTTCAGTGCTTCTTAGAATGTGGAACAAAATACTCACAGGAGGAAATATGGAGACAAAGTGTGGAGCAGAGATGAAAGGAAAGGCCATCCAGAGACTGCACCACTTAGGTATTTATCCCTCATACAGTCTTCAAACCCGGAATATATTGTGGATGCTGGGAACTGCTTGCTAATGGGAGCCTGATGTGACTATCTCCTGAGAGGCATTGCCAAAGCCTGACAAATACAGAGGAGGATGCTCGCAGACAGTCATTGGAGTGTGCGGGGATCCCAGGTGGAAGAGTTGGAGAAGGGACTGAAGGAGCTGAGGGGGTTTGGATGCCCATGGGGGGGAGCAACAGTGTCAACTGGCCAGACCACCAGTAGCTCATGGGATTGGGCCAACAACCAAAGAGTACCAAAGAGTCCCTGAATTGCAGATTAAGGCTCTTAGACACATAACGCACCTTCAAGTTCTTTTTTTTTTTTTAAATAAAAAATTTATAGAGGACCATCTATGTCTGGGTACATGAAATGGTCTTCAGTAACTGCTTTTTTCCTTCTTTATCAGACAGTTATTCATTGTAATTAAATTAGAGCTTCAGATTTACAATTTTCAAACACATAGTAATAAACATGTTCAGATATCTATTATTACACTATCTGTGTTTATCATTCTGCATGTATACTGTAAATACTAAGGTATAGGCTTTGCAAATATTTATAATTTGCTTTATCTGTAGTAGCATTTTAGACATAAATTAAACTTACTTCAGTAACATTTAATTAAAAGTTATGGAACTCATTTAAATAATAAAGTGAGTTATGAAAAACAGAAAATAAATTGGCTTAATAATTGACTGCTATTACCACTGGGTTAAAAACAAAGCCATTGTATTTGAATTAGCTAGTCACAAAAAGATGTGTCCCCTGATTACAAGATACTTAGAATTATAGAGATGAATGAAGATGGACTTTTAAAGATCTGGAATAACTTCCCAATGTAAACTAATTGGTTCTTTTTTCTTTAACAAGAACAAAGCTATAAACCCGTGAAAATTATGACTGCACATTTTAAGTATCATTTTCCCGCACTAAGAAAAAATGATTGTGATGTTAAACTTCATGTTGTTTCTGATTTATGAAAAACAGAAGGATGAAAATATGCACAGACACCAAACCTCAGATTTTTCTTACATTCTTTATGCTTCCTTAAAGCAAGACTTGACAGTAGAAAAGCTCTTATCTACAAATATTAATTATATTACAGCCCAGTTCCAAATGTTGTTGCCTGCTGTATAGATATGTGTATGGATGCTGTTCTCTGAGTAACGTGGTGGGCTTGTCAAGCCCTATATGAGCTCTGGTGTTTTCTCTACTCTTATCTCAAATCCTCATTCTTCTCCCTTCTTGTCCTTTTTATTATTATTATAATTTTGAATTAATGTTCAATTATGGCCTCATGGTCAGCAAACTTGTTTAATTTGTAATTGTCAAATTGGATATAATTTCTATTTTAATGCCAGTTAAGCTTGCTTTGGGAATGGCGAGTATATCCTACTTTAGTAATTTTCCATGTGATTATTTATAGCACTAAAATAGTTTAGAGTAAAATTAATATTGATTCCACCAAAAATGAATTCTGGTAACTAATTGTGTTGAAATAACCAATAAACACAAAAATGAGACCTTTAGAAACAATTAACACATTTTCAAGTGAGCTAACTTAAATTTTATCTATTTTGAAACAGACTGTCATATATTCAAATTTAAATCAGAAGAAAGAAGTCAATGTATCTCTTACTACCGCATTAGTTATTATGCCACAGCAATTTTAGAAAGGATTTGAACCAATGCCAATATGCTTATCAAGTGAGAGAACATGATTCAGAAAGAACAGAGATCTCAGTATAAAACGGTGCTTGTTCAGTATTCTAAACTATAATTTCAGAGAATGAAAGAATAAACACACCATCAAGTTTGTTTATCATAGAGTAATACTGCTAGTCTCACATGCAGTATGTCTCTGGGGAAGCTGAAGTCTATGGATTTCCCAAAATTGTTTCCATCACTAATCAAAGCAACTTTTAGCTTAGTTGAACTATCCAGAAAATTGATAAAAGTCATATTTTTTTTTTGCACTTTGTCTTTTTCTTATATCAGAAGATGTTTGCAAGGATGAGTTAATTGTCAAATCTATTCAGGAACATTTCTTTAATACTAAATTACTAAGATTATAAAATATAATAAACACATACATAGAATAATACAATACATGAGAGATAAGTCACTTTTCACTTACATTTTTATTACATTTTAAGCAATGATTTTTATATTAATCAAATTTATATTTGACCATTTTCCACATGCATATATTGCATTCAGATCATTTTCCCTTCTATCCTTTCTTATCTCCTGCAATGCCTACCCTTCCTCCTTGTATGTTTCCTTCCTACATTCATGATACTTTGTTGTTTTCTGCTTAATTGAGTTTAGTTAGAGTCCCAAATTTCTGAACTTTTAATGTAAAAGTTTAAAAACAGTAAGAGAAACAAATGTTTAGTTTAGAATTAATAGAATGGAGTCCTTAAAAGGAAAATGAAATAATAGTAAAAAGGAAATCCCCAGAGGAAAGAATTTAGAAAATAATTAAATGCAGAAAAAGAATGAAATTTAGAAAGCAGTAAGAGAAAAAAAATACACATGAAATTGTTTCAAAGAGAAAAATCTCCAAAGAAATCTGAGAGAGGGGGAGGGGCAGAGGCAGAGAGAGAGAGACAGAGAGACAGAGACAGAGACAAAGAATAGTGGAGAGTCTCTAAAATGAAGGAGAGAGAAAAAAATGGAGTAGAATCTCCAAAATATGAAGAGAGAAAGAAAAAACTCCTGAGAAAGGAGAAAGAAAAATGAAGTCTCCAGAAAAAGAAGAAAATTAGAGAGAATCAAAAGAAAAATATTTTCCTTGTTAAAAATGAAAAACACTGTACAAGAAGGCATATGGACCCAGAATGATTTTATTTCACTTATTAACATACCAGTAAAATATATGGTCAGTAATGATTAAAATTTTTTTTTAATTAGTAACTTTTATTTTAAATGTTAATCAAAGGCTTTATAAGTTTGGTAATGCTCAATAACAAGATGCCCATACAATCAGAAGTGTAACCCAATACCCAACCTAGTATACCAACTATCTTTGACTGGTGAAGAGACACAGACATCTGCTTCCATGTCCCCCTCCCTGCCTCTCTCTTGTCTCCTAGCTCTTCCTCTCCTTCTCCTCCTCTCCTTACTTCTCCTTTTCCTTTCCTTACTCCTCCCACCTTAGCTCCTCCTACATATCATCACCCTTCCTGTTAAGATAAAACTTTTCTCTCAAAATACAATTAAAGTATAACTATACCAATTTGTATCAGTAAGGTACTAGATAGACCTAATACACAGTCCATCATTTTCTTGTCTAACCAGAACCTCTGTCATCTCTCCTAACTAAAAGACTTATTTCTGAACCTGGCTTTTCTTGATTTTAGAATGAATGTCAGCTGAAAACCATCCTCTCAAGTCTTTTTTCTCAAAGTAAATAGCTGGGATTGGCTATGAGACTATAAGTCTTCAACCCCGTCAGAAATCCAGAATGACTGAATTAACTGAAATTATGAGACGCACAAAGCATACCTTCTAAAACTTAGCCAATTTATAGAGACGCTGAACACCTGGACAGTCCCTATACTACAAAACGTTGGAGCATCCGATCTTCAGCCTTCTGGCCCAGGATCATCTGACAGACCTAGTGATGCAGAATTATTAAGGGCTGATTACTCTGTCTTGGTAGTATAATCAGTCGACTACTCTGCAAGTGCGTCCTTTTCAGGACAGTAATTTTTCTGTAGATGAAAGAGGCAATTCTTAGCTACGGTTGTCTCACCACAACTGGAGCAACTCCAAAGATTCTCAGTTTCTTCTTAGAATCCAAGACAGGAAGCTGTCAGGAGCAGATAGGTCTCTAATTGAAATGAACCTTAATACAGAAATGTTTGCAACGTCAATTCTGTGGACTTCTGACGTTTTGAAAACCAACTATCCTTGTAAGGCAATCTGGACTGTTGTCTGTTAACTCCTCTCAGCTGTTTCTAAATAAAAATATAAAAAACAGCCTAACAATAAACTCAGAACCATGAATTAGCTATAGGCCCTTAACTCACAGGCTAACCATCTCAAATCAGTTAAAAAAATTAAAGAAGGACTGGGTCTAAGCCTCGTATTCCTATATGTGTTATATAGGCACAATGCTTATGAGAGTAACAATATCAATCTCACTTCTATATCAATAAGAAACTTGTACCAATGAAAACCTTAAATTTGAAATCAAAGTAAAATTTGTAACATTTAAGAAATAATATCTTCAGCTTAATAACAATTATACAGATTTCTACCAATAGGTTACGGCTATGTAATAAATCCTAGCTATTCCTCCCTGTTCCAACATAACCACTACTTTTCTCTAGAAAGACAGCCAATATTAACCACCTCAGTCCCCAAGCCCAGGGAATAGGAGTGCCGACTCTTCATTAACTTCCTCAAGCTGAATTTGGGCATTGAGATATTAGAAGAGGGGTGGGGGAAAAGTAAATTGATAAGACTCTGATGTCTGTGTCTTCACTGCATTCAGCTGAGATTCAGGGGCATCAGAGGTTCGAGCAGGTCTGCTCAGCTTGCTTGATGAGTAGATACACCAAGGCTGTGTATTCTGCAATATACAATTCTCAAAACAACTTTTACAATTTTTTGGTTGAATTCTGGAATCTAGTCTTCTGGTGACCTGTCACTGTCGTGTCTAATTCATATATTTCTGGGAGTTTCTATGAAGGTGTGCTACCACCATCCTCCTTTTCCAGCCTCCCTGCTCTCAAATTCCCCAACACTATGGAATTCAAACTATTGGGTACCAAGGCCCTCGACTTCCACTGATGCCTGACAAGACCACCTCAACTACCTATACAGGTGGAGCCATGAGTCCCTCCCTTTGTATTCTTGGGCTGGAAGTTTTAGAATGGCTACTCCAGTTTGTTTTATCTTAGGACCATTTGCTTGAAAAATTGTTTTCCAGCTTTTTACTCTAA
Organism: Mastomys natalensis; assembly: GCA_021653895.1. NCBI lineage: Eukaryota > Metazoa > Chordata > Mammalia > Rodentia > Muridae > Mastomys > Mastomys natalensis. The sequence goes on from JAJTUV010001019.1 coordinate 956,254, forward strand.
GGTTATGTGTGTCTTTGTCACTGAGGTGGGTTTCATGTATGCAGCAAAATGCAGGGTCCTGTTTACGTATCCAGTCCATTAGCCTATGTCTTTTTATTGGGGAATTGAGTTCACTGATGTTAAGAGATATAAAGGAACAGTGATTGTTGCTTCCTGTTATTTTTGTTATTAGAGGTGGAATTATCTTTGTGTGGCTATCTTCTTTTGGGGTTGTTGGACGAGGATTACTTTCTTTCTGTGTCTAGGGTATAATTTCCCTCCTTGTTTTGGAGCTTTCCTGCTAATATCCTTTGTAATGCAGGGTTTGTGGAAAGATATTGTGTAAATTTGGTTTTGTCATGGAATATCTTGGTTTCTCCTTCTATGGTAATTGAGAGTTTTGCTGGGTATAGTAGCCTGGGCTGGCCTTGGTAATTGGGAGTTTTGCTGGGTATAGTATCCTGGGCTGGCCTTTGTGTTCTCTTAAGGTCTGTATGACATCTGTCCAGGATCTTCTCGCTTTTATAGTATCTGGTGAGAAGTCTGGTTTAATTCTGATAGGTCTGCCTTTACATGTTACTTGGCCTTTTTCCCTTACTGCTTTTAATATTCATTCTTTGTTTTGTGCATTTGGTGTTTTCATTATTATGTGACAGGAGGTATTTCTTTTCTGGTCTAGTTTATTTGGCATTCTGTATGCTTCTTGTATGTTTATGGACTTCTAATTCTTTAGGTTAAGGAAGTTTTCTTCTATAATTTTGTTGAAGATATTTATTGGCCCTTTAAGTTGGGAATCTTCACTCTCATCTATACCTATTATCTAAGGATAAAAAAATAAAATAAAATAAGGTTTGGTCTTCTCATTGTGTCCTGAATTTCTTGGATGTTTTGATTTAAGAACTTTTTGTATTTTGTGTTTTCTTTAACAGCTGTGTCAGTATTTTCTATGGTATCTTCTGCACCTGAGATTCTCTGTTCTATCTCTTGTATTCTGTTTGTGATGCTTGCATCTATGAGTCCTGATTTTTTTCCTAGTTTTTCTATCTCAAGGTTAATCTCCCTTTGTGATTTCTTTATTGCTTCTACTTCCATTTTTATGTCCTGGATGGATTTGTTCAATTCCTTCACCTGTTTCTTTGTGTTCTCTTGTAATCCTTTAAGGGATTTTTGTGTTTCTTATTTAAGGGCTTCTACCTGTTTACCTGTGTTCTTCTCAAATTCTTTGAGAGTGTTATTTATTTCCTTCTTAAAGTCCTCTATCATCATCATTAGAAATGATTTTAAATCTGAATCTTGCTTTCCTGGTAGTATGGGGAACTCAGGACTTTCTAGTGTGGGAGAACTAGGTTCTAATGATGCCAAGTACCCTGGGTTGCTGATGCTTATGTTCTTGAGCTTGCCTTTCGCCATCTGGATCACCTTAGTGCTATTTGTTCTGTCTCTTACTGGAGCCTGTCTTTCCTATTATCTTGGTTGTTTCAGAACTGTTTGGGATGGGTGTTACTACTGGGGTTAGAGCTGGGCCCCAAGATCTGCTCAGCACTTGGGCCCAGACCAGAACGAACCAGTGCTTTGGGCCAGGAGTGAATTCCTGGGTCCTAGTGGGTCTTAGTTATTCCCTGTTTGGGAGCAGGGGGGTTGCTGTCTCCTTACCTAAGATACTGCCTGAGTTAGAGCTCCTGGGAGACCCGCTTCCTCTGGGATCTGTGAGATTGGGTGCCGAGCAGCTGCCTGGGATCTGCTCAGTGCTCTGGCCCAGACCTGAAGCAATGATTAAAATCTTATATATTCATTTTTTTAAAAAAGATCAGAATGAAACAAACTTAGATAAGGAGTGGACTGAAAAATGGAATTCTAGGTTATAAGTCACAGAACAGAGATTAGAAGATTCTTTAACCAACCAGAGCCCCCAGGGACTAAACCACCAGCCTGGGAGCGCTTAGGGAGGGACCCATGGCTCCAACTATATATGCAAGGGAGCTATATATAAGTGGGAGAAGAGATCCTTGGTCCCATGAAGGCTGGACGTCGTGGGGGAGGGGATACTCGAGGGTGGGGAGGTGAGGTACGGGGGAGGGTGGGTGGGGGTACACCAACGTGGAGGCAGGAGGAAGGGGGAAGGGATAGTGAGTTCCTGGGAGGGAGGGGGGAAATGGGGTAAGGAGAGAACATCTGAAATGTAAAAAAAAATTTTCCAATAAAAAATTTCCAATAAAAAAAAAGAAGATTCTTTAAAATGAGAATAAATATTCATCAAAGAATCCATTTTGGAACTTATAATAGCAGGAAAAATGTAGTTCCGGATGAAAAAATATCCATAATGGTGGTGTTGTGCTAGGAAGCAAGTGGTCTTAAATCCCAAAAGGCCAATCAGGGGCCCATCGTATGCAATCAAGAGAGTGTCTTTATTCAAAAGCTTTAACTTAGGTTTGACTCAACCAACAGGATGGTTTTTGTGGAGTAAAAGCCCCGAGCTCTCATTGGGACAATGTTTTATAGAAAATGGCAAGTGAACGGTGAATGTTTCTAGCCTTTCAAGCATCTATTTGGGGGCTATGGTTGCCTTATTTCAATTCTAGGCTGATGTTCCTGCTAGGAGTGGCTCTGCCCACATGATCTTGGTGTTTGAGACCACTACTGTCCTAGCATACTGCTGCCCTAGTATACCTCTGTCCATGCTGAACAAGGCTACAAGGCTGCTGTCATTGGCTAAGCATGTTACCTCTGCATCCATCAAGAGTGTATCCTGAAGATCTAGTCTGGTCCCATGAATGTGGGACAAAATTTTTGAACATTCATGCAGAGGCCCATCAAGGTCTAGGTCAGGGAGCAGTCTAGCTGGTCTCAGGACAGTTTGGGCCTGAAAGCTTATCCTGGGGGAATGTAAGAGGAGAGACTGATAATGAGTCATTCTGGCATATACACCAAAGAACATTAACAAACCAAAGATTTTATATTTGGTAGAGACTTAGTTTATTGATACAGATTAAGGTTATATTTTATTACAACATGATATATATGTTCAAGTCCTATTTAAGGTATTATACCTATATAATTCTCTGAAATGTAATATGAAGTTATAGTTTTTGAAAGCTGCTATATAAATTGTTCAGCATAAATAAGAGATAACAAGTGAGTATTCAATCAAACTTACTGGTCATGCTACATATTAGTTTAGTTAATTACAGAAATTAGTTTCATTTTGCTTCCTATAGATCTTTTCAAAATTGGTTGTAGATAGAACAAAATTCAGATTTATTATAGATAGATGGATAGATAGATTGATAGATGGTCTTCATAAAGCTCAGAAATATCAAAAATATATCATTTAAAGATGTTTTATTAACATAAGGCTTTTGATGACAACATGCCAGCTACTGACAGTACCCCTATTCTATTTCAAAGAAGTTTATAAGTATTCAAGTACCTACAAATTTCCTTCAAATACGGCAGGCTAGCAACTAGGCAAAAAACTGCCCTTGCTCTAACTGCAAATGAAATTCTTTACAAATTGGTCAAATAGGACACAGAGTACCCAACTATCAAGCTTTGCAAAAAAAGATAGGCAAGTCTTTAATAATTCTATTTTGCTGAAAAGTCTGTCATATATTGGGCTAGACTGTTGGTAGATGGATGCTCCAATGTTGCAGAGCAATTTTGGGTGATTGTTCTGGAAGCCTATACCTCTGTCATTTTTATAGTTTTGGAAGCTGCTTGTTCTCTGTTTCCTGCATACTCAGCTAATTCGCAGTCTTTCTCAGGTCTCTGAAGGGACTGAAGTCTAGATAGTTATAGTTTCATATTTGAGCTTAAATAGTCTAGGATCTGATAAAATCTGGACTAAGAAGATATTTTTAAGTTTATATATGCAAGTTATGATAGAAAATGACTTAGGTATAGAACTTTATAGTCACCAAAATAGGAGAGAGAATAGAACACTATTTCCAACGTTGCAAAATACGAATGGACTAGACATTGTGAATGTAATTTTTCTTGATAGGTTTTCATAACTTTTATTATTATATATAGTTTATTGTTAGAATTTTTTTGTTGGACCAAAATGGGAAATTTGAAGGTCCATTCAGAGTTCTTTATGTGGTGCTTATTAGTCAAAGCAGGCATGAGAGTATCTTCTTTGGCTCTTGGCCAGCATCCTGATAGAAAATGATAAGCAAAGCCATCTGTGAAAGATTGATTTCAGTCGTCTATAAGGAAATTTGTGATATATTTTTATATGTTACTCTTTCTACATAAGAAAAAATGTATATATATCATTTTGTGTTCTTTGTGTCTTGTTTTTAATCTTTATTTTCTGAGTTTAATAATTCATATACTCTATAGGGAAACACTAGTGTCAAATGTCATGCTAAATGAACATACACATTACAAAGAATTAATTTAATTAGATATTTGAAGCACAATATGGAAGATATTAAACATCTTAAATTATATGTGAATATTGTAATACATATATCATTCCTTACAAAAATAGAAACAGAAGTTAGGATTACTAGAATGACCTTCAAAATACCAAAAAGATTTAATACAGCTAAGCACAGTGTCATAGACCTTTAATTATAGGACCAGAAGACAGAAGCTGGTGGATGTCTGTGAGTTTGAGGTCAGCCAGGTCTACATAGAGTTCATAATGCCAGAGCAACATAGGGAGACCCTGTCTTCAAAACAAGACAAATAAACAAAACAATGAAAAAAATCAGAAAACAAATTCTGAAGAGGTTTTTTTTTTTTTTTAAGAATTTTTAACATACCTGGAATATGTTTCACAAAGTAGTCTATATTCAGCACTAACATGATACTCAGGACTTCTTTTGTTTCTGTGTAAGTAAAGTTGCTTCTGTATCTTTTGTCCAAAAAGAAATAGAGTTCTGCATTGGAGCAAATAGTTTCATTATCTTAAGCAATATTTAATGCCTATGTAAGATTATTAAATGATATTTATCATTTATATATATACTATATATATATAAATATAATATTATTTAATCTATTTTGCACCATGCAGAAAGCTCAAGTACAAGTGTTCCAACACAAAACTAGATACACTGAATCTACTTAGAAGAGAAGGTGGGAAAGAGCTTTGAACTCATTGGTACAGGGGGAAATTTCCTAAATAGAACTCTAAGATCAAGACTTGATAAATGGGACTTCATGAAACTGGAATGCTTCTGTAAGGCAAAGGGTATTGTCAAAAGAACAAATTGACAACTTACAGATTGGGAAAAAAATCTTCAGTAACATCACATTCAATAGGGGCCTAATGTCCAAAATATATAAAGAACTCATGATTAGCTAATGACTGAATGGGGAAGAGAATAGGGCTGGATTTCCTCCCAGCCAGGGGAGGGGGGAAGAGAGAGAGAAAGTGGGGATTCAGTCATGAGCAGAGAGACCAGCAGTAATACTGCTCAGTGTTGTGCCCCTAAAACTTGCTAAATAAATATATTAGTCTAGTCTCAAAAAAAAAAAAAAAAAAAAGAGCTAATAAGCTAACCACAAAACACCAAACAACCCAATCAAAAGATGAGGTATAGAACTAAACAGAGAATTCAAAACAGAGGAATCTCAAATGGCTGAGAAGCACTTAAAGAAATGATCAAAGCCCTTAGTGATCAGTAAAATGCAAACCAAAACGACCCTGAGATTCTACCTTACACCAAGCAGAATGGCTAAGATCAAAATCTCAGGTGAGAGAACATGTTTACATGGATGTAGAGAAAGAGGGAGCACTCCTCCATTGCTGGTGGGATTGCAAACAGGTACAACCACTCTGGAAATCTATCTGGAGATCCCTCAAAAATTGGAAATACATCTATCTGAAGATCCAACTATTGCACTCTTGGACATATACCCCAAAATGCCCGTCCATGCCACAGGGGCATATATTCAACTAGGTTCTCAGCTGGGTTATTTGTGATAGTCAGAAGCTGAAAATAACCCAGATGTCCCATGACAGAAAAGTGGATACAGATAATGTGGTTCATTTACAAAATGGAATTCAACTCAGCTATTAAGAGCAAAGACATCCTGAGTTTTGCAGGCAAATGGATGGAACTAGAAAATATCATCCTTGTGAGGTAACTCAGACCCAAAGGACATGCATGGTATGTACTCACTAATAAGTGGATACTAGCCAAAAAATGTACAGAATTCCCACAATACAATCCACAGAGCTCAAAAAAGTTAACAAACTGAAGGGCACAAGTGAGGTTACCTCAATCCCACTTGGGAGGAAGAAGAAAGCATCACAGGATGGGGGAGGGAGGGACCTGGATAGGAAAGGGGACTGGGAGGGGAAGAGGGGATCATGATCAAGTAGTGATTGGGAAGAACAGACTTAATTTCTGAGGACAGTAGAAAGAATGAAATAGGCAACCTTGTGACATAGGAGGTGGGGGACCTCTACAGTGTACCAGAGGTCTGGAAGGTGAGAGGTTTTTGGCTCAGAGGGAGTATCTTAGATGAAATGTCCTACAGTAGGGAAAGGGAACTTGTAGAGCCTACCTTTAGCAGAAAGACAGGGCATTAAGTGAGGGATGGGGTTACCATCTCACAGTCATAAATTCTGAACCATAATTGTTCCCATCTGAAAGAACTACAGGGATAAAAATGGAGAAGATGCTGAGGAAAAGGACATCCAGTGACAAACCTAGATTGGGATCCAATTCAAGAAGAGTCCCAAGGTCTGACATTGTTACTGAGGCTACGGTGTTCTCACAGAAACAAGCCTATCATGACTGCCCTCTGTAAGACCTAAAAAGCAGCTGAAAGAGTCAGATGCAGATATTTTCACCCAACCTAGGAAGAGAGCTGCTGACCACTGTGGTTGAATTAGGGATAAAGCTGGAAGAAGGTAAAGTAGAGAGCAACCCTGTAGGCAGATCAGCAGTCTCAACTTACCTGAATCCCTGAGATCTAGCAGACACTAGACCACCAACAAAGCAGCATATACCAGCTGATATAAGGACCCCAACACATATACAGCAGAGGACTGCCAGGTCTGGATTCAGTCAGAGAAGATGTACCTAACCTTCAAGAGACTAGAGGCCCCAGGGAGTGGGGAGTTCTGGTGGGATAGGAGGTAGGAGGGTAGAGACATTCTTGTGGAGGCAGTGGGGTGGGGACATATGGGATGTGTAAAAAAGATTAGGAAAATTTAAAAAAGAAGCCATTTGAACCATTAGAGAAATACATCAGAAAACATTTTCAAATAAGCAAGCATGTTAAGTGCTCATCTTCTTGTGTTAGCAGTAACATAAGACAAGAACCCCGTGGAGAACTTGCTGTTTATATTCTACTCAATAGTTGGATTCTGCTATTATTTTCTCCTCTGTCAATAGAAGGGACAAAACATCATCAGCATCTTTACACCTATGACTATTTTTCATGTTTTTTAGAGACTATTGGCCCCAATTCTGTGCTAGATGGGAGTATGTTGGTAGATCAGCCTTAGTTCAAGTGTCTCTAACTTGTGTAGACTGCTAATTCAAAAGATTTATTTTCTTGTGTCAATTTAAAAAGAAAAGTACATGATTTTCTGAGTCATTTGAGGAACAGATGAGCTATCTATAACAACCATAGAAAAATTATGTAGCTCACAGAATTTTCTGTTGCATGGCTACCAACGATAACTGGGTTAAGTTTCAAATTTTGATGTCCAGTGGGAGTAAGATACCCTTATTCTCTCTCTTACACATAGCACTCCCATGCCTCTGTAGAAAATATCCATGAGCCAATAAGTGGAAAGTAAAGCACTACTGTTTTTTTTTTTTTTTTTTTTTTTTAACAGAAATGAAATTACCTGGAGGTAAGTCTCAAGGTGAAACCTTAAGAGTTAAGTTGTCCATGAGTCCTAGGTTAGGTTATGTAGGAACTTCCTTATGAGTCATAGTCAAAATTTAAAGTATCAATAAAGCTATCATTTAAACTTATGTTTTTGGTTGAGTTTTTGGTCTCTCTATATTGGAGTTTAAAATTACCTGTGTTAAATCTTTCCATTTTCTGTTATTCACTCTTTCCACATTTTCTGTCTTGTTAGCTTGTAGTTCTTGTACTAGGAGTGAAAACTGTTTTGCTATCCTTGAGTCTGGGCTTTTCTTGTCAGAAGAATGCTAAGAGTATGGGATAGCAAGCCAAAGTTAGACCTCAGAAGGATGAGTGCTTCCTTCTTTCTTTAAATATTTAGCCTGTGCCCAAAGAACAGATGCAGGCTTTCCAGTGGGAGAAAAGGAATAAGCTGAGAGAAGCCATATCATAGAATCCTAACATGAAAAGGTTCTCATGTGACCCAATAAGTAAAAATGAGAACATTTCTAGATGAACACAGCAATTCTGTCACTTTTTATATATTGAGTTCATCAAACTATTGCCCTTAATATATATTTACAGTATTCTGTGTAAAGTGACTCACTTACCATACACAAAGTTTGTACACAATTCCCAGTATTGCAACAAGACAAATAAAACAAAGAGAAATCCCAGCATCCAACTTCTATGGATTTCTAAATATAATGTACTACACATAATTTGATTCTGTTAAAATGAAAGTAAGTAAATACAAAACAAAGAGAACTGTTAAGCTCACAGTGTGCAGTGTAACAGGATTTAGTGATATCAGACAAAAACATTTTGAGTATATTACTTTTGTTTTTACTTTCTTTTTTTTATTGAGTATTTTATTTACATTTCAGGTGTTCTCCCGTTACCCCATTTCCTCCGTCCCTCTCAGGAAACCCCTATCCCATCCCCCCTCCTCCTGCTTCTATGATGGTGTGCCCCCACCTACCCACCCACGCCTCACCTCCCCACCCTCAAATTCTCCCACACACAACGTCCAGCCTTCATGGGACCAAGGATATCTTCTTCCACCTATACCTCCCTTGCGATATATAACTGGAGCCATGGGTCCCTCCCTAAGCACTCCCAGGCTGGTGGTTTAGACCCTGGGGGCTCTGGTTGGTTGGTATTGTTGCTCTCCTCATGGGGTCATGAACCCTTTCAACTCCTTCAGCCTTCACTCTAACTCCTCCATTGGGAACCCCATGATCAGTTTAATGTTACCTGTGAGCATCTGCCTCTGAATATGTCAGACTCTTGCAGACCTCTAAGGAGACAGTTATATTAGGCTCCTGTCAGCATGTACCTCCTGACATCCACATCAACATCTACCTTTGGTGACTGCACATGGAATGGATACCCAGGTGGAATGATCTGCAGACGGCCCCTCCTTCATATTCTGTCCTGCACTTTGTATCCATATTTGCTCCCTTGAGTATTTTGTTACACCTTCTAAGAAGGACTGAACACCCCCACCCCCAACTTGGTCTTCTTTCTTCATGAGCTTTATGTGGTCTGTGAGTTGAATCTTGGGTATTTCAGGCTTCTGGGCTAAAAATCCAATAATCAGTGAGTGAATACCATGTGTGTTCTTTTGTGATTGGGTTACTTCACTCAGGATGATATTTTCTAGTTCCATCCATTTACATAAGAATTTCTCAAATTCATTGTTTTTAATAGCTGAGTAATATTCCATTGTGTAAATGTACCACATTTTTTGTATCCATTCATCTGTTGAAGGACATCTGGGTTCTTTCCAGCTTCAGCTATTATAAATAAAGCTGCTATGAACATGGTGGAGCATATGTTCTTGTTATATGTTAGAGCATCATCTTGGTATATGCTCAGGAGTGGTATAGCTGGGTCCTCAGGTAATGATATGTCCAATTTTCTGAGGAACTGCCAGACTGGTTTCCAGAGTGGTCTCCACATCCTCACCCACATCTGTTATCACCTGAGTTGTTTTAATTTTTTTTTTTTTTATAGTCTGATCAGATCGTAATCTTTACTTTTTCACACAGGGTTTATATACACAAAAAAGGCAGGATGTGAGGAAGGGGATGATGTAGGAATGTGGGTATTCAGGGGAAGTACAGATATCTTCCAGAACAGAGTATCAAGGGGATGAAGGTTCAGGGGACATTGTCACTATGACTCTGCCTATGATTCACTTGTCTTTATCTAAGTTGGTACTGTCCACCAAGGTTACCTATCTACAAGGTCTATGACTACTCAGGCTTGGCAGCCTTCCAACAAAGCTACTCCTTTGCAATAGCTTATAGCTATCTGTTTCAGTGTTTTTCCACAGAGACTCAAGACTTGGTGCTAGCAGGCATGTATGTTAGGCCTATTGCTGATTTTAGGCCTTCAGTGTAAGCAGGGCTACCCCTGACAATTCCCCCTCTCTCCAAGTATAGAAGGACCGTGGCAATTCCAATCTTGCACTGGCAGGGATAGAGGCCTGGCCTCCAGTAACTAAAGGGGACCTTGTAATGGCTCTGGTCCTCCTGTCTTTGTTCAGTGAGGCGTGAGAGCCATGCCCATCCCGACGTCTTTTTCCTGGAGAGGGGATACTTTTGACATCAACCCCTATGCAGTCAGGCTTGTTCCTCAGGGAACCCAGAAAGATATTTTAAATTTTATATTCCCTTGCTGTGCTTAGCCTCGCTGCCTAAGCAAGAATTTAGATTGCCAGTCAGAGGGGGTTCTGGGTGGCCCCTCTCTGCTTGATCTAGGGGCAGGAGTCACCTCTTTTAGGTTGGGTGGAGATGGGTTTTGGGAATACCCTGGATAAAGTAACAACCTCATCTTGAGTCTAGTGGTCCTCCATAGCTAACTTATGATAATGTATCTGAAAAGGTTTTGCAGCCGGGCGGTGGTGGCGCACGCCTTTAATCCTAGCACTTGGGAGGCAGAGGCAGGCAGATTTCTGAGTTCGAGGCCAGCCTGGTCTACAGAGAGAGTTCCAGGACAGCCCGAGCTACACAGAGAAACCTGTCTCAAAAAAACAAAAAAAAAAAAACAAAAAAAAAGAAAGAAAAGGTTTTGCTATCAAATTATCTATCTGTTGTTTCACAAAATTAGTAAGCCTATTTAAGGCCCAGGGACCAAAAGAAATAAGCAGAAGAAACCCAATTAATGGTCCCAAAAATTGTAGAAAGTAGGGTTGACAACCATGGAGAGGTTGAAAACCAACTCTTGTACCAGCTCTCATCTTTCTCCCTCTCTCTCTGTCTTTTCTCAGGGCCTTCTCTGACCTTTTTTATAGTCTCTTTAACCATCCCTGTCTTGTCTATGTAAGGGCAACATTCTTCTTTAAAGGCTGTATACAGTCAAGAGCTGTACACAGTCTTTTCTATTGTAAATGGGTAAATCAAGTCCAATAAAGTCCTTTGCAATTTTAGAGATAATTTCAGACAGCAAAATGGGGGATTTCTTCAGATTAGTGATATCAATCTCTAGCTGTTTGATGCCCTTGTCAATGGCCCATCGAAGGTCTGAGTAGTATAAGTCTGGAGGCCAGCATCAGGATTAGAACTTCCAACAGCAAACAGTACGGTTGATTGACTTTTATCTGTAAAGGAATAAGAAGGGAAATCTCAGGGAGATTTCTCTTCCCTGGATAACAATTGTTATTCATCTTAATTATAATTGGCCCTGGCTTTGTGGGGTTATCTATTTATTTCAATTAATCTTTTTGGCTGCCATTTAGCTGTGCCTTGTTTGGTATCAAACAGGCATATCAATCCTAGGCCCTATATGAGAACTGGGTCCGGGCCATTCCATTTAAAGGTAAGAGGGTCCTTCCACATAACTGTGGCATAGTTTTTACTGGTCTCAGCGTGCCAAAGGCAGTCAGCAGTAGGTTGCTGTGAACTTTCAGATTTAGAAAATTGAGAACGAATAAGGCATGATGGATACCTTCTGGGGGTGTAGCTCCTCTTCTTTTGTTTTTAAAAGCCAATTTTTTAGAGTTTTTAGTAAAAACCAGGGCAGAAGTGTTAGCAGCCGCTTCTCCCACACTCAGAGAGTCATGAAGACACTATTTTAAAGTTCCACAATATCTGTTTTACAATACTTTGTCCTTGAGGAATACAAGGAATTCCAGTAACATGGGTAATATCAAATTGTCAATAAAACATCTCAAATGTCTGACTGTAACAGTCAGTTTTGTTTATTTTAATATGATATGGAATGCCAAGTGTAAAAAGATAATATAGGCAATAACTACTTGTACTTTTGATTGTTTTTCCTGTTAAAGTAATTGTAGCTAGAAATCTTAAAATGGTGTCAAATCACATATACATATTTCAATTTTTTTAAATCAGAAATGAGTAACATCTACTTGTCATAATTGATTAGGTATAAGTAATACCATTATGAAAAATTGAGGACAATAAAAACAAATTTTGTAATTTGACCTACACACTCTAAAAATAGCAAATTGTTGTCTCAAGCTATTATTATTAAACATAGATCTATAAAACTGTACTATCTTGTGGTGATGCCTTCTTATCCTTTTGTCCTCAGTATTCATATATTTTTTAAAATATATGATCACACGTTGCAAAATTCATTACAAGTTTATACCAAAAATTAAATTGAGATAAAGGTTTATAATGAAGAATGCTTATATGCATATTTGTTGGAAGTGATTGTGTAGCTAAACATCCATTACCTGCCTGGCTACACAGGTTCACTGAAGATTTAAAACTATAATTGAGTTAACAGTAAAAATTTGTGTAAATAAGCCCAGGCAATATTTTATTTTCCATCCTAACACCTATAATACATTGTTGGTTCCCTTTTAATGATGATTGACAAATTATTTTATAACCTCCTAGAGTGTACTTTAAAGTGGAAGAAAGTCTGGTTATTATCTAAAAACAATTAACTGATGCTATTTGAGGGACTGATAGAATTCTTATTACAGTTTTGACTATAGAAAGGAACCCGATAACAGCCTCATTATAAAACAGCTTAATAATCATAGATATAATTTTTTATAAGACTATCATTAAGATTTAAAAAGTCATCTATTTTTCTATATAACATCACCTGAGTTTTTGATCTTAGCCATTCTGAGTGGTGTGAGGTGGATCTCAGGGTTGTTTTGATTTGCATTTCCCTGATGACTAAGGATGCTGAACATTTCTTTAGGTGCTTCTCAGCCATTCACAATTCCTCAGTTGAGAATTCTTTGTTTAGCTCTATACCCATTTTTTAATAGGGTTATTTGGTTGTGTAGAGTCTAATTTCTTGAGTTCTTTGTATATATTGGATATTAGCCCTCTATCCGATGTGGGATTGGTAAAGATCTTTTCCCAATCTGTTGGTTGCCTTTTTGTCCTATTGACAGTGTCCTTTGCATTACAGAAACTTTGAAATTTTATGAAGTCCAATTTGTCAGTTCTTGATCTTAGAGCATAAGCCATTGGTGTTCTGTTCAGGAACTTTTCCCCTGTGCCTAGGTATTCTACCGTCTTCCCCACCTTTTCTTCTATGAGTTTCAGTGTGTCTGGATTTATGTGAAGGTCCTTTATCCACTTGGACTTGAGCTTTGTAGAAGGGAATGAGAATGGATCTATTTGCATTTTGTCCTCCAGTTGAACCAGCACCATTTGTTGAAAATGCTGTCCTTGTTCCACTGGATGGTTTTAGCCCCTTTGTCAAAGATCAAATGACCATAGGTGTGTGGGTTCATTTATGGGTCTTCAACTCTATTCCACTGATCTTCCTGCCTGTCTTTGTACCAATACCATGCAGTTTTTATCACTATTGCTCTGTAGTACAGCTTGAGGTCAGGGATGGTGATTCCTCCAGATGTTCTTTTTTTGTTGAGAATAGTTTTTAGTATCCTGGGTTTTTGTTATTCCAAATAAATTTGAGAATTTCTCTTTCTAACGCTGTGAAGAATTGAGTTGGTATTTTAATGGGAATTGCATTGAATCTGTAGATTGCTTTTGGCAAGATGGCCATTTTTGCTATATTAATCCTGCTGATTCATGAGCATGGGAGATATTTCCATTTCCTGAGATCTTCTTCGATTTCTTTCTTCAAAGATTTGAAGTTCTTGTCATACAAATCTTTCACTTGCTTGGCTAGATTCACACTGAGGTATTTTGTATTATTTGTGACTATTCTGAAGGGTTTCATTTCCCTAATTTCTTTTTCAGCCTGTTTATCGTTCACGTAGAGGAAGACAACTGTCTTGTTTGAGTTGATTTTATAACCGGCCACTTTGCTGAAGTTGTTTATCAGGTTTAGGAGTTCTCTGGTGGAGTTTTTGGAGTCACTTAAGTATACTATCATATCATCTGCAAATAGTGATTTTTGACTTTTCCCTTTCCTATTTCTTTTCCTTTGACTTCTTTTTGTTGTCTATTTCCTCTGGCTAGGACTTCCAGTACTATATTGAATAGGTAGGGAGAGAGTGGGCAGCCTTGTCCAGTCCCTGATCTTAGTGGTATGGCTTCAAGTTTCTCTTCATTTAGTTTGATGTTGGCTACTGGTTTGCTATATATTGCTTTTACTATGTTTAGGTATGGGCCTTGAATTCCTGATCTTTCCAAGACTTTTACCAAGAAGGGATGTTGAATTTTGTCAAATGCTTTCTCAGCATCTAGTGAGATGATCATGTGGTTTTTTTCTTTGAGTTTGTTTTTTAGTGGATTACATTGATGGATTTCTGAATAATGAACCATCCCTGAATTCCTGGGATAAAGCCCACTTGATCATGATGGATGATTGTTTTGATGTGTTCTTAGATTCGGTTTGCTAGGATTTTATTAAGTATTTTTGCATTGATATTCATAAGGGAGATTGGTCTGAACTTCTCTTTCTTTGTTGGGTCTTTGTGAGGTTTAGGTATGATTGTGATTGTAGCTCCATAGAACGAATTGGGTAGTATTCCTTCCATATCTACTTTGTGGGATAGTTTGAAGAGAATTGGTATTAGGTCTTCCTTGAAGGTCTGATAGAATTTTGCACTAAAACCATCTGGTCCTGGGCTTTTTTTGGTGGGGAGACTTTTAATGACTGTTGCTATTTCTTTAGGGGTTATGGGACTGTTTAGATGGTTTATTTGCTCCTGATTTAACTTTGGTACCTGGTATCTGTCTAGAAAATTGTCCATTTCATCCAGATTTTCCAGTTTTGTTGAGTATAGGCCTTTGGAGTAGGATCTGATGATTTTTTAATTTCCTCTTTTTCTGTTGTTATATCTCCCTTTTCAGATCTGATTTTATTAACTTGGATACTGTCTCTGTGCCCTCTGGTTAATCTGGCTAAGGGTTTATCTATCTTGTTGATTTTCTCAAAGAACCAACTCCTGGTTTTGTTGATATTTTGTATAGTTCTTTCTGTTTCTACTTGGTTGATTTCAGCCCTGAGTTTGATTATTTCTTGACACCTGCTCCTCTTGGGTGTATTTGCTTCTTTTTGTTCTAGAGCTTTCAGGTGTGCTGTCAAGTTGTTAATGTGTACTCTCTCCAATTTCTTTTTGTGGGCACTTAGAGCTATGAGTTTTCCTCTTAGCACTGCTTTCATGGAGTCCCACAAGTTCTGGTATGGTGTTTCCTCATTTTCGTTAAATTCTAGAAAGTCTTTAATTTCTTTCTTTATTTCTTCCTTGACAAAGTCATCATTGAGTAGAGCATTGTTCAGTTTCCACATGCATGTGGGTTTTCCCTTGGTTCTGTCATTATTTAAGACCAGCCTTAGTCCCTGGTGATCTGATAGGATGCAAGGGATTATTTCAATCTTTTTGTATCTGTTGAGGACTGTTTTGTGACCAATTATATGGTCTATTTTGGAGAAAGTACCATGAGGTGCTGAGAAAAAGGTAAATTCTTTTGCTTTAGGATGAAATGTTCTATAGATATCTGTTAAATTCATTTGGTCCATAACTTCTGTTAATTTCAATGTGTCTTTGTTTAGTTTCTTTTCTACGATCTGTCCATTGGAGAAAGCGGGTGTTAAAATCCCACACTATTATTGTGTGAGGTGCGATGTGTGCTTTGAGCTTTAGTAAAGTTTCCTTTATGTATGTGGGTGCCTTTGATTTGGAGCATACATGTTCAGAATTGAGAGTTCATCTTGGTAGATTTTTCCTTTGATGAGTATGAAGTGTCCTTCCTTACCTTTTCTGATTACTTTTGGGTGAAAGTCAACTTTGTTTGATATTAGAATGGCTACTCCAGCTTGTTTCTTGGGACCATTTGCTTGGAAAATTGTTTTCCAGCCTTTTACTCTGAGGTAGTGTCTGTCTTTGTCACTGAGGTGCCTTTCCTGTATGCAGCAAAATTCTGGGTCCTGTTTATGTATCCAGTCTGATAGTCTACATCTTTTTATTGGAGAATTGAGTCCATTGATGTTAAGAGATATTAAGGAAAAATGATTGTTGCTTCCTATTATTTTTCTTATTAGAGGTGGAATTATATTTGTGTAGCTATCTTCTTTTGAGGTTTTTGGAAGATTACTTCCTTGCTTTTTCTAGGTTGTAGTTTTCTTCCTTGTGTTGGTGTTTTCCATCAATTATCCTTTGAAGTGCTGGGTTTGTGGGAAGATATTGTGCAAATTTAGTTTTGTCATGGAATATTTTGGTTTCTCCATCTGTAGATTGAGAGTTTTTCTGGGTATAGTAGTCTGGGCTGGCATTTTTGTTTCCTTAGGGTCTGTATGATATCAGTCTAGGATCTTCTGGCATTTATAGTCTCTGGTGAGAAGTCTGGTGTAATTCTGTTAGGTCTGCCTTTGTATGTTACTTGGCCTTTTTCCCTTACTGCTTTTAGTATTTTTTCTTTGTTTTGTGCATTTGATGATTTGATTATTATGTGACAGGAGGTCTTTCTTTTCTGATCTAGTCTGTTTGGTGTTCTGTAGGCTTCTTGTATGTTTATGGGCATCTCGTTCTTTAGGCTAGGGAAATTTTCCTCTATAATTTTGTTGAAGACATTTATTGGTCCTTTAAGTTGGGAATCTTCACTCTCATCTGTACCTATTATACTTAGGTTTGGTCTTCTCATTGTGTCCTGGATTTCTTGGATGTTTTGAGTTAAGAACTTTTTGTATTTTGTGTTTTCTTGACAACTGTGTCAATATTTTCTATGGTATCTTCTGCACATGAGATTCTCTCTTCTATCTCTTGTATTCTGTTGGTGATGCTTGCGTCTATGACTCCTGATCTCTTTCCTACGTTCTCTATCTCCAGGGTAGTCTCCCTTTGAGATTTCTTTATTGTTTCTATTTCCATTTTTAGATCCTGGATGGTTTTGTTCAATTCCTTCACCTGTTTGGTTGTGTTTTCTTGCAATTCTTTAAGGGATTTTTGTGTTTCCTCTTTAAGGGCTTCTACCTGTTTACCTGTGTTCTCCTGTACTTCTTTAGGGGAGTTACTTACTTCCTTCTTAAAATCCTCTATCATAATCAGGAGAAGTGATTTTAATTCTGAATCCTGCTTTTCCTATGTGATGTGGTATCCAGGGCTTGCTATGGTGGGAGAACTGGGTTCTGATGATGCCAAGTAACTTTGGTTTCTGTTGCTTGTGTTCTTGCACTTGCCTTTCATCATCTGGTTGTCTCTAGTGTTACCTGTGCTCACTGTGTCTGACTGGAGTTTGTCTTTCCAGTTATCTTGCTTGTGTCAGAACTCCTCAGAGTCCAAATGTCTCTGTGTTCCTGTGATACTAAGCTCCAGGGTGGAAGAACTCCTGAGACTCAGGCTGCCTCGGGGATCCTGAAATACTGCTGCTCTGAGTGCTGCAGCTCCTCTCGTATGGCTCAGGATAAGGTGTCTCCACAGGAGCAGACCAGCTAGGTGTCCACTGCTCTCAGTGCAGTGAGTCCTCTAGGATGGTTCAGGATAAGGTGTCTCCACAGAAGCAGACCAGCTATGTGTCTGCCCCAGCCAAAAGGACCAGGCTCAGGGCAGAAGGGAAGTGGCATTCCGGAGGAGTGGGGATTGGGTGCCTGATGGTTCCTGAGCACCCTTGCTCCCAGTTATAACTCTGGGGTGTGGGGTAGTTGGCAAGGTTTCTTACCCTCTGCTCTGAGTGCAGGGGCTCCTCTAGGATGGCTCAGGTTCAGGTGTCTCCACAGGAGCAGACCAGTTATGTGTCTGCCTCAGCCAAGAGGACCATGCTCAGGTCGGAAGGTGGTATGTATTACTTTTATCCTCTCTCTCTCCCCTCCCTCTCTCTTCCTCTCTGTCTCTCTGTCTCTCTTCTCTCTCTCTCTCTCTCTCTCTCTCTCTCTCTCTCTCTCTTTATTTTCTTATTGTGTGTGTATGTGTGTACATGTTTGTGGGCGTGTATGGTGGGTGTTCAGGACATGTTTTCTACATGTATATGAGATAGTCATAGAACAATTTTCAGAAGTCAATTATCTCCTTTCATAATGTGGGAATCTCAAAATCTCAGGATTTGTGACAGGGGAATTTGTCCTCTGATTCATCTTGCAGGGCCATAGTAAACCTTTTATACTCACAAAAGAAAATGCAGAAACTGTTGAAATTGACTATGGATAATTAACCTGTGAATTTTGCTCACCTATCTGTTGGTAGCTGTCAGCCTGAAATCACAGCAAAACTCCAACATAAGCGAATCCTAGAATTGTAAAGATGTCCATGTAGGATGAATTTGTATGTCTTAGCTTTACCCACATTGAACTTATTTCCAAAATAAATAACTTTTGATAAGCATACTAGCTCACTGATATGTATTATAGATTGTGGAGTCAGAATTTGAGGAAGGTCAATTTAAACCATTACTGTTAACAAACATACAGTTACGTATGTGAGTAGTATCAGAAAAATTTCATGAGTAATTTTACCTTTCTTACCATCCTGAATATGACTAATATTTTGGACATATTAATCTTTACAGGATAGAATGTGAGACACTAAAATATTAGGAACTGTGTTTAAAAGATAACTTAATTTTATAGTTTCTCAATTGCTCATGCTTTTCATTTAATAAAGTTCATTGTATCCTTTCCCATAATTTTATGTTTATATAAAATACCATTACATGGTAAACATGTGTTTCCTAAAGTCAAAAGGAAAGAATATTTGCTACTTTATAGAGAAGACTAATAGTTTTATGCCAATGGCTGTTTGCATTTCAGCACTATTCTTTGATTTCAAAAACACAGTAGGAGGCTCGGGAGTTGGCTCAGTCATTAAAGTGTTTCCTGTGCAATCTTGATAATGTAACTTCAATCCCTACCACTTATTTAAAATCAGGCAGCATTAAGGAACCAGAGACTGCCTACTGATGACTGAAGAAACTGATGGCCTGAGAGTCCAAGTAATTCTGGGACATCAATGTTAAGTAAGAAACTGTCTCAAACATTATGGTGAAGCATCTGGAGAGCTGGCTCAGTGGTTAAGAAACCTGGATGCTCTTGCAGAAGACATAAGTTTCCTTCCCATCACCCATGCTCTGGCATACATCATCTGTATTTCCAGTTCCTGAGAGACAAAGTTCCCTTCTGGCTTATGTGGAAACCAGGCTTACAGGAACTATGAAGAATACATGCAGACAAACCATCATCACACATAAGATAAAATTAAAAATAAAATGCTGAAATGTAGAGCAATTTCAGAGGATATTTCAGAGGATACCCATGTCTGTCCTCTCTTTTTATATGCACACATGTTTGCACATACATGCATGAATGTGCATGCATACACAGACTCAGATGCGTGAGTGCATGCACACGCATGTGCAAACACACACACACACACACACACACATACAAAAACACCATGCTAGACCTCAAGAACAGATGACGGAGAATAGTGCAGTATTAGAATTGAAATGTTAGAAACAAATGAAACAAAGTAACAGTCACCATAAAAGCAAAAAGAAGGACAAGCAGAAGGAAGAATCAGGAAGCAGGTGGAGAACTGCTTACAGTCTCTAAGTCAGCTCATGGTTCATATTATGTTAAATGTGGAAAAGTCTTACTATAATAGAATAATATTTAAAGTCGCAAAATGTTTTATGATTTGTAACTATTTTGAAACTATCTGTTATATTTCAATATAATAAAATATCTTTGTAGGCTGCATCTCTGATCCTTGTGAAAAGACACAAAGAAACTTGAGTGTCTCCTGACAGAGGCAGAAAGCACGCCTTCTCTTTGCACTTAGAGCAGCACTTATTATGGCTTGTGACCTTCAAAGCAGTTCAGCAAAAATAGTTACAGAACTTAGTGCATTTTAAAGAAATTTCAACAAATGAATTTTCAAAGAAAATTATATAATTGGTTGTTAATTATTCTTAATTGAATCTTTTGAGTCAGCCATACTCCTTTGCTGGTGTACGGATTCTATTGCAAGCACTGGTGGTTTAGAGAGCAAAAAATCATACTAATTAGTGTTGATCTGAAATCAAAAAGCCTTCATAAGTTTTCTGCAAGCTTTATTGATAAGTACTGAATCAGTCTATGAACAGTAGTTCACAGGTGTTGCATGGAGTGTGATGTATAGGTCTGTACTTTACACAAGTGTAAATACAACAGATGTCTTGGTGAGTTAACCTAATTGTAAAAGAATTTTTGCCACCCAGTCTTATAACTGACAGATCTGATTATTTATTTTACATTAAAGTAGTAACTTAAATAATTAATTGTCAAATACAAAAATACAGTAACCCAGGAAAACATTTTAAATCATAAAAATCAGCAGAATTTGTTAAAAGGGAGCAGAAAGTCCTAGCACAATGGTTTTAAATTTCAATCATTATAATTTGTTCTTGGTATGAATCATTTTCTAAAATTAATTCATTAATTATAACAGTTAAGTATAATTATTCTACCTGTTCAAGACTTTTATTATTACTTTTTAACACCAAGATAAATCCAGCACTGGATAATTAGCATGACAATAATTTAGCACACATTTCCTAATCTTTTAGAAATACAATATGTTCTCCACAGAGTCTCTGCTTTACCTTAATCAGTCATTCACGAACTTTCCTCTCTAAGTAGTGAGACCTTGAGAAGCATTTTGAACAAAAACATATTTTTTTCTAAGAGGTCATTTTCCTAATTACTCTTTTGTTTTTAATAAAGGTCTTAGGTAAATTAAGAAAACAGAAAAAAGAAAGCTTATAATCCTGAAAGAAAAATATTTGCATAAAGAATAAACCCCTCAAAATCCAGTAAGACAGATTTCTCTTAAGTGTGGATCTTTGATTTTAAATAGAGATATAGCATCACCTATGAACTTATGTATACATGCATGCATGCATGGCACAAAAGTCAACACAGAACTATGTAGGAGAACAAAATAGGCTAATGGGAAGAAGATAGATGAGAATTGAAACTTGTGTAAGGGTTTGGGGAATGTACTCAGTATGCATTATCTACTGTCATAAAATGGCTCAATTTAATAAGTTTTTTTTTACTTTTAAATCAAATATTTTTTTTTGGTTGGGGAACAGGCACATCATATAAATTCCTAAGGAAGAAGGATAAAGCTAATAGTAGAGACCATTACAGAATTTGAGTTCTCCTGTAAATAAGACACTGATAGTTGGCACTACTCTGGACACCGTGTTAACAGGTTTAACAATTTATTGAACATAAACTCAGGAAGGACAGCAAGGTTATAATTTCCTCTTCTGGGGACTATTCAGTCACACTTGTGTATCTGAATTTCAGACAAAATTAAAATGAGATTACATGTCAAAGCATCCATACATAAGATTAGAAGGGCTGGTAGCACTGAGATGTTGGTTCCATTGGAGAAATAATTGCCATGCAAACATGATGACCTGAGTTTGATTTCTAGTACCCAAGGAAAAATCTCTACATGTTGATGCACATTTGTAATCTCAGTGATGTGGGGCATATGCCAAAGGATTTCTTGTGCTTCAAGCAGGCCAGATTCAGTGAGACTCTGAGACTCTTCACAGGACTGAGATTGAGGACGGAGCCAGTCTCTAACTAAGTTCTGGCATTCACAGGCAATCATACAAATATGGAGTTACACACACATAACACATTAGTACACTCTTATAAACTATAAGTTGTGTCTTATAAAAAATTGTAAGTTCAAATCAAATCCCCAATAAAATCCATTGTATTTAGAGTAGGACCTCTTGGAATTAATTTGATCATAAATGCATATCTTTAATGAATGGATTAGTGTCCTTCTCCAACATCAAATCTGCGATATTTTATCTTCCTGCCAATCCTTCAAGCAGGAAGGATTCCAAAGAAATAGCTGTTAGTTTTCTGATGGATAAAAACTGTCCCTTCTGCTCCTCTCACTAATATCCCCTCCTGTTTTATAACCCATCCTTTTCCAGAATATTTTAAATTCTAAGAGAGGACTCTCTGAAACCTCATCCTCTCCTAAGCCCATAGAATTAACCTATAGAACAGTAATGTGTCTGAAAAGAAAATTTAGACTCTTGTCCCAAGCAATCAAGGCTTCAGAGCAGCTTTTCGAAGGCAGATAATGCTGGTCTAGAGAGAAACACTGCTCAGCTCAAGAATGGCAATCGATTGCCCTACTGTAAACCCTTTCTGGCCTACAATACCATGTGTTCCAATGAAACACCAAAAAAGAAGTTTTAGGAATTAAAAAGTCTCCTCTATTTTCTCAAATAACAGCATGGCTAGGTTTACCTCCTTGTGCTAATTTCTCTCTCCTATTTTTCAGTTGTGAGGCACATAACAGAAAACTTGGACCCTGGTGTCAGATCACTGCAGCAGATGGTACTTGAGCTTGTTATCTTCTCATGGTTAATGTTCTTCTTATATATTGTAGCCTATAATATAGTTTTTTCACTTGTGTGCCTAGCTAGCCCTATGTTTGTGTTACATGTACTATTTGATTGATTTATATCAATTGGTGTGTGTGCACATTCCTTCATATATACATATTCTTGAACATATTCATGATGTGTAGCTTAACTTACTACACTGAGTTTATTATTTCATGGTTGTCCAAATTCTGCTCCTGTAGTATTTATGCTTTCCTTGGTAATTTATGATAGGAGACTAAGGTGGAAGAAATATCCACAAATGAATGTACATCATTTTAGAGGAGTCCAGAGGGTCCAGCTTGAGAGGATTTGTGAATATTGAGAGATTATTGTCTGTCTTAAGCCTCTATTGTACCTTTAAAATTCTATGATCAGCTGTTTTTTTCACATTGTTTGCTTTTGCTCTACAGATGTATTCAGCCCATGTCCTACCTACCCAGCTTGCACAAAGACCTAGATTTGATACCTAGCACTACAAAACTTGGTTGTGGTGGTGCATTTCTAAAATCCCAGCACTAAGAAGGTAGAAGCCAATGTATGTGAACTTCAAAATCATCCTCAGCAATGTAGAATGCTCCATATAGACAGGACTACATGATTCTTTGAGTGCAAGGGAACTACTAAAATTTGATTTTTAGTGTTTTGTCTTCTAGTGAAAAACTTGATTGAGAAGTTACAGTACAGAAATTTATATGACCAGAACATATATTTACATTATGTTGAAGAGATGAAATTATATAAATTGTTTTGGGGTATTTAGATATTCAACAAAGGTAGCAATGAATGTGATAGCCATATCAAGGTCCATTTTTTGAGAGATTAGTTTTATATGTTAGGACACAAGAAGCATTGTCAGCACTAATGCTTTAGAGCTGCTTTCTGATAACCTCATTTGGGAATTATAAGATTTTAAAAAGTGCAACTTTGCAAATATAATTAAAGGAGCCAAGCTCCATCACTGTCCTTAAACACACAAATAAACCTATTTAGAAGTTCACAATTCAGTCACAATTAAACTACTCTATTATATGAAATTCAGGATGGATTTGCAAATCATAAATAAAAAAAATCACAATTGAGATAACTTTATTACAATATATATATATTTGCCAATATTTTTTTTGTGACTGTCTCTACTGATTTTCTGTCTTTTTCATTACGTTCTATGTTTTATTACAATAAAATATTTGTAAGTTACTGAGTAAAAAAGATAAAAACATGATTATTTTAGATAACATCCTGAAACAGCACACATAATTAATTTTCATGATAGCAGAACCAAAGATATATGCTAAAAATAATGCTCTAATCATTTCACTCAAGGAAATTAAGTCAATAAAACATTCAAAATGATAAACCAAATGGGAGAAAAAAGAGTTTCATTTGCTCTAAGTTTACACTAGAAGGAATTTGACAGAAGTATGTGTTTAAAGGAATTAATCATCAATTATATTGTCTATACTGGCATTCATCAACTTGTGGGCCAGTCTGTTTGTCTTCTTATCATCTTTCAGGCTTAGATATTTAGAAACATTTTGCCAAAATGCTCTTCATGTAAATGAACCATATGGGAGAAGTTTGCAGGGTTGCCAAGATGTTGCTAAGGCTTGTTTCAGGTAGAAAGTTTTGCTCATTATACCTATATTTCTATTCTTACTGAAAAGAAAGTTACTCTAAAGCTTTAAGGGGGCAGTCCAAATGTTCTGTTGGAAAGAAAAAAACACTGATACTCTATAACTCCCACATTTTACTCACATATGGCTTGTGAGCTCACTAATATACCAAAGAATGAATTCGATAAAGACTGCCTTTAGTAATTCTCTTACAATTATCACATTGAGTACTGAATTTTGCTTTCAATGAATTTGGTATCTGTTTGGTCTTTTTTGTCTTTGGAAATGTTGATATAAGTTTATCAATTTGATTTGAAAACATGAACACTTTATTAAATGTTTTACTGATTTTTATTATTTTATATTTTGTACAAATACACTATGCTGAGTTAGTAGTGCTCATATGTACATGAGTATAGGGATGGCCACTTGGAATAACCACATAGAGTGTTTATCTCTGTAGAGGACACACTCTCTTGATTAATTTCCTATAGCCCTTCATCTACTGGTGGACCCTTTTGAGATTTCCCCCTACATTGTGCAGGTCTTGATTAGGTGACCATATTGTTAATATTTCATGGGTGCAGTACATATAATATAAAGAAGACATTATAGGTCAGCAGATGTCATAGTTCTGTATGTTTTACAAATTTTCAATCCCTTTTCCATGATTTTCCCTGAACTCTAACCATCATTTTTAATTGAACTATAAAATACTTGTATATATTCCTACAACAATGTATAGGGTAAATTCCTACACATTGTTTCTAATAAAGTAGCTTAATTAAAAATTTTTACCCACTGAGCCATCTCCTTAGCTTCTTTATTAACTTTTAAATACTATTGGGTTAGAGGATGTAGATCTTCATTTTTGTCTAATTTGATTGTTTCTATTGTCCTAGTCCAGGTAGATATTTGTAAATTTTAGATCATTTAAAAGTCAGCATACTTAATTTATGTATTATTAATACCATTTTATTTCACTTGGGGACCCCTTCCTTAAGTATTTCTATGATCTTCCTTGATAAATCAAATCTTAAGAGATTTGATAAGGCAATAACCAATTTTGAGCATTTTTTAGAGAAATAATCTCATTAGCATATTTTCCAAAACCTGATGTTTTTAAAATGAGCTGCAGGAATTCAAAGACATCTCCAAGGCTTTTGAGAATCATAGATGAGAAAGAAGGATGTTTTTGTAGTTCTTCAAGTATTAGCCTATCCAAAAGCAGTTACAGATCCAATGTAATTTCAACTAAGTAGCTCAAAGCATTCAACAGCATCCTATGAATCAATGGAACCATATACAGTAAATCTAAATGCTCTACCATCTAAGGCGATTTAACAGGGGATAAAACAATGGTGAATTAGAGACCTGATAATGATGTGGAGGGATTTTGCATAAATATCGTGTTCTTTTTAGCTATAAAATTATGATGGGTTTTTAGTTATTTAGGGGAATGAGGCAGTAAATTCTTTGTTACTATATTGTTTTAGTGAGCATTTCAAGATGAGAAGATGGAAACTACAAAGTGTTAAAAGATGCTAATGAAACGGATCAAACATGAACTTTGTGAACTGACTACACAAATCTAGCTGGCAAATGAATTTGATCTCAGCTCCCTCTTGTTTTGTGATTTCTTCCTTTTTTCACAACTTCACTCAAATAGTTGTCTCTTATTATTTGCTATAAACTAAATTAGATGTGATTAATAAATTTCTATGAAAATTTCTGAGATGAGTAGTGTTTTGAGACTATTTGAATACCCAAATCATAAAATTATATTTTATTAATATTATTTTATCTGAGTCACACTTAGAATTAAAAATAAAGGCAATTATAAATTAAGAAAATATGATAAGCTTTGCAAGGAAAGTAATCTTAAAAATATTACTCACTTCTGTTTCATTGTTGATTTTACCATATCTCTGTTACACCTTCTCTTCGTCTCTGCCTCCAGTTTCCTTGAACATTCAATCATACCTTTTAGCTTGAGTAGATTTATGAAGAATGTGTTTGTTTCCAAGGAGCTTATTCCTTGGAGAAAAGTTAAAATTTTGAGAAGTAAAAGTACACATTTTAGCTGAGTTTGACAGGTCTATTATATCTCAAATTGGGAAATAATGATTCAGGAGGTTCCTCAGATTCTCAACACTAACAAACCTGCTTAGAACACACAGCCAAACAGCTTCAGGGAACCAATTCCTACTAGGATTTTTTTTCTATTGTAAATAAAAGGGATTTTCTATACACTGAAAATTTAACTAATTGAAACAATAGACACAAAACACTAGTATGTCTGTTGCTTGCCCTTCTTTAAAAAGCACAATTGACATTCTGAGAATGTATTAGATGGAAATCCACACCATGACTCTTTCTCATGTGTTAAATAACTTACTGAATTCTTATAGAGAACAAATGAAACATTCATTTTATCAGTGAAGATCATGAAGGTCAATAGGACTTTCCATAGATTAAAGACGTACTATCTTTCAGCTTAATGGCTGCCTTAATGACTTGTGGCACAATTTCTGCATATAGCCTACATTACTCAATAATATTAATATGCAACAAATGATTTCTAGGGAAGTTCAGTAGAAATATCCACTAACATCAGTGATAATAATAAAATTTGCTCACTATTTGATTATTAACCTAGTGAAGTCTAGAATTAATCTTCATATGAACTATTTGAACATGTGATATCTGACTTGAAAACCTTTAGCGTTGGGAGGGGATTAAATCAATAACTTTGTCCATATTAAGGAAGTAAATTACTGATGAGTGTATTCCAAACCCTTCTATCCACATCTCAGGGGTTGGAGGCCAGACTTCTGGAATTCCCAGCTCTCTCTACCTCAGTACAGAGTCCTACAGTGAGAGTAGAGAGTATGTAGTTACAAAGATGTATCCTACTTGTGCTACAAACA
The DNA here is from genome assembly GCA_021653895.1 of Mastomys natalensis. Lineage (NCBI taxonomy): Eukaryota > Metazoa > Chordata > Mammalia > Rodentia > Muridae > Mastomys > Mastomys natalensis. Next base: position 983,410 of record JAJTUV010001019.1, read on the forward strand.
TAGAAGAGGATCTCTGTATACACTGCAGTTATGTGGCTTTGAGATGTGTTTGGAGAAGACCCATAGCTGTGTTCTGATGGATGTGAGAAGTCTGTGGCCCCTAACCACAGCATCCCTACAATATTAAAAACAATGTTAGCTAAACTGAAAGCTGCTTTCAATCACTTCGAGACTTCTTGGTAAGTTTCAGAACTCTTTAAGCACTTCCTTCTAGTGTCTTATATTTTCCAGATTGCTACAGTTTTTCAGATTTGTAATGACTAGGAAGATCCTTATTAATAGAAATATACTAGGAAACAGGTGTAAAAAACCTAACCTGATATTTTATTCAATTTGGTTCATTTTGAAGGTAACATATTAACAGACAAAATTAGCAACCATTTCTGTAACTTAATGAAACAACATAATAATTATAGTTTAAATTTCCCTAGGTTAAAGTAACATAAATATATCATATATTTATATAAGATAGATTATACATTCTTATGAAATATTATTTATTCTAGTTGTAGGTACCTATACATTGTTTTTGTAAAATATATGGGAGTCAAAGTAGATCTTGTTGCTTACGCTTACCGCATTAATTTACTGAAAGTGATGGCACTTTCTTTCCCTGTACAATAGATATGTATTTTCTGTTATACAATAAAGGTTATAGGTTGTCACAAAATAAGTCTTACAATAGGAGTAATGGTAGCTATTGTTAGGGCAGATTGTTTTTCTACTTATGAGAAAGTGTGGTAAAAAACCAGTCCATTCAGGAATCTACACCTGCAGTTAATACATGTTTAGGAAAAGAAATCATGTTTCCTTTTTTTTCCCCATATTAATTCCACAAACTTCATATTGTGCTATAGTGAAAGTTTGAGTTCTTTGGACTTATAGAATTATAACTCGTTAAATCCATCCTCAGTGGTATTGTTATGGATTATGTTACTAGTAGGGAAAGAGTAAGAACTATGTAATTGAATAGAAGACATTTGCAAGGATTTCAATTAGATTAACTATGTAAAATGTCAAAGTCTGTGGAGAATCCATTCTCATCACAAGAAACTTTTAATGATCCTAACTCAGATACCAGCTCTTCTAATATATTAATTGAGGCAAAATCTATCCCTACTAATATTTGTGTAGGTAGACTTAAGACTAAATATTACCATGTTGAAAACGGTGTGCTGGTAGATATTTCTGAGGAAATCAAATCACCATAAAAAATATATTTAGTCAATTTGACATAGGACTGTATCCAGTTGAACAAACATTAACAATGGAAGGACAAGGAAGCAGAGAGACAATGAAACTAACTTAGCAATAAACCATTAGCCTCAACGAACATAATGGACTTGAAAGCCATAAATAAACACAGTTTTTTTTCTGAGAAAATTTAGCAAGTAGATCATAGAGAAATGTCCTCTATTCAGTATATATATATAGCATAGTGTTGACATACGGTAAATAATCTATACAATTAAAAAATAAATCACATAAAGCACAAAGCATTTCACAAAATAAAAGATCATTTAAATACTTTTTAAGTGGTTGTAATCAGTGGAAGAACACATAGTATCTTTAAGAGCAAGAATACTCTTCCAATCAAGACCTGACATAAGATAAATAAGTCTTTATTCATGTCTTTGATTACAAATTTATTTATAGCATTGATTACAAATGTCATAATGATGTTTCTATCTAACAATGACCAGGGTGATGATACTTGGAAAATGACAAACAACATGTAGTTGTTGATTTTGAGTTGAAGTGATCTTGAATAAATTTGCATGACCAATAAATTCTTATAGGGACAAAAATATTTGAGGCATAAATGAAGAAATTATATCAAGTCAGAAAGAGAGAAGTATGCAGTCATGAATCAAAAATCTTAAAATTGCAAAGACTAAAATGCTCTACTGTTCCTAAGATACTATGGCCATTTTGGTATGATGAAGCAGACATTATTAGTCATACTCAGGAGCCATATGCATACTGAACCTCTCTTAATTACAGCTTTATTGGGGTTACATCATAAGAGAGACTCTATCTCAATTAGAACATTTTAAAAGAGAAACTATGGCTAGGCTAATGTCTTGATTTCAGACTTCAGTCCTTGAATTCCATGTTTCCTAGTGGTATCATACTATCATTCTGTTGGATAAGCTGAAAAGAAAACTGAATAAAGATATATAAGTATGAACAATTGCAATATTTATACATTTAACTAATATGAATACAGGAGTGGAGAATAAACAGAGTGTCACTATTTGGCTCTGTAAGCCTGAGGCTGTGAGTATGGGTCTGCAGAATTAACCAAGGAAAAGCTGATTATTGCACTCTTCTATTAAGAAAATGTAAAACAAATAGGTTGAATATATAGTAGAATAACAGCCAAAAATCTTATGTGATTTCAAGGTAGAGTATTAACTCCTGCTGTGGGGTATAGTAAAATATCCAGTTTCTTAAAATATTCTTATCATAATGGATTGTTACTAAAGTTCTTAAATTTGCAACAAAATGCTTTACATGAGCTTCTGGTCATTACACACAGGTATACACACATGAACATGTACCTACACACATATAAACATACATGAGCACATGTGTGTACAAACATCATACACACAAAAAACATTAAGAATACAGATACTTTCTGATTTACAATGACAGCATTCTCAGGTAAACTTATAAAATGCTATAATTATTGGTAAGTGAAAATCTACTCACATCTAGATATATATTTCTGTTTATTCTAATTTTCAGCTGTTTTATGTAACTAAAACATCAACCATTCATAACTTCATTCTTACTAGATCTACATACTACAAGAACACTGCACACTCCAGATTATTTACATTGATGTAATCAAAGATTGAGGACATGGACATGAATTTAGTGCTTTTCTGTGACTAATTGTAGTGAAAACTTTGTTAAGATTAGACTATCTGTTTCCTTTTCATAGTGGCATGGAAAGAATATCCCTCTGTATGCTAATAAATTTTCAGCAAATACTCTAAGTAAAATATTAACAATGGAATTCATTTTAGGCCAACATGTTAATTAATAATCACTGAGTAGTATTTTTACATAAGTACAAAATTCATGAGATTTTAGAATGCTTCTTAGCTAGGTTCTTACTTCCATATTTATAAAAAGTATATGAAAAACATAGTTTGAAATATACATACTATATACTTGTATATACTTTAAATACTTCAGGTCATAAACAAAACCATTTAATTTGTCAAGATTATATGCATAGTTTGTAACCAATTACATCAATTACTGTCTATAATTGCACAAAATAGAAATGATAAATAAAATAATGCTTAAAATGGTAATAACATTCATTTTTAATATAGCAGGTATAAAAAAGGACACCCAATATTTCTTTACATTTGTTTTTTCTCTTTTATTGGTCTTGGACAAATTATTTTATTTTTTCCTCCACAGTAATCTCATTAGAAATTATAACCTGCTTGAAAAGGGAGCAAAACAAGACAGAGAGAGTATTTGCAACTTGACTAAACAAATTCACACAGCCAGTTTAGTACCAGAAGTGAGATTTGTAGTCCTGGGCCCACACATTTTCTCTTGCTTCTCATTGCCTCCAACAGTGCTGTCTTAAATGGCCTTCGTCTTAAGGCTAAATAGACAAATAGGATTTGTGCCAAATTAGCTGAATAGTAGTGTGACTGGAATTCTATGTTAAGAAAGATTATTACTGGGCAAGATTTCTGGCTGATTAATTATGTTTGACATTTGTGCTACTGGGGAGTACAATAGAACACTGCCTGAGCATTCTTTTTATTTTTCTTTCAGTCTTTATAGTGTTTTATTTTAATTTTTAAAATATATTTATGTAGTTACTATATATTTATATAATATATGAATTATATATATATATATATATATATATATATATATATATATATATATCACCCTTTTTCTTATTGATATATTAACTTACTGTACATCCCAAAGGCAGTTTCCCATCCATCCCTTCTTTCCTAACAATCTCTCCTTCCTACCTTGCTCCAGTATCTCCTTCTCCCATGAATATCAACCTACCCTGGCATGTTGTCTTAGTTAAGAACTCCATTAATTTGAACAGACACCATGACCAAGGCAACTCTTATAAAAAACAGTATTTACTGGTGTCTGGCATACAGTTCAGAGGTTCAGTTCATTATCATCATGGCAGGAAGAATGGCAAACTCCTGGTAGGCATGATGCTAGAGGAACTGAGAGTTCAATGTCTTGCTCAAAAGGCAAACAGGCAAAGATTGGCTTCCAGGCAGCTATAAGAGGGGCCTTAAAGCCCACACTTTCAGTGACATACTTCATCCTACAACACCTACAAATAGTGCTACTCCGTGGGCTAACCATATTCAACCCCTCACATGTGTCAAGCTGCAGTAGGACCAGTCACCTCTGCTGCCACCGAGTATAGACAAGAAAACCTATGCAGGCAAAAGGGGTTCAAAAGCTGGCAACAGAGTTAGAGACAGCCCCTGTTCTAGGTTTCGGGGTCCTGTGTCAAGACCGTCTGTCACACATGTGCAAGGGGCCCAGGTCTTTCATAGATGTGCTGTTTGATTACTGATTCAGTCTCTGTGAGATCCTATGGGCCTTGATTACTTGATGTTGTAGGTTTTCTTAAGGAAACATCCACTATTTCTAATATCAGCTATTATCTTTGTGCTGAACGTCTTAAACAGTATATAATATAGAATCTAGGAAAAAAATAAAAGCTATTATATTTTGATATGCATATGAGATACAAACACTAGTGCTCCCCACCTTACAATGGTGTTATAACAAGAAAAACATCTGTAATTATCCCTGGTTGAAATTTCTTTTGGAGCATCCACTCTGCTGAACCCCATTAACAACATCCAGTACTGGATAGTTTTAGTTGCTGAAATTCCTGATCATTTGGCTCACTGGAAAGTGCTGTTCCCTCTCACGGACAACTGGAACTATGCTGTTTAGCTTATTGCTCTTTGGGCAAAAGACCGAAATTCAAAATCTGCAAGTTCAACTATATATATCATAACTAGGGCACCATAGAAATGTTTAGCGACATGATAAACATAGATGATATCTACAGAACAGAAAAGAGATGATCCCCATCCAATTCCCGTTTTCATTCTTGCTCTTATTAGATAAATGATTACAGAAAGGACACTGTACATCACAGAGTATTTACATAGCTGTTTCATTGTGAGATACGTTGTGTACACAGAATTCAATTTGTGAATAATTGAGTTAAGTAATACAAACAAGATTACATCTTGTAACTCCTTCTCCCTGCTATTATAAAAAGGAGATCTTCTCTTCATATTAATGGCAGGTGGTTAAAATATCTATGGGTGGATTGGTAAAGAATAATCAAGGACAGAAAAATTGATGACCTGATTTAATCTTAGGGTATAAGGACTGGACTGGGAGGTATCAGGTGTTTATGCTGTCAGATTGCATGATTAAATCAAATAAAGAGTTTGAATTTATACTGAACACATTAAATGATGGGAGAAAACAAATTATATGATTTATATGATCAAAACAGAATTGTATTGAAACCAAGTGCTCTGACATTTTAGGGTTCTGCAGAGTTATTAACGTCTTGCTCAGTTTGGATCAGGCAGGTAGCCACACATCAATGAATCCTTCCTGAGAGACATTACTGTATAAGAAAAGCCCTACTGAAAACAAAACAGGTTACAATGAGTGTTTTCCTCAATATGTGACAAAGCCTCCCATTCCTAACATCTTTACCTTCATTATGTGCTTGGTGCCAGGTCATAGGAAGTGAAATGGCACATTAGCTAATCACAGTCTCAGAGTTATCTTGAACTTCAGTTTAGGGGATATTAAAGAAGAAATCAGCTCTTGTGATACCATTCAAAAATTTTAGTAATTTTTTTGAATTTCACATCATGCACTTCGATACCACATTTCCCTAACCCTCCAAATTTCCCTTCTACCCTTGAAACTTCCCACACAAAACAAAACAAAAGAAATGAAGCAACATCAAATAAACTTGATGTGGAAGTTGTGATGTGTCACAGTATGGCACATATTATGCCCTTTCCCACAAACAGCTTTACTTGCAATTTTTCATTTGAGTCATCTGTTTGAGTCCTCTGGTTTCTCTCCTATCAATTCTAGATCCTCAATGGGACTCTTCTCTGGTATCCTTTTGTTGTCCTGTGTCATGGAGTTTCTGCAGCTTTGGTTTTGCAGGACCTGCCCCTCCACTCATTCTAACAGTTCATAGATGTTGGGATGGGCCTGGTTGGTAGCTTCATTGGTCAGGCAACCAGACCTTCCATGCTCATGCCAACTGGGACAGCTCTCCTATGTTGGTCAGACAAGACACAGTGGCCAGCCACTTTTCTATGTGCTATGCCAATGAGAGAGTGCTCCTGTTCTCACACCTTCTTTACCGTCTCTTCTAAGCAGCCCCAGGTGAGGGACCCAACCAACTCTGTGTATTAATTGGATATCAATATGGTCACAGGAGGCATCTCTAACTAGGGAAATATACATGGCTTTAGGTAGTAACATGGGGTATGGAATGGACATCCATACAGACACCTGCTGCTGCAGGGCCATGGATTCAGACATGGTCCTTGGTGGAAGCATGGCCAAGACCTCACTGACATCTCAGGCAGTAGTACAGTTGTTTCTCAATGTCCTCACAGCTCTAGGTGTGCCTCTCTTCATAGTGTACATACCCTTCAGCTTCTCTTTCTAGCCCATCTTTCTGCCACTTACTTTTTCATCTTAGTGGCACCTAGACCTCTGGATATGGTATGGGCTAGGATCCCTCTCGTAATACCATACTTAATCTCAAACTTTAGCCTGCTAGGATACTGAGTTGAATTATTTTGTTTTGTCTAGTTTATCATAATTTAGTCCAAATAAACATAACCAGATTTGGCTCTTCAAGGTAATATTTTCTAATATTTGTTACTCAAGTCCAATGGAAAGAAATTATGTTTTCATATTAATCACACTTGCATGAATTTGTTTTAAACATAGCCGTCATAATTTAGTAAGCTCAAGAACTATCATGTGATTTGTCCCACCCAAATTCCTAATTTGATTAAGTACCAATGAGATGGTTTAGATGTGATCTTTTAGTTACAAGGAAAATGACAATGCAGGGTTTGATCTTTAGATGACAGGGATAACAGCATGGAGTAGGCTCTCTAAAGGTGATTAGGTCAAGAAGAAAGAGCCTTCATTAATGAGATGAAGATCTCTATAAAAGAGGTCTCTGGATCAAATGAGGACACAATTATAAAATACGTTGGAAAACATGGAAGTTGACCATAACTGGACACCAGATCTTTTGGTGCCTTAATTTTTGGATCCTCAGTGGTAGAATTATGACTAGTTTCTGTGTTCACAAATTACACAGATTTTTTTGGTAGCTGCATGGTTGTCATAAAATAACGTCATATAAAAATACTCTTATTTTCTGTTAAAATATGTTTGCAGGCATTTAAAATTGATTGGTTTAGTAAGTGATTAGTTATACCTGTCTTACTAGAGAAACTGATGCCCTCTTCCCAAAGGTAGTATAAAGTTTAAATTCTAGAGAAATACAGTGAATCATTATTCAAATTCTAGAGTATAGCTGACTAACTTTCTCATAATCATATGCTGGACTATTTCACTTAGATACAATTATGATGCATAAAAAAGTGTTTAGACTTCTGTCTTACTGCATTACTTATTTTGTATTATTTTTAAACTAAAACCTGTCATGATTCCTTTGACAAAACTGTTTCCTCTTCAGATATAACACATGTTTTGCTGAAGCTAAAGAGTACACATTGTTCTTCATGTCAAAACAACTTCTAGGCTCCCAGCTTGTGGCTTATTCAAAGAAAGAATTTTATAAGGGCTGTCATATAGCTGGACCTGAAAATGGTATAGCAATTTGAAAATTATGGGTAGATAAATTGATTACTGATAAGATAGATATCACAGTATGCTCGCATGTGTTATTATGTACATATATAGAAATATATGTTGTAGAGCTAATTTTATGTAAGAAACACTTTCATCTGGCCAGTTTGCTAAAACTAGTGTAGACCTGTACATTGATTACAATCACACATTGATTATACATTATTGACACAGTAGAGGTTAGTCTATACATAAAACTGACAGACTGAAACTTAATAAATATAACGTTAAAACAGCTTCAGTCTTGAGTGATAGTGGAGTTTGGTACAGATAATAGAATGTATAATATTTATACCTTAAAGTGTACTGATAGCATTTATTAGCATATGTAAGGAATGTAAAAATATGCTATTAGCCTTTGAAGGAGGCTCAGCCAATAAAGTTTTAGAGGCTTGCAGGCCAGAGCTTATCCTAATCAGGCAAATCATAGTTAGTCAAAAAAAAAAAAAAAAAAAAACATTGTCTCAAAAATGAGTGTCTAATGTCTGAGGAAGAATGACACATGATGTTTTTCTTTGACTTTCACATGCATGTAAATGTATGACGTTCACATACCTATAGAAACATATATATATATGCATGCACACACATACAGATACACATATACACAAACACATACACATAAACATACACACACATACACACACACACACACACACAGAAAGAGAGAGAGAGAGAGAGAGAGAGAGAGAGAGAGAGAGAGAGGACTGTATATTACAGTATATTACATTGCAGGATAAAGTGATATGCATTGTAGTATATAAAAAATATGATATAGTTTGAATCAATGTAAGGGTATTTGAAATGGGTTTCTACCAGGTATTTTTCATGTCATGAGTTTCCAGCATTGCCAAATACACTTCTGCAAGTTAGTATTTCTTTAGTTTAATTTTATAAGTTCGTGATTGTACTTTATCAAAGGATACTGTTTTTAAAACCTTTATTTGCCACATCTATATAAATTGTAAACCAGAGATAAGGATATGGTGATATTTTTGGTTGATTGTGATCATTCATAAAATGGAAGGAAGTGCTTTTGATACAATGAGTAGTGTAGGCTTGGATTCATTTCTTTTTAGTTTCTTTGTTTCAACTTTAACCGATCAGTCTTAGCTTAGGGTATTCATGTTCTCAACATACCAACTCATGCAATACATATACTTCAGTTACTTCCATACATTTTATTAAAGTAATATAAGAAACTTATTTGAAATGTGCATTTTTATTTTAATCAAAGGAAATTTTGAGAAAAGTTAATTTGAATCTTCAATCCAGGCTTGTGAGTTTTTAATGTATATTCAGACATAATTATGATGCAAGTCCACTGTGTGCTTTGCTAATAAACATGGAGGCTGAGTTTTAAGACGAATATCAGTACTTGTTCTTCAGCACATGTTTTGTTGAAGTGGCTGCTAAACACTTCAAGAGTCATGAACAGGACACTCACTTTAGAAGATGATATAGGTGATTCCTGATGGAACTGTAAAGTCTGGCATAACAAAAGCCATTTTTTAACAGAAATTCATTTGCTGATTCCTGCTTGTATTTTCCTTGGGGGTTTCTATGTTCTATTGTGAAGTACACAACATCTTACTGCTGTTATGCATTGATTTCCATGGAGTAGAACTTGGTTTACATTTAACAACTGAAGCAGCATTGAAGTTCCATACAGTTGAGGAACTAAAATATCTGAGATTTGAATGTGATTTAATGGAGTGTTGGAAATATATTCAATAAAAACCTAAAAATTAAAAAGTAAACAATTATATATCATGTGAAATTTTCTGATTTAAAAAATGTTCATAAAATTTACCATATCTCAATTTTTGAGTGATTTTGTGAAATTTGGCTGATAAAAACTCGTGTGTGTGTGTGTGTGTGTGGTGTGTGTGTGCATCCCCATGTGCATGCTCATCTATGTGTGCAAGTACTTAACTCCATGTGTTCATGGGTCTTTATCATTCTCTGTTTTTCTCAAGAGTGTGTCCTTGAGTCTGGAACTCAGTGATGTGGCTGGTGTTTTGTCACCAAGTGTAAGCCACAGTTTGTTCTCTACCTCCCAGGGATATAATTACTGGTGTACACAGTGATAATGCTCAGTATTTTAACTGGGTAGGAGTATCATAACTCAGGTCTACATGCTTGTATAACAAGTTTTCTTATACATTAACCTATCATCCAAGTCCTTACCCTAGACATTTAAAATATTTTTAATTTTTAAGCAAAGTATTTGAGAATTTCATCATCACTGTATTTCTGAGGAAGTTGTTTACACAATGTCCCTCCTAATACAATAGGTAATACTTTGGTAAAATTAACTGTTGTTGGATCTTTTACAAATGTGAGAGAATGTTCATGAATTTTGGAAAATAAACTTCAGCATTAATAATGAGCCACTCACTTTCAATTGATTTTCTTCTGATGTGTCAACTGCTATCTCAATGGTATTCTATCAGCATCTTATTTACCCAAGAGAACAGATATACATACACACACACATACACACACACACAATGGCTTTATATATGTATATATAAAATTATATATAATAATTATATTATATCATATATCACATTACATATACTATTTGCTACATCATAAGTTACAATAGCAGACACTAGTACTTATTTACTCTTCTGAATATTCAGGCACTGAGATTGCATATGTTGCTGTGGTAGCCTATGATGCCATAAGTGCAGTCTTAATGATTGATATAGACTGGGAATGGTGATTCCCATTATATGACTTTCATTATGTCTGTTTATGTCTCCTTTTAAAAAACTACAATGTGGGAAAAAAAAAAAAGTAGATGATCTCTCATTTCATCTTGTGAACAAAGTAAGGTTATATTAAATAGCACGCATTATACAATGGGGATTTATTTTAAATAATGCATAATTATCAGAAGGTATAACTACTCTTCTCAGTGCATGCATAAGTTATTTTTTGCTTTAATGTATTATTAACTATAAAATGTTAAAGAATGTCTGGGATTTCTGATACAATATATCTTCATTTACAGTTAACTACTCAGAACTCACGTTCTTCGTGTTGCATTTAAAACAGTGGTACACATTTCTAAACCTCTGTGGCTAATATATTTATATGTTTATCTTGAACACATTGTAATTCTGTAAATAATAGTCATACAGTATTTTAATATAGAAACATGAATATTCTTGCTACTGGAATATAATTTTATTGAACTATGTAAGTTCTTTAGTAAAACTTTGAGATCTGCAGAAACTGCAGCTTATGTTTCAGGGAAGAAGTTCAGATGACAGTGGTATAAAAGCCATGACTGGCATTGTCTTGTCTCTAGAACAGATTTTCTGCATCATCCAACATGGTATCATAATGATGGAGTGGGTAACATTTATCAATAAGAACAGTGATGATATTATAAAATGTAATGTTTAACTACTACTAAACTATTTTTTTTTTTTTGTAAAATCATTCTATGGAAACAGATTCAGTGCCTGTGTTTGCTTAGTGTTGAGGTAGGTGATGTCACACTATGACACAAGAACAACTGTCTTTGTAGAGTTTTAGTTTAATGGAGAAAATAAGTGACGAGAATGGGTAACTAAAGCTGAATTCTTAGGTAACTCTTCTGGTATAGACATTGAGACTTTTTCTGAAAGGTAAGTGTGAGAGTCTCAAAAGGAAAATAATAAATTAATAAGCACAGTGAAATTTGTATATCATATAAATTTAGGGTGCTATAGGAAGGCTCTCAGTATTAAAAAGTGCTTTTCAAGACTTTATAGAGAGATGAACATTCAGAGTATGGATTAGACTGAACATTTATAGAGAAATGTAAAATTGAGTAAGTGTCTGATAAATATATTAACACTAGCAACAATGATTGTGCTCTGATTATTTACAACAGGTTACATTACTAGAAGATAAAAGCTTTAAGGAGGTCTGTTGCGGGTAATATTTAAAAAGAACAGCACCCGTTTCATCTTGTTCCCGGACAGCTGCCATTTTCTCTGGCTCTGGACCACAACTCTGGTTATCTAGAAACATGGGCCCTGGCATCCACAATATGCCAGCGTGGGGGAGAGCTCTGCCAATCAACCACCCTGTCTCCACAAAGTTCAGCTGAACCCCAGACAATACCCGCCATGGCCACGGTACCCAGTAGAATGAGACTCTTAGAGCTTAATAGTTATACAGTTGGTTTATCTATTTGGAAATGCTCAATTAACAAGATGCCCACACAATTAAAATTGTAACCCAATTACCTAACCTTGATATTAATAACCACCTGAGACTGCTAGAGACACTTGGACATCCGCCACCATCTTCTCTCCTCCTCCAATCTCCTCCTCCTCTCCTTTGTCTCCTTCTCTCCCCTCGACTCCTCACTCAGCTTACCTCACATACAGCCAGTCACTGAGCTTTATACAAATATAGTGGGAAAATATCCCTCTACAGACGTCTTCCATAACTTTATACACAAGCAATATATATGTTTCATCTTTGTATTTCCTATACTTCGCAGGCTGGGTGTATAGTTGAAATCTGAATTTCTCTGGGATGTTGCATTTAGAACTTACACTATATCAATACATGTGAATGTCTTTAAATGAAGTAAAATATAAATATATCTCATATTGTTATACTCAAGCAGGTGTTAGCTTTGACATTTTCTCTACTGTTTAAATATTTGGCACAGTGATGGTTCTGCTGGAATGCATAAAACATTGTTAGAAATAACCACAATATCTCCCTCCCCCCAAAAAGAAAAGTAAACCAAAACAACTGGCCTTTATGCATTTTTCTTTTGTTTTATTTAAATAATCTAAGTGTTAAAAAAGCAGACTAAAATCAAATTAAAACCAACAAATGAGGGAAAGCATATTTATTTCATATATATATATATATATATATATATATATATATATATATATATATTTCACTGTAAGTTCCAATTAAACATTAAAATAGTAAAATTTGCTCCAAAAGAGAAAAAAAATTCTTATAAACTTATACTTAAATAGAGGTTTAAGTGTTATACATGAGTATTAAGGTAGAAAATTGGTAAATAAAGAAAATGAGGATGTCCAATGTTCTCAAAAGATGACATCTAGCAGATACAGGTTCGCTATTGGCAACTTGTCTCACAGTGCAAAGAAGTGTAATAAAGAGTGTGCAATATATTTGATAAAACTGCAGAAAATGCAAGTGGTGATTTGAGAATGGAAAAACCAAAGGGCTATTGACTGGAATTGTACTCTAAGGATGATAGCAAAGGATTGTGAAGGGCTGAGATTTTACTGCTATGTGCTCACGTATTGATGTAGTGTGTGCAGACACTGTGGCAGCTTCATGGCTGTAATTTGAAGTCAGAAGTCATGAGGCTACTGGATCAGAGATGAAATATTAATACTCTCAGAAGGCAGATTGCAGTACCTTCACTGTTCCAACACATTTTAGGCTCCCTAAATCCCATGACTACAATTCAGAAGCAGACACTATTTGAATTTATGTGTCACTGCCTAGTGACCCTATGCTTAGAAAACCATACATTTGTCAGGTGGATGCTTACAAATATTTTCCACATTTCTGCATCCATTCTTTTGTCCTGGGACATCTGGGTTGTTTCCAACTTCTGACTATCACAAACAAGGCTGCTATGAACATAGTGGAACACCTGTCCTGTGGCATGGTTGTTGTAGCAGTTTGCAATCCCACCAGCTATGGAGGAGTGTTCCTCTTCCTCCACATCCTTGCCAACATGTGTCATCACCTGAGGTTTTGATCTTAGCCAATCTGATTGGTGTAAGGCAGAACCTCAGCTTCATTTTGATTTTGCATTTGTCTGATCATTAAGAACTTTGAAAATTTCTTTAGGTGCTTCTCAGCCATATGAGATTCCTCTGTTGTGAATTCTATACACAATGGAATACTACTCAGCTATAAAGAATTAGGACACGCTGATTTTAAAGGCAAATGGGTAGAACTAGAAAATATCATCCTGAGTATGGTAACTCAGACTCAAAGGGACATCCATCATATGTATTCACTAATAAGTGGCTATTAGCCAAAAATTGTACAGAATACACAAGATGTGGTCCACAGAACTCAAAAAGCTAAACAAGCTGAAGGGCTCAAGTGAGGATGTCTCAGTCCCACTTGGGAGGGAGAAGAAAGCAATCACAAGTCGGGAGGGAGGGAAGTGTGAGGGAAAGAGCGGTGGGGGTAAGAGGGGAACATGACTTGGTATTGGGTGAGGGAGAAGGTCTGAAGCTCTTAGGACCAGCAGATAAAATGAAAACAGGCAACCTCAGGGGTAGGAGGTTGGGGAGACCCTCCAGAATGTACCAGAGACCTGGGAGGTGAGAGACTCTCAGGACTCAAATGGAGGCACCTTAGATGAAATGCTCTACAGTAGGGAGAGTGATCTTGTAGAACCCACTTACAGGAGAAAGACAGGGCAGCAAGTGAGGAATGGGGTTGCCATCCCAAAGTCAAAACGCTGATCCATAATTGTTTCTGTCTGAAAGAACTGCAGGGAAGAAAATGGAGATGAGCCTAAGAAAAGGAAGGTCCAGTGATCGGCCCAAAGTGGGATCCATCTCGAGGGGAGGCCCCAAGGCCTGACACTATTACTGAGGCTATCGAGCACTCAAAAAAAGGGACCTAGCATGACTGCCCTCTGAAAGACCCAAAAAGCAGCTGAAAGAGTCAGAGGCAGATATTTACACCCAACCAACGAACAGAAGCTGCAGACCCCTGTGGTTGAATTACGGAAAAGCTGGAAAAAGGTCAAGAAGAGAGCAACTCTGTAGAAAGACCAGAAGTCTCAACTAACCTGAATCCCTGAGATCTAGCAGACACTGGACCACCAACCAGGCAGCATACACCAACTGATATAAGGCCCCAAACAGATATACAGCAGAGGAGAGCTGGGTCTGGGTTCAGTCAGAGAAGATGCACCTAAACCTCAAGACACTGGAAACCTCACGAAGTTTACAGGTCTTGTAGGATGGGGGTGGGTGGGAGTTGATAATCTCCTCATGGACACCGGGGTGCGGGGAGGAGGTATGGGATGTGGAACAGTCAGAGGGTAGACCAGGAGGGGAATAAAATCTGGAGTATAAATAAATAAATAAATAAATAAATGATTAAAATTAATATTTCCATGTTTGTAATAGATACTGTCCTTTATGAATAGAAAAACAATTTCCCCTCTCTGTTAAAGGAAGAAGACTCTTATCTTTTACTTTAGAGCAATTGTCTATTTTCATGGCCATTAGAAGATAGCCAAGAGTAACGGGCATTTAAAGAATTGCAGTAATGTCACAGAAAATCATCCCTAGGCACATTACAAGCAGTTTAAATTTATGGAGTTAAGAAACAGGATACAGATATGCTGAGATAAAATTTGGGTTATGGATAATGATATACTAGGTCCATAGATAGGGACCATTGTAGCTTAACTGAGGAAAGCAACCAGTAGATGGAGGAAAGTTGAGGTGAAGAATTCCTATCCTTCTAGATCTGAAGTAACTATCGAAAGCATAAAGCAGAGCAAAAGATTTCAAGAATAAAGAAAGAATTGAAAGTATATGGGTGTGAAGAGCAAAGACTCATAAATTTGTTTAATTATGAGATGAATAGCTTTAAGTGATAATATGTTTCTAACTGTCACTGAGCACATAAAAACATAAGTTTTTAGGTAGACAAAATTGAACCTAAAATCACATTTGATAGAGAGTTATCATCTAATTAATCCTTACCAAAAATCAAAACTATCTTTAAGCATTTTTTATTGTATTGTTGTTATTTTCAATAGGTAATCTTTAAAACTACATGGATGACTAAATATGGAAGCAGAGTTGTAGTTCAATATAGAAACCGCTAAATAAATAATAGTTATTTTTGAAGAATATGTTTTATAAATATCTGTATTAAAATGCCAAATATAAGAGCATCCTATTTTAGTAGAATTCATCGTGCATATTCTATAAAAGAAAATTACATAGACATGTGCCCCAAGATAGTCTACAATGTGTATCTAGATGAAGAAAATTGTGTCCACAATTCTTGCACTTTATTAAACACTTCTATCCAAATTAAGTTTCCATGGTCCTCATAGGACACAATGTGCAGCATTAAACCGGGTCATAGGCTTTAGACAATTTTTATCATAGACTAGTAAACTTGTCATATCTTATTCATATGATAGCAAGATTAAATTATCATCTATTGAGAATAAAAGCAGAAAAGAAAAAAAGTTTAAAATAGAATGGTGTCTCATTATTCTTGTGTTTCCTTGACTCTAGTTCCTCCAGGACATCTGAAGATATTTAGTTTCATTGTTCTCTGAGTAGCTCATGAATATTTCAGTTCCACATGGTCGAATATACTTCTACCCATCCATTTAGATCATGGTACAAGCAGCACAAGCAGGCTTTTATGTATGTTGCTGGGAAATCTGGAGGAGACTCAGAGACTTTTTAACATTTTCTTTACTTTTTAAAAGAAACAGTAAGCTGTATAGGGACACTGACATTCATCATGTTTATTTAAGACCACCATATGACATATTTCTTCAATAGAGACACAGCTACTTAATTAGCCATATAGAGTAATAAGTTTAGAATATTAAAAATCTCTTGTATGAAAATGAGGTTGCACTGGACTAGTTTTCCTTTTCTTTTCTTCTGAGATAAGAGGCTTCCCTTGTCACTTCAAGTAAATCTTTTAAAGTGCTTCAATGGGTACATATTGTGTACCTTCAGCTTTGCTCTTACCTAGAATCTTGTATGAAGTGATTAAAGATACAGATAAGCAGAAGCCATCTATGGTTGATAAATCTGACTGGGATAAGTAGGAAGTGAATACTACGCTGCATTTATGCCTGTGAAAGTCTTCATTTTTTTTCTTTTTAACTTTTTATTCATTCCTTGTGAGTTACAAACCATATATCCCAGTCCCGCTAATCTCCCTGTCTTCTCATATCCCTCCTTCACCCTTATAAACTACCCACCAAATAACACACACACACACACACACACACACACAATGAAACATAAAAAAACACCCCACCTCATCATGAAAGCTGTATTATATCACAGAGTATCCACAGTGTATGCCGCTGTCCACACATCTTCACTTGCAAATGATCATTGCAATAGGCTTTGTTCAAGATCTTTGACTTCTGTGAGCCTAAATCAATATTGGATCCTTTATGAGACTCCTCCCAAGTATCCTGTTTTTGCTCTGTGTTACAGAGATCCTGCAGCTTTGAAAGAGCAGGACTGGTCTTTTCACTTATCCTAACCATTAACAGATGATATAACTGGGGTAGGCAAGTGAAGAGCCTTAGATCTGGCTCTGGGTGTTAGCAGATGTGGTCAGTTTGCCTGCTCTCCCTTATCTCTACCACCAGGACCAGCTCTCTTTGATTCTGCTTGCATTGAATAGGGGAGGGGGTCAGCACCCTGCACTCATGCCACCTCATGAATGGCATTCTAGCAGCAAGACCAGCTCTCTCCCAATGGTGCCTCTTGGCTGGCTTATCCATGCAGTCTTAACCAGGGCCAATCCTACTGTATTGCCTAGGAGAGATGCAGGGCCCATTTTCCTGAACACTAGCTGCAAAAGGCAGGGCCAACTCACCCACTCTCATGATCCCAGGGTCAGTTCTCCCAATTTCCTTAGGGGTTGAGGGGCAAGTGAGCAGAAATCATCCTCCCCACCCACTTGTGGGGCCAGCTTTCCTTAACTCATGCTCTCTGGGTTGACTTACCCATGCCCCCTCAACCAGGGCAAGCTCCTACTGTGTTGCTCAGGTAAAGTACACTGACGACTCTGCCTAATGCTATAGGCAGCCAAGGTCAGAGGTTGGTCTCCTGCATTCATTACCCCAGAGCCAGCTCTTCCAACTGAAGTGAGGAGAAAGAAGGGAAAGTCTCTCTCTCTCTCTCTCTCTCTCTCTCTCTCTCTCTCTCTCTCTCTCTCTCTCTCTCTCTCTTGTGTGTGTGTTGTGTGTGTGGTTGTGTGTGTGTGTATTTGGCCCTATTTTCAGTTTTCTCTTAGCAGTTTGCTGAGACTCATTTGCGTAGTTATCAGTATGTTAATAATGAATCATGGTTTTTTTAGTTATTTAGAGATCAGAGGAACAATGTTGCCTTTAACTTATTAAAAGAATTAAGTGAAAATTTTAGCCTCTAATCATAGGTTTAAAGAAATAAAAACTGTAGCATCTGTAAAATGTCATTTGGGATTTAAAAATACAATTTCTTACAAGTCTTCAAAATGTGTCAATTACTAATGGATTTTCACATAATTTACTGTGATAGTTTGAGAGAGCAGAATAGGTCTAAAAAATGTGTTAGAAGTAAATACAACTGCAACCTTCTTGGTTATATTAGATAATTCCAAAGCAGTTGTTCTTAACTTGTGACTTGAAACCCCTTTGGCAACCCCCTATCTTCAAAAGCATTTACACTATAGTTCATAACAGTATCAAAATTACAAGTAAGAAGTAGCAACAAAAATAACTTTGTGGTTGGGAATCACTACAATATGAGGAACTATATTAATGGGTCAGAGCATTAGGAAGGTTGAGAACTACTGCTCTAGAACAATGATTATATCTTAGACTTTGATCTAGAGGTCATGAAACTCACTTAGAAAAGACTTATCACTTGATGATGAGTTAGAGGCACACGTTTTCTCATGTAGGGGATAATTTTGTACAATGTTCACAGAATTTCCAACTTGTGTAAGGTTTGAGACATCTCAAGTAAACTGCTTTGTTGCAATGACAACACCATAGACCCAGAGACATAGGACTTTACAATCTTGCACAACCTTTCTGCATTCCGTAATTGGTCCTTTTGGGACCTTTCACGTTGTAACTTTTGGAACATTACAAGTACAAGACAAAGTGCAGAATTACCAAGTTTACTATGTAATTAATTTTTGCCTACAGATTTTCATGAATCAAAAGCGTTACCAACAACAAGAAATAGAAGATAAAAAGATGATCTAAAATGAGCATCGCTATCAACCACACACCTCTGCAAAGCAAGGTGAGGACACAGCTATATGTGTGAAAATATTTACACAAAGGCCCAAAATGTTTTGTTTTTTAATTCTAGTTTTTCAAGACAGCATTTCTATGCTGGATGTTCTAGATCTTGCTTTGTAGAACAAGTTTTCCTCAAACTCAGAGATCCACTTGCTTCTGTCTTCTGCATACTTGGAAAAATCCAACCGCCCCCAAATCACAGAACAATAAATATCAAGTAAACAAATGTAAAACATGTCCTCTATTCTATATTGGAGATATGATATAGTGAAATACAAATAAAGGTGAACTGCATTCAGCAGTTTTAGGATATAGCAAAAGGAATCAAGTTACTTGCAATCATCAAGATATATGTGGTTCAACTCAATAACTGCACACTGACAGCAATGAAGACGGGCAGAAGGATTTTTTTTTACAGCAAATCACAACTACATATTTGACATTTATACTTCCTAATTTAAATATTCACCAAATTCTCTCATATTCATAAACTGTTTAATGAGAAAATGGTCATATATAATTGAGTAATCTAGTGCACTTGAACCATTCTTCTATGGGGATTTCATAGGTGACAGACTGTCTCATTCCCATAATTGTTAATTCATTATGTAGTAAGAATTAACAATAATTTCATATAACATTGGACTGGAAGGTTGAGGAAAGTAGAGAAGTACTAAATTCTCAATTTTATATTTCAAAGTGCAAACACACATATGCACACACACACACACACACACACACACACCACATCCAGTTATTTAAAATTTAGCCATAATTAATTAAAGGTGTACCCTGTTGCAAATGAGTTTACAAAATTATGAAACAAACTACATCACCTCATTGGAACACAATAAGAAACCACACACCTTTCATATATGCATGGAATGTCTGATTCTTTTAAGGATATTCTTAATATGTAAATGCATACACCACAAAAGTATAAATGTGACAGAGTAGACCTGTAACATGCAATTACTTCAATTGTTTACATGCTCAGCCCCTAAAAGATATTTGTATGGAAAATATGATTTGTTATCAATAGCAAGCTGCTGATTTTTTGCATAATTTCAGAATACATAAGGAAAGAAAAAGATATTTTTTTTTATTTTATAGAAAATGAGGCGAAGGTGTCAAAAAGTGTGAAGGATTCTATAATTTGATTTGAGTTCTGTCTGGCCTATTGCTATATGAAATCAAATACTCTGAATACCAACAAGACTGGCAGAATTAGACAGTGTAGGCATGAGGCATAGGAATCTCTAGGGCACTTCATTTTCTGTGTGAATGCTTTGCTCCAAAGATATGTTGTGCTGTTTTAACTTGCCAGCTCCAAATAAATAACACAATCTTGTCACAGGAACATCCATCGTGTTGCATTTTATAAGTGATTCCCTAGAAAAGATACCATTTTCTCTTTATCACTGTATCAGAGGGTGTTTGGTTATTACACACACACACACACACACACACACACACACACACACACACATACACACAAACTCACACAAGGAATTTGAGTTGTGGAGACAGAACAGTTTTTCAGTGGAAAATGGTGTGAAGAGAGTTGGCTCTTCATTCGAAAAGCTTCCACTCATTTCTAAAATAATTTTAGCCCTATTTAAATTATTTTGCTTAATAACATTTAGATACAATTTTAAAAGTAAGTAAGTTTTAAAATTCAGGAGCAAAAGCCAGGATTTAAATAACAGAAACTTAACAGTAAGTACTGTGAAAAGAATTGGTAAAAATGTTAGAATGAGATACTATTTGAGATACAATCCAGTGTGTTAATAATAATTGGAAGAATAAACATGTTGAAATAATTTAAGCAGGAGGTAGGATTAAAGAAACAGTGACCTTGAAAATAGTTATTTTAATCAGTCCATAAAATTATAAAACCCAAAAAGTATAGAAAAGTAGTAAATGTAAACTATGCAAAAATATAGTATTGCAGAGAGGTAACTACATTTGGGGCTTGTTTCTATATAGTCATTGTGTCTGGTCTTTATAACTGTAAGTAATGTGTATATATCCAATAATATTTAATATCCTTGAACAGCAGCACGGAAAAACACATCCCTATCTGAATTACTGCTCTCTAGAAAAAATTGATACCAACATCTGTTTCCAGAGCACCAAGCCTGCACCAGAAGAAAATATTATCTATAAAATATAATTAAAGTGAATTTAGTTGCTAAGCAGATTCTTTCCATTCACTTCTCACCATTATATCAACGAGAGTATTTTCAGTTAATTTTGCCATTCTCTATAGCTTATATTTAAATAAACATCTGAAGTCTACCAGAAAATAATAGATTTTTTGATTCTTTGTTGTGTTTTGGGTAGGGACTTTTAAACTACTTAGCATAATATTTCTGAAATCATATTTACCATTTACCTTTCTTTTAATTGATGAAATCACTAGCAGTATCTTTTTTTTTTTAACCTCTGATATTTTCTGAATCTTTTACTCTTACAAATATAATTGTCCTGTTGCTTTGTATTATATATTGTCTTTAAAAAATACAGATATCTCCTCTGTACTAAATACTTAGATATTACAAAAATATATGATTGTATCAGCATCCAGAATATAAAAATAAAGATTAAGTGAAATTAAAGACAAAACAGGGAAAACTGGGAATAGAGCTTAGGGCTGTGTAATTAGGTTATAATTAGGTTATCACAGTCCCAGTAGGACACAAGAATTATATATAATTGTGGTGTTAGAATAATCTACATGGGTTCATGAAGTTGACTACTTAGTCTCCAGTTTGTGAACCTACTTGGGAAGGATTATAATGTATGGACTTGTTGGAGGAAATATTACAGGTATTCTACTCAGAGTGGGTTTTGAGATTACAAAATTCTACTCCATTTCCAGTCAGCTTTCTCTTCCTCTTGTTTCCAGATAAAGATGTGAGCTCTCAACTACACTCAATCACTATGCCTGGCTGCTGATCTGCTTGCCCGCTTGCCCGCTTGCCCGCTTGCCCGCTTGCCCGCTTGCCCGCTTGCCCGCTTGCCCGCTTGCCCGCTTGCCCTTGCCCGCTTGCCCGCTTGCCCGCTTGCCCGCTTGCCCGCTTGCGCTTGCCCGCTTGCCCGCTTGCCCGCTTGCCCGCTTGCCCGCTGCCCGCTTGCCTGCCAGACTCTCTAGCACACTAGTCATGAACTCTAAACCTTTGACATTGTGAGTCTCAGATTAAATGTTTTCTTTTATAAATTGTGTTGGTTGTGAAGTACTTTCTAAATCATAGCTATACAAAACTATGATATTGTTTCCACATTTGAAAAATGAAATATGCTTATAAATTCATAAAAGTGACTTCATTCGCATTTTGAAGAATTTTGAGAAACCCAACAGAACAATGGTATAGACAAAAGGAAAAATAAGGAAGAAAACTTTTGGTTTTGTTAATGAAAGTCTGTTTAACTTCTAGTGATGGAGGTTTATCTTCACAACTCCAAGGATGGCAGAATGAAGAAAACATTGTTATTATTTTTAGTGCAGGAAATAAATCACAGAATGCTGTACAATTCACCTTTCTACCTGCAGTGAAAACAAATATCAAGAATAAAAAGGATAGGCGCATCATATTAGATACAAAGAAGGAAGTTGCCAGACAGACGCTGCTGAAGGAACAGTAGAGAAAACACCAATAAATGGGAAAAAAGTGGTAGAGGCTGCGTTTCCAGAAGGGCAGATCAGTGGACAGAGTGTGCACACACTGCTCCAGGAGATGCTGTGGGACTGAAGCACAGCTGAAGCTTTGATTGATGTCATTCAGCTAAGCAAAGAAAATGTTCTGAGATAATTCTGTTATAAACTCAGAATTTTGCAGGAAAACAAGGAAAAATGTCCTTGTATATTTCAGTGGAATTTGTAAAGTAATGCTATCACAAAGCTGAAGTAATTCTGTACACTTAGCATTGTCACGTGACACTTAGGACTCATACCACAATTATATATATCTCTGTGTGTGTGTGATGTTCGAAAAACATGAATATATAAAAATAGAATCCAGATAACTTTTCAGCTGATTGCCATGATTCATAAGTGTCATAAATGTTATCTTAGGTCTTGCGAGGTGGTGGTAAGGAAAATCAGGAGTTCAAGGTTGGCTTTAGCTATGGAGAATCCTTAAGAGGTAACTGAGTCATATAAGCCTTTGCCCAAATAAAACATATTGTGTGTGTATGTGTGAAACATATTATCCAAACATTCATAAAAGGAAATGAAAAACTATAGTAATGCTAATATTAAGATAATTAAAATAGCAGTGCAGCAAGGAATGCACTAAAGTTGTAAAAGGCATAATATATCCCAGTCAGGCAAAATATTAATGAACACATACCAAGCAGTTGCTAAATGCAGAACACAAAGGTTCTAAATAATTTTCACTTTTACTTCAGTTTAATATAAAGGCATTTTTTTCAATAACAGGTGGATAAGCTAAACAGAAAACTAGCTTAAAAAAGAATTTAACAATGTCAACTGGAAATAACTGGATTGCCAAAAGCAGTTGATCTCAAACTTTTAAAATATACATTTTTTTCAAGTTACTATGTAACATTTACCATGCCCTATTTCCATACTATAAAATAAAGACTAACAATTTTTAAATGTTAAAATAAGGAAATACTTTTATTTTGTGAGCCATTTCCTATGGTTCATGATCAATTTTACTCATTTCCAGTAGTTTGTCAGGAAACTTCTACCTGTTTCCCTGTATAAACAAAATATTTTATGATTGTCTATATTTTGTCATCACTTTTTTATATACAATACATTTATACAATGCCAATAGAGGCCAAAAGAGGATGAGAGGTCCTTTAGAACTGAAGTTACAGAAGACTAGGAGCTATCATGGGGGTGACTAAGTCTCTTTTGTAATAGCAATGGGAGCGCTTAATTGGTGAGACATCACTTTTCCCCCACTTCTGTAATTCTCTTGCATGCTACATTCCATATCAATATCTGTTTCTTGGAAGGACTCCACATGTGATAATGGATACTTAGAGGAAGTTTTATGAAGTATATAATAAATTAAGTTTGGGGATTCATTTCTTCATGAATGGACTGAAGAGGGGACTTGGACATGAAACACAGAAAGATACTGAAGTAGCATAGCCATTCACACTGAAGATTTCACAATATTGAATGCTGAAAATACCAAGAAGGTAATTGTTCAAATGTTTCAAACCCTTTATTGCATATCATTTTTACAAAGACATCAGAGTTGGTTGATGACACAAGACAACTACAGAGCCAGAGAAGGCTCTTTAGGTATGCATGTCACTTCTATGACAATCATTAACATCTTTGTTATGTTAGATATTATGACTGTAGTTTGATAAGAGGAAGTTGAAAAATCTGTAACAATTACAAGCAACACAGGAAGGAAAGAAATAGTGGCAGTCTACTGTAAAAGAAACTCGTATGTGATCATTGAGCAATATGTTCCTCTGCTTTTTCAGATGTTCTTTCATCATTAAGTTGTAAGGAACACCATCAAATTATTGATAATAATCTTAAGACATAGATTTAACTAATAAGATAAACAATATATTGTTTCATTATCAAAGTATCTCTTTAAAACTTATATGAAGATTAAAAAGAACAAGTTTTCCAATGTTAAATCTTGAAGAGTTTTAAATGTTTCTGAACCACAAACACTGTTACCTAGAGTATTTCATGATATGTTCCTTGGTTTTCAAGATGTATTATTCCTTGTGGCTTTATAAATATTTTAATAAAGGGGTTTACAAAGCCTAGGCTATTCTTGAATTCACTATGTAGCCAAAGATAACCTTGAACTCCCAGTCTTTATGTCTCCTACTTCTGAGTGCTGAGATTAAAGGTATATACCACTACACTAGTCTTGTGTGTGGTTGGGGACCAAACTCAGGGTTAATTATATGCTATGCACGTCTTCTCATGGTGCATCAGCTTATGCTTTATTTAGATTATTTGAATGTAACCCTGTTTTATTATCCTATCTCAGTTTTATTTCAGCCCTGTGTGATTGTGGACAAAGCTGATCGTATATACATATATGAGTATGAATCTTGCAAGAAACAAATACAAAGCACCTCACAATATCTGAGAGAGAATGTAACCCAGGCACAACCACTTAAAAGCAAGGAAAATATAGAAGTGTTTTCAACTGTTATGACAAAATAGATAGATTTCAAAGGAAGCAATAAATCATATGACTACAGGGAAACTTTGGTTCACATCTTTGACACTTTCATTTTTCAGATAATACCACCAAGATGTCTATCTTCCTGAGGCATTAGTACAAACAGTCCTGGAAAAAGTCACACTCACACTGCTGGGCTTGGGTTTGTGTGGTTTTAGGGACTGTTTCTCCCCTAGGGGATCAAGTTGTCTGAGGAAGTAATAGGAATAAAACTGAAGGTTTTGGGTTTTTTGTTTGTTTGTTTGTTTGTTTTTGTTTATTTTTGTTTTTTTTATGCTTATAATTTCTTGTCTAGATTTTTATAATGTAATGATGTTTTTACATTTATATTCATTGCTTTGATTGTGGGGATAAGTGGTGATATTGAAAATAATCCAGATAATTGTGTCACTGCCAAATTTAGATCTTCAGATTCCATGATTTAAACATTATTTGATTCACCTTAAATCTAAACCATCTATTAAAAAGATTGTCTTAACCTTTTCATTCTATTCTTTTTTTTCATTATTTCTTCCTTCTCTCTGTCTGCCTTTCTTGATTCATGATTGACTGACTGACTGATTGATTGATTGGTTGATTTTAATATTTGAGGTATTGTCTCACTATGTCAGGAGGCCCTGGAAGAGCCTAAGTAACTAAACATGACCTTGACTCATTTTCACTTCTCTACTTTCTGAATGATGGAATTGCAGATATATATCAGCATACCTGGGTTATGTAATTTAAGGGTGTATTAGTCAGGGTTCTTTAAAGTAACTCAAATTATACAATGAATCTCTTCATATAGGCATAGAATTTAAGAATGCCCTACCTAATCCAACACTGGATGGCTATGAATAGAAAGTCCAAGAATCCAGTAGTTGTTCAGTCCAGAAAGCTTAACGTTTCAGTTACTTTTCAGTACATGCTGGACTCCTGAAGAAGTAGTCTCTAATGCCAGTGCAGGAGAGGACTTGGTAAGAAGTAGAGAGCTGTAAAGCAAAGGGTAAACAGCTTCCTCCTTGGCATCCACCACTGCCCAGATTAGATATGGATTAAAGGTATATTTTTTACTTCAAAGATCCAGATTAGAAGTATATAATCCCTCTTCAAATTAGGTAGAAATCTCTTGTATGTGTACCCTCTGTTTTGGGGATTTAGATAATTCAGCTTGTAGTCAAGTTGACAACCAAGAATAGCTATCATAGGGGTATTCAACCCAGAACTTAATGCAAACTAGGCAAACACTTTACAAACTGAGCTGTATCTCCAGCCCTACACTGTATTCCTTAGATCTTAGTGTTGATATGTTGTTTCAGAATCCATCTACTTGCAGATTATTTAACACACAATTGTCTAATTTTTGTAATAGCATATAATGATATTTGTTTTTCTGTGGTAGCACTGCACTATCTTATTTCATTTCTGACTTTGAGACTTCTCTCCTCAGTTTATCTAGACAAAAATATGTGAACTATGTCCCTTCAAAGTCCTGTCCCCTAGTTTTGTTGAATGGTTTTGCTGTCCTGCAGTCTGTTGTATTTCTGCTCTGCACATTTTTGCTTTTTTTATGAGCTTCAGGCCAGCTGTTTCTCTTTATTTTCTAGATCTTGGTGTAAAAAAATAAATCCTCTGCCTTGAAATAGACACTACCTTAAATTCTCATAAATGTCTCATTGTGATACATTCTTAGTTTTTTTTTGTTTTTGTTTTGTTTGTTTTTCTATACACTGCTATCAGGTTCCAAATATTTCCTCTGAACATTATTTTTGAACAAGGTATTTATTATTTGTGAACAGGTCTACGTTCCAATCTTATTCTTATCTTCTCCATCCCATCATCATCCAATTCCTGCTCCTCCTTCCTCCCCTTTTTGTCCTCCTCCTTCTCTTCATCCTCCTTCTTCTTTCCCCCCTCCTCCTTCTTCTTTCCTCTCTTCCTCTACTTTCTCTGCCTCCTCTTCTTCATCCCCTTCCCCTGCTATCCTCTTTATCTGGTTTCAGGACACTGTGGTCTATGAAGACATATGGGATAAATTCAGTTTTCTAATGCGTTTTAAGAACTTACTTTGGGCCTAAAATATGGAATACATACATTCTACATGTACTTCAGAAGAATGTATATTCTGATTTCAAGAAATAAAATATCTATATAAGTTTACTTTCTTATTTTGTCTAAATTGTAGTTAAGATTTCATGTTTCTGTGCTGATTTTTGTCTTGATATGATTATCATTGGTGAGCATCTGTTATTGAGTTGTGTACTTCAGAACTATGAAAATGTTTTTGGTATAAACTGTGCTGTAGCAATGTGTTGAGTATATATTTATAATTCATCTTCATCATTATGTAACAACCATCTATTTTTCTTTAAAAAATACTAAATTAATGCATGACTTTATGCTACTGTAAATCGATTTAGTTACATTTTTCTGGCACATCATTTTGGAATCAGAGAGACTGAGAGACAGAGAGAGAGACAGAGAGAGAGAGAGAGAGAGAGAGAGAGAGAGAGAGAGAGAGAGAGCAAGATCAGAATGACACTCTAATTATACTTTAGCTAGTTTACATGAATCTCTCTATCCACACCTCCTATGTGTTGACTTCCCTGTAAACACAGCATATGTTTACTTCTGTCACACCTTGAATCATTACCTACCTTCTTACTTTTAAAATATAATTTTGTATCTATCATGATTATTCTGAGACTTACTTGCATGAATGTCTAACAGGACAATAATGCTTTTGAACTTAGAATTGTTGAGATTCCTATGAAACCTGAACCTTCTCTAATAGCAACTTTCTTTTTATTTATTTATTTATTTATTTATTTATTTATTTATATCAATCATATATCCCAATTGTTGACCCCTCTGGATCCCCTCCATAAACTAGACTACTTTTATTTTACATCTTCCAGGATCTTCTCTGTCTGATGTTGGAAGTAGATGACACTGAGATTTTGTTTGTCAAATCTGGTTGGAGATCTCTAATCTTCCTGTGGCAATATATTTGCATGTTTTGTGAAAGAGATGCCATCTGTTGCTTCTTTCAGTATCTTTAAACCCTCTGTCATTTATATCTTAATTGACCACACATGAAAACTCATTTTTCATTGTGTTGCACAAATCTCAAAGTTTCTTTTATTACTTTTTTCCTCCTCTAACTATATATAACTAGTACTTTGTCTTAATTTCTTCCTTATGTTCTTTCTCTCAGTCAGCTCAGCTGTTGATGGTTAACATTTGAATTTTCCCTTTATTTAATATATTTTCAGCCCAGAAATATCATGCTTTTGCTACTATTGTCTTGCATGTACTGTGCCATTGTTCTTTATTTCTGTGAGAATTTGCTCTCCTTCCTGATGTCAAAATATTCTTCATATTTCTAATTCTTTCACCTTTGTTGATTGCAGCATACTTCTTTGTCTTAAACTTGTTTCTTTCCCGATTAGCAGCTTTCGTGTACATGTATCCCATGACTTGACATTTCCACATCTTGGAGTCTCTAAGGCAATCTAGGCTTTACCTTAACAGCTTCACACAATGGTTTCACCTAGCCTCTATGAATGCACATACGTGACATAGGCCTGGCCTCAGTGGCTGAAGGAGATTCCATACTCCTTTTTCTTCTATTTTTAACTCTCCATCCAGAACCACTTGGCTGAAGCTGCCAAGTTCTCTTGCTTGCTGGGGTTAGAACATGCCATACTCATTCAATTACATTTTCACTAGCTTTCTGTTTTCCATGGTCCCCTTAATGTCTAAGTTGGGCTGTCCTGGAATCCACTGGGTAGACCAGATGGATCTTGAACTCACAGACCTGCCATCCTCTAAGTTCTGAGTACTATGATTAAAAGATGTGCACTCCAATGACTGCTCCTTAGCTTTTCTTTAATTCCTTTTATCTTTTCTTCAATTCCTTTTCACAAGTTGAAAGCCTTCCTGGGTGGTATCTTGTTCTGAAGTTATCACTTTCTTTATTACACCTGTCATCTGGCTTTTAAAATCTGTTTACATTTCTTGGTGTTCCTTTTTTCCTCTTACTGGATATTTGGTATTTTTCTTTGTTCAGCTTACTCTGTTTCATTATAAGTTTTCAAAAGTCTGACCACCAATAGCCACACAACAAAGTCACTGCTAGGTTGTTTGGAAATGTCTTCTTCCAATAATATTAATCCATAATTCTTAAAATTTAGCCTCAGGCAGATTTCTTTTTGGATGAGTTCAGAAAGCAGACACGTTATTCACCAAAATATCATGAGAAAGATTTCTAGATCACATACTAAGACTCTCCTCTGAAATCTCCTGAGCTGGGCCACACACTTCAATACCACTATCATAGAGGAACCTGCTTCTAGTAGCATGGTCCGTTATGCTTCCTTAAAGAATTCACCTGCTTTTCTAATCCATATTCCCCAAGTTCAGTTCTTCTAAACAAAAGTGTGTTCTGACCTCTTAGAGTAGTACAAATAGGATTTATGTTGTTCTGAAGATATACCATGACCACAAAACTCTTACAAAGGAAAACATTTCATTGGAGATAGCTTACAGTTCAGTTCAGAGGTTTAATCCATTATTTTCTTGGTGGGAAGAAGAGTGAGAAAGAGAGAGAGAGAGAGAGAGAGAGAGAGAGAGAGAGAGATCCATCCTCAGGGACATACTGTTTTGCAAGTGGGCTGCACTACCAGACATGCATAAGAACTGGTCAGGCTAAATCAGCTCAAGCCTCAAGAATCACGGAGAATTGAGAACAGCAGAAATGGAGCCACTCCCTACCTGTCTCTGGAAGGCCTGCGCCTCAACAAGCCATGACTTTAAGAATCCTGAAGAAGGTGTTTTCACTTCTTCTGCCCCTCTGGTACTACATCCTCACTGTCAATCTGCTCTACCTAGCCTCTGATCTCCCCTTTTTGTCTTGTGTTCAGAAGACCCAATGGGACATGTGGACCAAAGAACCCCATTCCTGATTTCCTCTCCAAGCAGTACACCAGTAGCATGCAGGTACCCAGAGAGGAAACTGGAAACCATAGCATTCATCTTAGATCCAGTTTTCCTTTTCTGGTCAAATGAGTAACAGAGTCTGACATTCTGAAGGGAAATGTGTGCTGTGAATTCTCCATTTCAGACTTTGCCCTGCTATCTCCTGGTGGTGTACTAGACATCACCAGCAGAGAGCCAGAACGAGGTACCACAACACACTTCTTTCAATAAGGCTACACGTACTCAGTCACAGTACCTAATAGTGCCACTTCCTATGAGCCTGTGGTAGTCATTTTCATTCAAACCATTATATATGGTAAAAATGTGGATACTCCACTTCCTGGAACCAATCATGCAACTTTGACAATATAACTAAATATAAGAATATTTTTAAATCAGCTAGGGTTTCTAAGATAGCTGAGCTGGTGGCCTTTCAGATGCTATGCTAACAATCCTATGTGGTGGCCTTTCAGATGCTATGCTAATAATCCTATGTGGTATCCTGATGATAGATCTAATTATATAAACCAAGAATATGGGAATCAATATGCCCAGTTAATATAATTCTGAGGTCAGGGTATACTCAGTTTTCATGATAGATAAATAGTATGAAGCAAAGTTATATAGTGTTTGTTCTCTCTCCCCTCTCTCTGTTTCTCTCCCCTTTTCTTTCCTCCCCTTTCTCCTGTGTACATGTGTATACAGGAGCACATGGAGGCCAGAGGTC
This sequence comes from Mastomys natalensis, assembly GCA_021653895.1. Classification (NCBI taxonomy): domain Eukaryota; kingdom Metazoa; phylum Chordata; class Mammalia; order Rodentia; family Muridae; genus Mastomys; species Mastomys natalensis. The sequence continues at coordinate 1,014,329 of JAJTUV010001019.1, forward strand.
AATATTGGGTGATGCTTCATGGTTAAAAGTGGGTATTGGATTTTCCTGATGTTGTTGTGGCAGTCATTTTGAGGCCAATACTTTGAGAATATATTGATTTAGCAGAACTCTAACTTCCACCAAATCAGAAGTCAAAAAATAGCGTGTAAAGCCTATTATATATTTATCCTAATTTGTTATAGTTCATCTACTTGATGTCTTCACAAAAGTATTTGCTCCCTTATTGTTTGGTTATGTAACTGTGAAACAAAATTAAACTGCTTTTATGTTGGAGTATGTTGCTTGGGATAAGTTGAACCCATGTTCACAGGCATGATCCCTCATATTTTAAGAACAAAGAATTTTATTTCTTTTGACTTGAGGTTTGTATCAAAATGGTTTTTCTTAAGCTGTCTTATATTATTTATGCAATACACATGTAGCAAAATATGTTTCTCTGCCTCAGTCTTTACATTTTATAATGTTTGCATTTCAGGGATCTTGGCTGTTGACTTTCTTCCTGGAACGACCTGTAGAAATTTGATGATCTGATCAAAAGCTACTTTGTACTCTACAATATTCACAGGAAAGAAAGTCCTCTCAGCAACCCTCCTAGCATGGTTAGAAATGCATGAAAATAAATGTAAGCACATAAACATTCACAGGTTATTTTATGTGATGACAGTGTTTCTCTCACAGACACAAATGTTTTAAAACCAAGTCTGCCCTGTGCTTAATTAAACTTCACCCATGAAATGGAATTTAACCTAGGTGTTTTATACACTTTAGCATAAACTATCCTTGTGACTTCCTTTGATATGATTTCCAGCTTATTCCATATCCTGGCTGCCTCCCATTCTCTGTCCTCTACTTGGTCTCTTTTTGACTTCAGAGAGGAGTACCTCTGTTACTACTAATGTCTGAAGCTGCCTTGTTGTGCTCAGGTAGACCCCCAATCTGAACTCTGAAGCATCACGATGACTTCAAAACCCTCCTCAGGTTTTAAAAATTGTAAAACCCGCCACAGGGAAATAAAAAGAAAGAAAAGTAAGTGCTAGCAAAATATTGCTGAGTTGGCAAAGTTACTGCAGGATTTATAGTCTTTTGTTTATGTGTGACATTAAGATAAAAACAGTGGAAACAAGAATGACAGAAAGGCTACATTGGGCAGTAGATTTCACTCTCAAAACTAATATAACAAAAGTCATAAATTATTTAAAATCCTGCTGAGAAAACAGAAATGAACGTAGTTTCTTAAATCATATTTTTAAACTTACTTTGAATCAGAAAGTAAAGTATTAAAACAGCAAAACCTATACCACAGGCATAGTTGAACAACATGTATTAATCCTTATATATACTTAGATATTAGAAGTCACATTATACACTTTTTTGGAAATCCTTTCAGAAACTATTACTTGGTTATGTATTTCCTCCTGTTTTGACATTACTCCCCAATAAATGCATGCCTCAGATTTCAGGGATTAATTAATACCATTATGTATTTACACCATGCAGCACCAGCATCTTCATTGGAAACTCACAGAAGTTAGCACAGGTATTAATTATTTGCTGTGCTGTCTTAAGTGCTGTTTGACTAGTCTCATGTACTTGGCATTTAATTTCAGTTTCTCTGTTATTGTATTAAAGAGACGTGTGGAAGAAGAAATAAACGAATGAAGTGAGAATCTATGAGACAACTTGATGCATAATTACTAAAAGTAAAAGTATGATGGCTGTAAGCCTAAGGTTGAGTACAGAAAGGCAGAAAAGATCAGACAATAAGTGATATTTGTTATTTTTCCCTAGCTCTTTACATCTTGTGTGTGTGGTGCTGGGTGGGCTGGAGGGGGAAAGCGGTAGATGCGGGAGGTGAGGTATAGAAGAATGACCGCTGAGAAATGATTCCCTAAGCTGCAAGAGAGCTTAGTAATATCAGAGCAAATGTATATCTAGAGTCACCACATAGTCAGACTGGCCAAAGGACACAAGACAGTAATCTTGAGAACATGTAAACATGAGATCAATTCTTTAATTCCTACTAATAACCATCATAAACTTGTATTCTTTTATGGAAATCTGTTTTGGCCTGTATTATTTATAAATAAAATACTTTTGTTGATATTCTTTAAATGACTACATACACTTACCATGATAGATTTACATATGGGTAATTTTTGAATGCTGTTGGCTAGAAATGGTTTTATTTTAATGACACACAACATTGATTGTCAATCTTGGGATCTAGTGCCTTTAAGATGGACGCTTGATTATAAATCTGTGAAGGAAATTGATTTTCTAGTAAAATTTAAGTCAACTTTGCCTATTGACCAACATTCTGAATAAAGTGAAATATCATCTATCACACAATACAGAAGTTATCATATACCCTTGTATTAGAGATACAGTACATCACAATCCAGCATGTAGGTGCAGGGACAGTAGTCTGCAAGATTAATAAGAGCATTTGCTCCTCAGCTTTCTCACTAGCTTCTACTTAATATGTTTTTATACCAGCATGGAGTTTTGTATTTCCCCTTTTCTTCAAAAACTATAGATGTATAGAACATTCAATAAAATCATAAGATTTAGCCCTCAGGTAAAAGAAGTGTGCATTCTATGTAAATATGATATTCAAAAATACCTAGAAAAAATGAAAAAAATAATATATTGCTAAGGAAGAAATGAAAGTGAATGTGTCTGTAAGATATTGGACTGCACTCTGTGGGCATACACAGTACTTGGAAGTGTGTGGAAGTTTGTTCTGATTGTTGTACTAGGCTCTCTCTCTCTCTGTCTCTCTCTGTTTCTCTCTGTCTCTCTGTGTGTGTGTGTTGGACACATTTGTGTCTAAATATATTCATAAACACATGCATGAAATCCAGAGGAGTTTTGGGGGTACCATGCTTTATTACTTTCTGCCCTATTATTTTGAAGGAAGTCTCTTATTGGACATGAATTTTGTCATATTCTGGCTAGGCTGGCTGTACATAAGGTCCTCTATCACTGCAATCCTACACCCAAAAGCTAGAGTCATAGGTATGTGTAGAGCCATATGCATCTTTTGACAAATGATTGTTGAATATGCAAATTCAGCTCCTCATTCTTGTGTAGGAAACAGGCATAGCCACTGAGTAACTCTGTAACCTTATTTTATTCTTTTGAAAAACTGAAATAGGAAACATCTATATCTAAGTGTGATGGTGGTCGAAGACGGTAAGAGGTTATCAACAGTGCACTGTGAAGCGTCTGTGAAACACTGAGCAAATGGTCCATTATTGTCAAACTATTTGTAGATATTATGTGGTCATCTATACTACAGCAATATATTTTTACACCAGTCTATTAGAAAGCAATGTTTCAGCCAAAACCCTATGGCTTTAATAATACTGATTTAAGCTAGGGTAGCAAACATTAATGAGGAGTCATTTTGGAGATAAGTGAACCCTGTTGAATTTTTTCAGCTTTGCACATTCATTGCTCATCCTTTCCTTTGTTAGTAATGATCACTCTTCTCAGCATTGCAGAACCTGCCTGTGAGGCCCCAACTATTTCTCCAGAAATAAATTCTATATGTACCCTTGAATTGCAAGCAAGATTCTTATAATTGAGAAAAATATTCAAGGTAAATCCAAATTGTTCCTTCCTACAGAAGATGTATAGTGCCCTGAGGAAGTTGGAAAATGAAATTATCATAATTTAAATTATATTTATGCCTTTTTATTAAGATCAACTCTATTTTCAAAGTGTTGCACTCATTCTAAATAAAAGCATGGAAGTATGTGCTTACACTTGTAAATATAACCATATTTTTATTTAATGGATCAAAATATTACACATGAGTTTATTTGGCTGTTTATGATACTACTCAAACACTTTCTCTTCATAATGGTTAGAAGAGGAATTTCTTCAGCTTCAACAACTTTTCCTGAAACCTCGGGGGACCTGTGAGCTGGTGCCACGTGGCGCTGTCCCGCGCGGGCTGCCCCGCCAGCAGCGCCGTCTCTACCATCACTGCGAGCTGCCTCTGACCGCCCACCACCGCTCCGCTGCTGCTGCTGCTCGCCAACGCCTGCCGTCTGCAGCATAACCTGTGTCACCATGTAAACTGTGCCACTCCGCATGGTTCTCTGGGTATCCGCAGACTCGCTGATCCTACCCTGGTTATTAGACTTCCCACAAGTCTGCAAACACACTGATATTTCAATTAGGACGCTGATTGAAAATTATTACTGACTGCCACACAATGGGTTCAGTTTCTTCTAGTTCTGTGCCGCCTCAAACTCCACTGGGTTGTCTACTAAAAAACCTGGATTCTTTAAACCTACCGTTCAAATTAAGAGCTCCCAAACTGGTCCGTCTGTGCAATAAGGTCTGGCCTCAGTACCCTTTAGGTAATGGTTTGAAATGGCCACTTAATGGCACCTTAGACCCAATCATTTTAACGGGTCTTAATACATACTGCCGGCGGTCTAATAACTGGAATGAACTTCCCTACATTCTTGCATTTATCTATCTCCGTTACACACCTTCCATGTGCTCGGCTTCTCTGCCTAATGTTCTCTTAGCCATGACTCCTCCCCAACCCCCTTTAGAGGAACCAATGCCTTTAGATACGCTGATGAACCACCTCCACCCCAACATAGACCTGTTTCGAAGCCACCAATAACCCAGACTGCTGCCTCAGCTCCTTCCTCTCACCAGGATACCTCTGAGCCCACTGGCTCAACCTCCCCAGACCTTTCCCCTCCTTCTGTGCCAGCTGCAGGCCATACCAACTGTCCTGCGATGGCCCCGACTTTCATCCCCCCTATCACATGTTCTAAGGCCAAACATCCAACCCCTTCTCCTTCAGAGACGCCTAAGCCAGCGTCTGTCCTTCCTCTAAGGGAAGTGGCTGGTGTAGATGGCCTAGTCAGGGTACATGTACCTTTCTCACTGAGTGAACTATCCCAGATAGAGAACAGACTGGGTTCCTACACCTCTAACTCTTCAGCTTTCATCAAAGAATTTCAATACATCCCCCAGTCCTATAGCCTTACTTTCCATGATGTTCATATGATTCTAACTAACAATTTGCTTCCTGATGAACGCAGGCGAGTTTGGGAAGAGGCAAAGGCGCATGCAGATCAGGTTCATCAAACAGACGGAACATATCCAATTGGATCTACAGCAGTTCCTGACCAGGATCCTCAATGGGATTACAATTCAGCAGGAGGTATCTTAGCCAGAGATAGATTTATAACATGTCTCTTAGCAGGACTAATGAAGGCGGCGCTGAAGCTGGTTAACTTTGAGAAACTCCAAGAGGTTGTCCAAGACAAACAAGAGAACCCATCTCAGTTCTTAGAACACCTTACAAAGGCTTTATTGCAGTATACCAACCTAGACCCTGAAAACCCAGAAGGTAAACAATTCTTATGACCTATTTTTTTCCCAGAGCTACCCCGACATAAAAACTAAGCTCAAGCAACTGGAGAGGGGCCCTCTAACTCCACAGGCAGAAGTCTTAGCGCTGGCTTTCAAAGTGTACCATGAGAGGGATGAAAAAGCCCGGAAACAGAAATACCATTTGCTGGCGAAGGCTGTCCGACCAGTCTCAGCCACTACCCCAGACTCTTGGTCTTCTAAGGCTCAGAGACCACCTGGCTCCTGCTATAAATGTGGTCAATATGATCATTGGGCAAAGGCCTGTCCCAACCCCAGCAAGCCAAGGGGACCATGTCCTAAGTGCCATCAGAAGGGACACTGGGCTGATGGCTGCCCTCAGGTCGCTCAGAACAGAGGGACGTCACTGCCACAAAACCCCTCAGTTGACCTTTTAGGCTTGGCTATGGAAGATTGAAGGTTCCTGGGCTCCCATGACCCGACCATGTCCATTACTAGCAGGGAGCCTTGGGTAGATATTATGGTATGTGGGAGAACTATCTCCTTCCTCTTGGACACTGGAGCCACTTACTCGGTCCTGGTGGAGTTCTGGGGCCTACATCACCTTCACATTCTCCTATTGTTGGGGTAGGAGGACAACCCTACCTTCCCCACCAGACCCCCCACTTAGTTGCATTTTTAGGGGTGTACCTCTCACCCATCTTTTTTGGTAGTGCCTACATGCCCTGTCCACTTATTGGGAAGAGATATTTTAGCTAAGATGGGAGCTTCTATTTCCTTTGCTCCCCCAATTCGCCTGAGCCCAAGCTTGCCAGCAGTTCCTCTGCTCCTCCTTTTAGCCAGTCACCCTACTAACACTAATATGTTATTTCCCTTACCAGCTTCTTAGGTGGACCCCCGAGTTTGGGATGTCCAGAACCCTTCTGTTGCTAAACATCATTCTCCCGTTGTCATCCAGTTACTGGGCTCTACCAGGTACATCTGTCAAGCTCAATACCCTCTCTCTTTCCAGAGTCTTAAGGGACTTAAACCTATCATTTCTGATCTCTTAAGAAAAAAAACTCCTTCGACTCGCATCCTCCCCTTTTAACACCCCTATACTGGCAGTTAAAAAACCTAATGGAACCTATCGCCTGGTTCAAGACTTCAGGCACATTAACTCTGCAGTGGTTCCACTCCATCCTGTCGTGGCTAACCCCTATACTCTCCTCTCTACTATCCCCTCAGGGGCTTCTCATTTTTCAGTCCTAGATCTCAAAGATGCATTTTCTCTATCCCCCTAGATGCCCAGTCACAGGACATATTTGCCTTTACCTGGACAGATCCTCACACCCACTTTTCTACCCAACTTACCTGGACTGTTCTACCTCAGGGATTCTGGGACAGCCCACACCTGTTTGGGCAGGCCCTGGCTTCTGACTTGCTTTCTTTATCTCTCCCTAGATCTAAGATCCTGCTTTACATAGATGATCTTCTTCTCTGCAGCCCCTCCTTAGAAATTAGCCAAGCTGACACAGCTGCCCTTCTAAATTTCCTCTCGAGTAGGGGCTACAGGGTCTCACCTTCCAAGGTCCAACTGTCCACTCCTCAGGTCACCTATTTGGGACTAGCCATTACTCCAACCCACAAGGGTTGAAAGAACCTGATTCAGTCTCTAACTGTTCCTTCTACAAAAGAAGAGATTTTATCGTTCCTAGAAATGGCCAGCTTTTTGCGTTCCTGGGTTCCTTCCTTTTCCCTACTCTCTCACCCCTTATATGAAGCAGCATTAGGTCCCACCCATGAACCCCTTCTCAAACCTGTGACTAACCCTTTCAAAGGCTCCAACAGGCTCTCCTCAAGGCCCCGGCCTTGCATCTCCCTGACCTGACTCGTCCTTTCTCCCTCTATGTAACTGAAAAGGAGGGATTTGCCCTTGGAGTCTTAGGTCACCAACTGGGACCATCTTTTGCACCCGTAGCATACTTGTCAAAAAAACTAGATCTAACCATCCAGGGATGGTCACCTTGTATTCGTACCTTAGCAGCTGCTGAACTCCTTATTCGAGAATCAAAGAAACTAACCCTGGGATCGCTTATAACTGTCCTCTCTTCTCACAACCTGTCACAGCTCCTAACTTATAAAGGCTTACAGACTCTACCTCCCTCCAGGATTCTTTCTCTTCAGGTAGCTCTAATAGAAGACTCCACCCTCACTTTTCAATCATGCCCACCTCTTAATATTTCCAGTTTTCTCCCTCGACCTAACACTGACTACTCCCTATCTCACTCCTGTACTGAAACCCTAGAAGAATTACTACCTCATCCTTCACACATATAGGAGGGCACATTGCCCCAAGCCACCTTTACCTGGTATACAGATGGAAGCTCTTTTCTACATGAAGGGGTCAGGAAAGCTGGCTACGCTATAGTGTCAGATACCAAGGTGGTAGAGGCACAGGCCCTTCCTGCTCATACCACCAACCAACAGGCTGAATTAATAGCCCTTACCTGTGCCTTCCAGCTGGCACATGGACAATCCCTCAACATTTTCACAGATTCCAAATATGTGTTTCATATCCTCCTGTCCCATGCTGCTACCTGGAAGGAGCAAGGGTTACTTACCACAAAAGGAGAATCAGTAACTAATGCGAACCAAATTATGTCCATGCTAGAGGCCTCCCATCTCCCCACAGCTATTGGGATTGTTCACTGCAGATCTCACCGGACGGATGACTCTATTGTTTCCAAGGGAAACAACCGAGCTGATGAGGCAGCCAGAGCTGCGGCCCTTAGGGGCCTAGACTCATCTCACCCTCCCCAAGACATTCTCACACTACAACCTGCATCTCCACCTATAACCCCTGACACTCGTCAAACTCTGTCCTACCTTCACCAACTCTTTCATCCCAACAGCCAACCGTTGTCTTATTTTGTTAAGACCCACCTACAGCCTACTCCTGAGGACTTAAGTTTCTTAAAATCTATCACTGCTTCTTGCAAAATCTGCCAGATGTCAGATCCCAACTCAAGGTATCATAGCACCCCATTTCCTACCCATCAGGCTAGAGGTTCCTTTCCTGGAACTGACTGGCAACTTGACTTTACCCACATGCCTGCTGTGAAACGTGTCAAGTACCTCCTGGTTTTGGTGGACACCTTCTCAGGCTGGGTAGAGGCTTTTCCCACAACTAACAAAAGGGCCCAGACAGTCTCTGATCTCCTTCTCAGAGAGATCATCCCCGTTTCGGTGTCCCAGCTTCCCTTCAGTCAGACAATGGGCCTGAATTTACTTCCCAGGTTTCTCAAATTCTATCTAAGGCTCTAGACATCCCCTGGCATTTTCATATTCCTTACCATCCTCAATCTTCAGGCAAGATAGAGAGGACTAACTGCTCTCTGAAGATCACCCTTGTTAAGTTGTCACAGGAACTTCACCTTGACTGGGTAAAATTCCTACCTTTAGCTCTTTTCAGGCTACGAGCTCTTCCCAAGTAGCCTCTCCTTATCTCACCCTTTGAACTCATGTATGGAAGTCCAGTTCTAACTCCTGGTCTTTCACCTAAATGCTCTCCCTCCCAGACCATCTGCTGACCCCATTACTTTGCCATCTCTGTTCTCTCTTGTGGAACTTTGCTGATCACCATCTACCTCGACCACATACTGTCTCCTGTCCACTGCCTGTAAACATTGGAGACCAAGTCCTTCTCTCCCTTCCAGATCATCGGCCCTCACCTCTCTCTCCCAAATGGCAGGGTCCTTTTAAGGTAATCCTCGTGACCCCTACAGCTGCTAAACTTGAAGAACTACCTCATTGGGTCCACTTGTCTCACCCCAAGCCTTTCATCCCTTCATCTAAAATTGACTCCTCTTCATACATGTCGACTCTAACAGGACCATGCTCTCTTAAGCTCCAGAGAACATTGAAATCACCCACCTTGTCTTCAATCTCAGAAGATAAGACCCCACCCCAGCAGCTGAGCTCAACCTCACTGGACTAGACACGTGTTTCTATCCTTGTCAGCCTTTACATCTAGGTGTACGAGGTTCAAGATACACTCACAAATAACAAACAGTCTCTCCAAACAGGACCAGGGAACTACTCCATAGCCGGATGCCAAGAACCAATCCGGATTGCCACCATCCCTAGACCTGTTATCCCATTTAAATATCATTTTCTCTATACTTGCTTTCTTTTTGCCCAGATAGAAGAGTACTGGTCTTCTCCGATACATATGCTAGGTCCATGGACCAACCACTTCTACCAACACTGCAAGATACTCGCTTCTACATCTAAGGCCCACAAGATTCCAGCTATGGGCTTCAGAACTGACGGGTACCAGGTGTCCTGACAGCTAAAGAAGATGGTCTTCGCCAGTTCTCCCAGGAAAAGTGCCACTCTGAGAACGTGAGACACCCCTTGGGCCATCCTCCTGATATTATTTTTAACCAATTTATTAATCAGTTCCCGTTACAGGATTATCTGCTGCTGTCCACACATCTATGGAGCAGGCCCTGATGGTGAAAGTCAGCTACTCCATTCAACAGACTAAGTCCCTACACAGCAGGAAGCAGTTTAAGAGACACAATGCCCCAACTCCTCTTTCACCATCAGCTCCCCTTCTCCCCCTTTTTTCCTTTCTTTTTATAATAATAAGAAGAGAGGTATGTTAGCATCAAGCCTGAACTTTGAGTGAGGTCATATTTAGGTGACTTGCGACTTCTACCTCGTTACCAAGACAACCATCAAACCTCCTCACAATTCACCTGTTACCTGCGGACGAATACGTCACAGGCGATATAAATATTCAGAAAAAGCGACAGCTTTCTCTCTCTCTTTCTCACCATCTTTCTCCCTACTTCTTCCCCCATCCTCTATCCTAATAAATCCACTTTCCTGTGGGATCAGCTGGTCTGTTGTGGCCTGCTTTAAGCCGCCCACTGCTGTAATCTGCCACAGTAACCCTTTAGTATGTGTATCTGTACACAGTCGTTTTCAAACAAAATTGTATAAACAAATAAGGTTGAATGAGCTGGAGTATCAAAATGATCCCAGTCCCTGGACTTTGGGAATTCTGTTACTTTGAGTCATCTTAGCATTGAGGCATTTGATATTATTCATAGGTATATGTCTGTATTATATTAATAAAAAGTAATATCCTCACCATGTTTTCTGTAAACCATTTAGCTTCTTGAATATTTTATTGATAAAGGAATCCTTTTTGGCTAATAATTGTACCCTTCCCCAAGCCTTGAGCTGGCCTGAGAGACCTTGTTTACCACAGTAGACCAACAAGGACTCAGGAGGTGTTAACCTTGGCCACCCACATTCTGCTACAGAAGCTGAGAAGAACAGACTGCCTGCTGAGCTTGCCTTGAGACACCTCCCCTCACCCACACCAAGAAGGTGGTGGTGGAGGTGGGGCTTCCCCTTTAAATTGAAATCTGAACATTAAATTTCTGAGACTTGATCAGAGAACTTTGTCTTGGCTTCATCTCTTTTCACCCTCCATTCCCTTTTCATTCCCAGCCTTCCTTTCAGGTGAATCCGGTTGATTCATGGCCACAGGCGGCTACAAATAATTATTAGATTATGGGTGGTGTTGAGTTAATGTAGTAGTCCATAAATCAATGACCTACTATTATTTGTATATAATATATGTATATGCCAATTTGTTTTGGGACCCTTTAATATAGTCACACTGCCAGGAACACTCTTTTATTAAACTTTTCAGTGTTAATACATTAGCACACCTATGTCTATTTTTGCAATAATATTAGTAAGCAACATTCAGGTAGCAGTTATTCTAAATATCTCACTCATTATTCAGTGTTCACAAAATCAGTTAGGTGGTTAATTTTCTTCACAGATATGATATACTGATACTGAACACTAAGCTACAGAAATGGTCAAAAGTGTAGATATTTGGTTTTAAAGAGATTAATATTAATAAAATGAAAAGTGCAGTGCTCAGTATCTTTATGATATTAATAGTCTATGAAATTGATGATTTTCATAAAATCTAGAAGAATACTGAAAAATAGCTGTAAGAGTTATGGGAAAAGGTGGTATGTATAAGAATGTTTCTTTAGTATTGAAAGTATTCCATCATTTTACAGCTGAGTTGCTAATGAACATCTATAATAAAAATGGGGTTTTAATTGATGAGAACCCTTAGACTAGAAGATGATAGAGACCTAGCAGTGTTTTTCCATTCACAATAAAGTTTAGGATTTATTAATTCAGTATCTGTAGACTTTCCATCATACAGCTGACATGAATAACCATCAATCAACCATGTATAAAAGTTAGTTTTCCATTGCTGTATCAAGGATATTGGGGGTCAGAGGAGTAGGATATAATAAAGGCTGCAGGATAAAGAAGACTATTGCATTTTTTTTAACTTTAAAATATGAGATTTTGTTTAGGGAAGTAGCAAGGCTACAGGAAATTGCTAAAATAGCATTTAAGACATTTTTAAAATTAAAACGGTATGTGGTAATATAATATAATATATTTGAAACTAACATGAACACTATTATGACTTGAAATTTATAAAGAAATGTTAAAGATAATAGAGTGTTATGAAGGCATAAACAAGGCAATGGACAAATCAAAACAGACTTTAGAACCAGGCATGAAGCAGATATCACTAAACATCTACAAGAGACTGCAGTTCACTATTTAAAAACACTGTAAAGACTGTGTATTTCTGTCTTCAGTCAAGGTTGGAATTGAATTTCCTCATAATAGTTTAATGTTGTACTGACAAATGACTTTCCTGTGTTACATATGTCACAGAAAGATTAAACAAAACAGTTGTTTAAAAGCTGAGGCCAAGAGGTGGTTTTTGTTTTGTTTTGTTTTCTTCCATTCATCATCTGTAATTCTTCTCTAAAAATTTGGTAAATTGGCAGCTGAGAATGTCTACCACTTTGCATTTTTTGTAAGGGAAAAATGATTGTTTATTTAAGTTATCCACTGAGATTTGATATTTCAGTTGTTAACAGGAGACAACATGATTTTGTTCATTTGTTTGTTTGTTGTTTTTGACTAATAAGACATGATAAGACACTTAATTTCTCCATAATAAGTATAACCGGAATTTTTTTAAAGATAATATATAGTCTAAACTACAGGATAGTGTTTGGCTCAATCTTAACTCACATCAAGTAACAACAATAATTCTGTCCTAATTTTTTACTGATTCAAGTGTTATATTATGATTAGCTCACTGTGTTTTGTGAAATGTTTACACAGGTATCCGATTGAATAGAAAACTTTTATAATAATCTAGATGAGAAAAAGTAATAGTTGACGTGGCCAAAACAGAAGAATTAAACAACATTTACAGGCATGAAGGAAACAGAATGAAATGATTAATTAACATGATTGAGATAAGGAATTTTGAAAGTGTCCTTCTTTTGTATAAAAATAAGCAATAAGGAACCATAACACTTACCAAAAAAATATCCTCACTCTTTGTATTTAGGAAAATATTTAGAATAACTTTATTTATATTCATAACAGTGCAAGCCACATGCTATGACTTTCTGATGGGTAATTTCATACCCAGAAATGTATCTGGGGTTTGGACCAGGTAGGGCAAATGTCACAATGGTATTAGTAAGTTTCATCTTAAACATTTCTTCTGTATGTGTGCACCTGTACTTATGTGTATAAATTCATGCATTAGTACTGTATGTATGTTTGTATCTTTGTACATGAACACTCGTTGTTTTTCCCACATTTGTCTCCTTCCTTAATTTTATTTATTTATTTATTTATTTATTTATTTATTTATTTATTTATGTTTATTCTTCTCTCATATATTATATCCTGACTGCAGTTTCCCTTCCTTCCTCTCTGCTCAACCTCCCCTCTTTCCCAGATCCACACCCCCTCTGCCTAAGAAAAGAGCATGCTTCCCAGGGACATCAAACAAACACTGTATGACAAGTTACAATAAAACCAGGCACATACCATCACATCCAGGCTGGACTAGGCAACCTAGCAGAGGAAAAGGATCCTACAAGCAGGCTAAAAAGTCATACACAGCCCATGTCCCTACTATAAGGAATCTCATAGGAACACCACACTACTTGGCCATAACATATAAGTAGAACACTTAGGTCAGACCCATAGAGGCTTGCTCATTTTTGCCAGTCCCCATGATTCCTGGTCAGTGGATTCTTTGGGTCATGTTTTTGGTGTCCCTTACCTGTCTAATTCCTCTGATCCTTCTTCTTCCTCTGCAGGATCCTGAGTTCTGTATAATGTTTGTATGTGGGATTCTGCATCTATCTCCATCATTTGTTGGATTAAGTCTCTAAGACAATTATTAGGTTTGTTTCTAGTCCCAGAATACTCTGCAGGCAGGACATACTGTAGTCCTAAGGTTTTGTAGCTGTCTCAATACCTCCACTTCAGGCCTTGCCTGGTTATAGGTGTCTGGTTGAGGCTCTGTATTCCCCATTACTAATAGTCTTTCTTAGGGTCACACACATAGATTCCATAGAGTTTCCCTTCCATTGTGTTTTTACCTTGCCCTGAAATATCTCCCAATTTCAGTAATTCCTCCCAGAATTTTTTTCCCCTTACCTGATCCCTGTTGTGCCTTGTTTGCAGGCCATAGGCAAAATCTATTCTATTTCCCCTTCCAGGATTATTCTTGCATCTAAAGCTTGAGGTCTTCATTTTATTTAGCTTCTCTGAGTCTTGGACTGTAGCGTAATTAACATTTACTTTACAGCTAATATCCACTTATAAGTGACTACATACCATGTTTATCTTTCTGGGTCTGGGTTACATCTCTCAGGATGATAATTTTCTCAATTTCCATCCATTTTCCTGCAGATTTCATGATGTCATTGCTTTTAACAGTGTCCTTTGCATTATGGAAGTTTTTCAGTTTTATGAGGTCCCAATTATTAATTTGTGGTCTTAGTGACTGCTGGTATTTTATTTAGGAAGTTTTCTGCTGTGCCAATGTGCTTAAGAATATTCTCCACTTTCTCTTTTATTAGCTGTTTTCTACTTCTTGTCAACATAGAGAGGTTATACATGTGTGCCTTTTGTTTTTGCTTTTTACATGGATTATGAGAAGCAAAACTCAAATTTTCATGCTTGAATGGCAGATGTTATATCAACTGAGTCATCTTCTCAGGACTCATAATGCATGTTTGATACAGGGATTCCTGCTAAATGCTTTGTAAATTTTCATGTTAGTATACATATCATTTTAGTTTACAATATTGTTGTGCTTGTGCTACTTTATATATTATATGTATATGTATTAGTGTATGTGTAGTGTGTGTGTGTGTGTGGTGTGTGTGTGTGTGTGTCTTGTGCTGCAAGTATCTTCTTAGTCCTTACTAATCAGAAAGTATCTATGGACTAGTCACTACTGTGTCTGATTCCCTGCCCACCAAATTGCATTTTGCTAATTCTCTTTGCATCTGAAATGATAAGTACTGTATTTTTCTATTTCATGAATAATTTCAAGACAATTTTTTATATATTAAAATATAGGATGTTATATATTAAAATATAGGATGTTACTTATGGGGTTCTTCAGAAATCTATACAGGCAAAATTATTATAATTAACATAATTGAAATAATAGGGCTAATAATAGAGTAAAGATAAACAAAAGTTCTGGTAGAGGTTAGTATAAGCACACACACACACAGACACATACAAACACAACAAAGTAAGCCATTTTTATTTATATACTCTATAGATAGCAGTGAGAACAGTGTGTGACTCAAGTCATTATATATAAAAATTTTCTGTGCCAATATTTATTTAGCCAGGTTGCATTGGGTACTTGCTCTAAGCCAGACTATGTGGAAGGATATAAGATTCAAAGATCACAAAAACACAAGGGATCATCATTGTCATAAATACTAAAAAGGACTATGGAAGTAACTGGAAACTTAACCTGATACAGTCTTATATTGAGGAACAGACTTGCTGCTCAAGCATGAGGATATAAGTTCAAATCCAGAGCATTAATGGAATTCTGGACATGGTTATATCCCTGAAATATTAGTCCTGGAAGTATTCCAGAAAAGAAGGATATCATAAGCCTCAATAACTAAACAATAAAGACAGAATCATATAAGTTAAATGAAAGAACTTGTGTTAAAAATTAAAGTAGATCATTGATGGTATAACAGCTTTAAATACATTAATTGCTAGTACCTCTGTTTCTGCAATTGCTTTGACACAAGTAGTTAAGATAGCTACTTTCATTAATCATTTAGCAAAAAATTTTACTAATGTGTTGAGTATGCAAGATGATTTAGAAAGTCATTTTGAACATCAAATCGATGCTCTTTATCCTATTCAACTTATTGGAAGGAGGTCCAGAATTTAAGAGTAAGGAGTCATCTCGAGTGTCATGCCAAATACCAATGGAGTTGTGTTACTTTAAAATTTACAATGATAGTCATTATAATTAGAAAAAAGTTTAAAGACACTTGTAGGGTATTTGGCATAATTATAACACCTCTCTGGATGTTTTAACTTTGCATAGTGAGATTATGAATTGTAGTAGAAGTTGGGCGCCAATTTGTAGTAGAAGGAATTATTTAAGCTGCCAAATTTGTCTCTGTAGTATCTCCTACCTGATAGGGACCAGTAAAGGAAGACACAACTCAATAATTATGGTATAAATAGCACACCTAGATTGGGCAGGTTTAACACTACACTATTCTAATTACCGGCTATGAGATCCTTTATAACTTGTGGTTATCCCAGGCCATGTGCTTGTCCTCCATGCTCCAGCTCCTCTGTCATTGGCTTCCTTCTATCTCGGGCTTCCTTCTGCCTGCTTCCTCCTGCTTCTCCCTCTGCTTCTGCTCCCCTGGCGGCTTCCTTCTCTTCTCCTCTGCTCTGCCTTTTATATCGAATTCCTCTCACTCTCTCCTCCCCTAAGCCTTTTCTCCCCTCCCCTTCTACTGCCAATCTCTGGCTCTAGTCTTTAATTTACAGGTTTTAATTGGACAGAAGGTTTACAAGATGTCAGCTGTGTACAGATTCAATCATCCTCTGCAGCCCCTCCCAGAAGGGTGGAACTAGGATCAAAATACAAGCCTGGGGCTATCCATTGGGAACTAGGATCAAAATACAAGGCTGAGGCTATCTACAACATTGATTGAATCCTCCTCTGGAGCCCCTCTCAGGGGGGTGGAACTAGGATCAAAATACAAGGCTGGGGCTATCCACAACAATGAATTTAAAGAATGATGCTCTACTGAGCTTTGATGCTGAAGATAATGCTGATAAAATTATCCATGGCTTGAGGTCAATATTTCCATTTTGGTCAAGCTTCAAGAATGGTATATATAGCTTGATTCTGGGAATATTTTATTCCTGCCCATCGTCTTAAAGCTTGTCTCTAGCAACATCAACATGTTGGCAGCCCAAGTAGATGATTTGAAACTGAAAATGGACCCCCAGAACAAGTTATTAATTTAACAGGCTGACAAGCCAAGGACAGGTAAGATTCTGTACAGAGCCTTACCAACCTAAGGCAGAAGTGTATTGCTTTTGATAATACTTATTCCATGATAGGTAAGGAAGGCATTCTTGTCAGAATGACCTAAGAAAAGCTCAGTCTTGTTTATACAATAAAAAATGGGGAGATGTGGAGAGCTTTTGGGCCTGCCTGGCAGGAATCTGACATTGGCCAAGGGCAAGGAAATGGGCTGTAGGCAGGAATAGGACATTAGGCTAGAACAAAGAAGTAATTTCAAGCCGGAATCTAAATCCTAGTCTAGAACAAAGAAGTAGGCTTCAGGCATGAAAATGACTTTGGGTTAAGACAGGGAAGTAGGCTCAGATATTTTGGTCATCCTGATAAGCTCTTAGACTGTTTATTGCCTTGCATGTTCTTTGACTATCAGTATTTATTTCTTGCTAGTTCCTTGATTATGTGCATCTATTGTATTGCTAGTTCCTCAACTTAGTTCTGACCTTAATACTTGCATGATATAAAAGCAAAAAGGAGGATGAGGGATGGAATAGGGGGCTTATGAGAGGATGGGGAAAGGGGATAACATCTGAAATGTAAATAAATTTAAAAATTTAAAAATTAAAGTAGAGAGTAATATGGGATAATGTCTGAATTTCACCACTGGCCTAAGTACTAAGTACTAAGTACTCAAATAAGGCAGTAAAACTGCTTAACACACTGCACACACACATGGCATGTATGCACACTCACTCAATACATATGCAAAATAAATATTAAAATAAATAAAAAATAAATAGAGTTTTAATGGATTTTATGAAAATAATTTCCATGGTGTTCAACTCTGTGTGCTGATTGAAAGTGAGTCTATGTATTACTAGTCAACAAATGGAATTCACAGAGTTTCTTTACTTGTTATTGAACAGAAACTGTAGGTTTTGTTTAAAACATAAAATTTTGTTTCTTTTAATTTTATGTGTATGTGTAAGGTCTTGAATGTCTATATGGGATCCATATGCTTCTTGCCTAGGAAGTCAGAAACTGTCCATGGATTCTTAAAACTGGAGTTAGAGGTGGTTATGTATTTGCTTCTTAGAAAATGAACCTAACTTCTTTACAAGACTTAATCACATAGCCACATTTCTAGACTCCAATTTTCAAGGACAAAAAAATTATTTCTATTTTCCTGTTATCATCTTCTAGTGTTTCAAATAGTAGCTTCCTTGATCAGGTATGACATCTGTACTTAACTATGATTATAGGGATAAATATTGAAAATGTACCTGGAAATTATGCTGGTATAATATACTGGCAGTTGAAGGTTCTCCTCCAAGATCTAATAAAGGTGATATTCCTGAGTATTGTCTAGTATTGCTGTCTCAGACTCAATTTTCCTCTTGTTGAGTAGACTATAACTAGAGAGTAAAATTGTATAAGAACAAAAAGAAGTATTCAGATAACAATTAACTCAGTTACAAGTGCACAAAAATTTAAGAAATGTTTTCTTTAAGATTCTTTACAAAGTATATCTGGTTTCTTCTACAAAAACAGTTACTGTTGGCTCAGAGATACTGCCCAAGGTTTAGGGTCCAAGGAGCTTGACTGAAGAATACATAACATCTGTAGGTGTCAGGATTGTTCTGGCTCTAAGATAACACATAAGTCCCTTAGGTAGTTGTTAAGCACAAATGACATCACTCGTAATAATTGTTTTTATGGTTTAAAAACAATACTCAAGGTCTCAAGGGGAAAGGGTATGGGATAGGTAAAAACAGAATTCTGGAACACATGGGCAGACCCTGTATCATCAGATAGCAAAGGATCACCAGGTTATAAAATGACATCATTCCTGGCATTCCTGGAAGAGCAACTAAACACCTCATTCCAGTGTGCACACAGACATGCACATATATATATATATATATATATATATATATTATATATATATATATAAATTATATAATAAATATATAAATGAAATAAATAGCGGCCACTTTAAAGAGATCAAAGGTGTATAAATAATAATGGTTGGAGAAAGGATAAGGGAAATTGGAAATGATGTAATTATATATTAAATTTAAACTTTAAAAAATCTCTTGCATGCCTGATTCTGCAAAAATTTACCTGTTTGGTGTGTAGAAGACTTTTTTTCCTTCTCTGGCAATATAATTTACAATTTGACTTAGTATTTGCTACCTACACTTTAATAATTCACTTGGAATATCATTTTGTAGCCCAATATACACAATGTCCAAGTAATACTATTTAAATATCTAACCTGCAATGGATTCCATTAGCAGAAATAACAGTCATTTCCACTATCAGTCTGTGGACTTCACATATTCTATTCTACAAACTTACAGCTTGAATAAAGTAACAAGACAGATATAACTTGAGGGAAAAAGAGAATTGAAACCAGAGGTAGATTTGGCATCCTTATAAGTTAAGATAATAAAACCTTAAAGTATGACTTAAATAAGAGAATTGGGTAGTTAGAAAACATTCTGTCTCCTAATCAAATACATTTTATGATAGTCAAGCTGACAGAATAATTGTCTTGTTACTCCTGAGGTGTGAGCTTTGGAATTTAGCCACAGACCAGAATTAGAAGGGAATGCTCCTAGGAGTGAGTCACTGTTAGAGGGAAGCTTTTATGAACTGGGTAAATGCTGTAGAAAGAATTCTTTCTAGATCTTCACACTGTTGTTCAACTTACATAGAGTTCATTTTCCCCTATACTTCCCTGACTACCCAGTCAAGGATGCAATTAACAAGTGCCTTCAGTGGAAAAGTTAAAATATAAAGATCCATTAATTATTGTTAAAATTTTCATTATGCATAAAGTAAATGGAATGGAAAGCCTGGAATAGATTTTCAGTTCCAAGGTTGAACTCCATGACTGTTTTTTCTATCTCTACAGCTTTAACCGAGTTTTAAGAAAATTCCTAAGATTTATTATGGTGAATACTTGGTTCCTTAATGATCACATTTGCTTCTTTATTTAGTTGTGCTTATGAACTATTTGCTCTTTTTGTGTTTAAGAAATTCACAAATTAATACTGATTTGCTTATTAGTTCTCTGAAACTAAGTACTCTAGATATAAGTATTGTGAAGACAGTTAAGAGTGCATTGATTTCTAAATACACACATATGAGGACAGAAATCTGGTTCAGTGGATGAAAGTGCTTATTGTTCTTGCAGAGAACTGAAGTTCAGTTCCCAGCATTATGTTGAATAGATCACAACTGGCTTTAGTTCTAGCTCTAGGGGATCTGGTCACTTTGGATACCAGCAAACATGTGCTTTCCATGCACACACATAAGGACATGCATAAAAAAATAAACATACCTTAGTCAGTATAAATAAAACCAAGATATTTTATTTTTAAAACTCATCCTGCAAAAATTCCATCAAATAGAGAGATCAAAAATGTTGAATTAATACACAATGATAATGGCATTTTCATTTTCAAAATGAGCATATGCTTTTTAAAATATGTTTACAGATTTTTAATGTATGTGTGTATATCTATGTAACATGTACATGCATGGAGACCACAGAGACTAGAAGAGGGCATCAGATCTACTGGAACAGGAGATACAGAGATGTTTACAGGATATGATATGTAGATCAGCCTAGGAATTGGTATAGTGTATATATATATATATATATATATATATATATATATATATATATATTCCATGCCACAGTTCTGTTCATTGAAGCCTTATGATGTCTTTGTTATAAAATGATATAGTTACATCCATAGATTTAGACCCCAAGAGTTTGAATAATTTAGCATTGTTCCAAAAATCTAAGTCCAAATTTTCTTCACTTAATTATAGCTAAAATTATACTAAATTATTCTTTTATTTTACCTATTTTAGTAATGATCATGAATCACCAATGTTCCTGCCTTCTGGAATATTTCTATTTATGATTATGTCAAGAAACTGTCAAAATAAGCCATTTGTGGAGAAGAGAAATTAAGTTTTCAGAAGTTATTGAAAGGTTAAGAACAAAATATCTTCAAATTATTTTGAAGTTCTAAAGAACATGTGTGTGTGTGTGTGTGTGTGTGTGTGTGTGTGTGTTTTATGCTTGTGTGTGGGGAGAGACAGCAACAAAGAGAAACAGAGAGAGTCAGAGAGAGAGACAGAGACAGGGACAGGGACAGAGAGACAGAGAGTCAGAGAGACAGAGAATCAGAGAGACAGAGACAGAAACGTTAATTTTGAAAGAAATCTTGACATGTGAAGCAATGAACCCATGTAGCTACTAATATTTTTAAAATGGCTAAATAATATATGCAAGAGTCATGGAAGTTAGCCTATGTTTAGCAGTACACTGGATTATCTAAATGTAACTTGCAGAGTTAAGACTGTGAGCATAATTTCACATAACCACACCACTAGGGAATTCTAATTCTATTATTACCATAGATGTTTGTAGAATCATCATTTATTCAAATGTCCTGAGTTACTTCAAGAGAGCCATGGGGTAGGGCAGGAATGTTATTGTCCCATGAATAACACTTTTAAACCCCAAATTTGGTAATTTGCTACATAGGGAGGAAAAACATTTCAGATATTTCAGTTGCTAAAGATCTATTTCAGAAAAAAAAAAAAAAAACTTTTAATTTTCTTTAAATCTACTTAAAATTTCCAACCTGCTATGTGTATTCCAGCATAATACAGGTCTTTCCAAATGGAAACTGCATATGACCATGCAATACAATTCTGGTTAATAAAATACACATGGTAATATATTAAATGTCTTTATTTCATCTTCATAAAGGAAAATTTCTTAATCTGACTTCTTGAGGCACAAGTAAGACCACCTCAACTTGGATTGAGTTAATCTTTATCCAAATTCCTTCAATTATTTTCATCTGAGGACACAGATTTAACTCCTTTGTAGACAGTGATGCAAAAAGAGAGGAAACCTCATTTTCTAATCTCATTCTTGATTGGTTGTCTTTATATTCAAATATGACAAAGGTAGATCCTGGATTCTAGGTAACTTCCGTTTTGAAGATCCATGACTCAGAATACTCAATGCTCTGAATGGATGGAAATAGTCTAGGGAATAGTCTTGAATTTATGGAATAGACTCAAGTGGTTCACAGAATTCTGAGACTCTTTAGCCTGGGGCTCCTTCCCAAATAGCACCCAATCTTACTATTTCTAAAGAACCTTCCAAACTAGTAGTGTGCATGGGTCTTGATGTTGTGTCTTGACACTTTCTTTTATTACTTAGACTTTCCTGTATATTCATTTTTAAACATATGAAACTCAATTGTAATGTGAGATCAGGTAGAAAGGAAAGAATGGCATCGTGTATGCCTGTTCAGAAACTGAAAGGTAATTTCAGGTTAATATGTAGATAAAGATATCTTAGAATGACAAAGAAGATAGGACTCTATTTAGATACCGTACACACTGAATCATAGCGTGGCCATGGAAGTAATGTGTTTAACATTGCTAAAATAGTTTGTCTTAGGAGACTTTCACAATATTCTAAATCATTCATCTTGTTCTTATAAATCATTTTATTGTGACCCTAAATTATTCACTTATTACAATAATATGAATAGATTCACATGTATATATTTCAGTAATCTGTAAAATCTTCCCTTTCTTCCTGGTCACTAGTATTATGAAAAGGTCAGAATCAAAGTATCCATGTTAGCAGCAAGTTTCCTCATAATCTGCCTTCCTTGTTTTAATTTCTTCAAAGTTTGAGAGTTCAGTCTAATTTCTATATGACAAAAAATGATAAAGTAAATTTATATTATATTGCAACTATTTTTAACAACTGTTTAGAATTCACCTACTATATATCCATTACAATGTCTATCCTGTTCAACTTTTCTGTAATAGACTACAAACAAAGAAGCAAAAAACAAGAAAATACCTATCTCAGTTGTAACTGACATGCAGGCAGCCCACTTAATTCCTAGCAAATGCTCACACAAGAAACAAACCTCCCTGAAGAGAAATGACTTCTAGTTGACTCTTAATAACAAGTCACAAAAAAACCCCAAAAAAAACTTCTTATGAAAATTTATCATATCATGATTTATGATTACTTCATGAACCATTGATGAAATAAACAATCCCTTCATTAGTTAGTATTGGAACTCAGAGAAGTCCGGATCTCTCATAGACCTCTCATTAATGGTTAGGTTAAGTTCACTGTCTTACTAGAGAAAGGTATGCCATAAGACATATCACTTGAGGTTGTGTCCCTGATTATTTTACTAGAAATCAGAATCTTCTTGCCTTTTTTCTTGCTTCGCAATTCGCAGAAAGAGCAACAACTTCTCCATGCACTTCTGTGGTGTTGTTCTGCCTCAACACAGATCCATACCTAGAAGTCCAAGTGATCTCAGAGAGAACCCCCATAATTAAGAACCAAAACATATGTTCTACAAATTGGTGTATATCAGATATTCTTTATAGTATTATAAACAAACTGAAAAGCAAGACATCACAACAAAATGCAAGGATGTAGGTCTTTGTAGATGTTGAGCTGATGGTGTTTTAACTGTTTTATTTTTGTTTGATTGTTTTATTTTTTTATTTATTCACTTACTGCCCATCCTCCTCATCACCCCTCCCCTAATCCTCCTCCCAACCTTCTCCTCTTCTCCTCTGAGAGGGTGAGTCTCTCCTTGATATCCTGAGATCCTGGCACATCAAGTCTCTTCTCCCCCTGAGGCCAGACAAGGCAGACAAACCAGAAGAACATATCCCACGGACAAGCAACAGCTTTAGGTACAGCTCCTGCTCCTATTGTTCAGGACTCATATGAAAACCAAGTTGCACATCTGTTACATATGTGCATGGAGGTCAAGATCCAGTCTGTATATGCTCTTTGTTTTGTGGTTCATTCTCTGAGACACAAGGGTGCAGATTGGTCCACTTTGTTAGACTTTCTGAGGAGTTTCTATCCCCTTTGGGGCCGGCAATTCTTGCCCCTGCTCTTCCAGAAGAGTCCCCAAGCTCCTTCCACTGTTTGGCTGTATGTGTCTGCACTCATCTAAGTCAGCTGCTGAGTGGACCCTCTCAGAGGACAGTCATGCTAAGGAACAAGCAAGGATGACTGAATCTCACTAGAAGAGGAAATAAACTGAATAGGCAGATAGAGGCAGGTACCAGGACAGGTTAGGGGATGCAGAGGAGAATAGGTGACATAGGGTCAGGTGTGGGTAGGAACAGGAGAGATAGCCATATGACCATGAGAATGAAAGGAAATTTCTGAGTAATAGGGAGGTGGAGGTGAAGGCATCTTCTGGAAGTTACAGAGACCTGGGACAAGGGAGGAACCCAAGTATCAATAGGGGTGACCTTAGTTGTGACTCACAGCATGGGGATATGGAACTTGCAAAGGCCACCTCCTGTATCAAGTCAGGAACCCCAGTGGGCAGTAGGAACACCAACCTACTCACAAAAAATTCAACCCAAAATGTATCCTGTTTACAAGAACTGAACGAATAGAGAATGAAGAGACTTAGGGAAAATGGCCTACCAGTACAGCCACAAAGCACCAATCCCTGACACTATTAATGATACTCTGTTTAACAGTTATGTTTTAACTGCTTTCACTACTATAAGAATTTTTCTCTGTTCTCATAAATTCTGGTATTGTGCTGAAGATTGCAAATTTAAATTACTATATACAATTACTTACCAAAGAAATAATTAACTTCCCATGGTTAAGACTAAAGATGGTAACAGTGTTTCCAAAACTAATGACAAGCTTTTAGTATTTTGATCTGACAAAGGATGTGAAAAACGTAGAAAGCAGAATGATCCTGAATGATCCTAACAGCAGTGGCAATCTCAGGAAAATAGGGCTAACCTAATGTACCAATTGCTGGTTCTGGTAATTAGACAAATATTTATACTGAGAGCTACAGAGCAATGTACTTGAAAATCACTTGCCTTGTTTTTTAAAATGTATTCTTACATATTATCTGATAAATCATATATATATATATATACATATATATGTATATATATGTATATATATGTATACACATACACAACACACACACATACACACATATATAGATGTGTTTTGAGTATTTCCACCTCAACACTTCTCCTCAAACTCCTCTCAGACATCGGACCATATCCCCTTCGCAGTTCCATGTCCTTTTTCGCCTAATGGCCATCCAATGAAGCATAACCCACACTAAGAAAAGTGACTTTTCTCAAGGAACTATGAATGGTCAATAGATTTTCAGCTATGATTAGGGCCTGGGTAATACCTCCCCCGTTCACACTGGAATATTTCCTGGCTTGATCTTGTGCAAGCAACCACAACTGATGGGAATTCACATTTGGAAACCTAGAAATTATGGTTACAGGAGAAAACTATCTATTCATAGATCTTGTTATATATCTCATGCTCATCTTAAACTCATAACAGATAATCCTCCTGCCTCAGCTTGCAGAATTCTATGAGTATAGGCATGTACATCTTACTGTACTTGAAACTCTAATTCATAGTTTTTTATGTTTTTAAATCACAGCTTATACTGATTTCAAAACCTCATAAAGCCACTTTTATAGGTATAAACACAAATAGTGGGATAAAATAGGATTTAATTCAAAGTGAATTCATAGCATCATAGTATGATTTAGAGTAAAATCATTTATAATTGGATGAATAACTGTGAGGTTCTTGTGTTGAAAATATTTAAACTCATTCCTCACTCAGAGTTAGTATAGATAAAATAAAAATTATTTTTATGAATTTCACTATGATGTCTAATTTTATTACTTAGAATTCACAATATTTATGAGAGTGAATTTGTGTGATCATATTTTCCTCTAATACCTATGTGTTTAATTGCAAAAGCTATAATTTTATCTATGTTTCAAAATTTATTTTGGATATTAAAGTGACATAGTATTGTAGGTATGTATAAATGATAAAACCTAAGCAACAAAATGCAAAGTCAATATAAATGCTTCCTTAATTAGTGCAAAGGATTTCAAGGGTTGTTTCTTAAATTAGAGCTATTTAACTTATATATAGTTATAATAAAACAAGTGAAAGTCATAATATCATTTTATATACAAACTCAGTAATTTATCAAAAATATTTCCTGGTCTAGAGATAAGAACATTGATTGGAATGAGGATAAAAGAAATATTTCTGAAAAAAAAAAACCTCCTCTTGCAATTTTCACTACTTTGTCTCACCCTGTTATTCACATAAAAATTCTTATCCCTTTAATCTACTATGCAAGACAGCATGCAAGCGTATCCTTTGGAAATGACAGTAATTGCTATATCATTTAGCTCTTAAAGAAGTTTCTTTTGTTTTCAAGTTAACAGATAAATTCTTCTTCTCTCTCTATAAAGTCCAGTCTGGTCTGAATTCTAGAATCATCTTGTATGGTTTTCTCATACTCTAAATTACCCTTCCACTGATATTTACTTCTTCCTGGACGATAGGTCATAACCTCCCATGGACTTCGTTTGATAATTTCCTGAAACAATTTCCTTCTTTCCCTCAGATCAGGTAACCTGTAGCCACCCTGAATTTCCTCAGAAAATACACCCTTGAACTGTCTTACTAATTTTATTTTGCTATTATGTTCTCTCAGAGTCATGCGGTTCTTCTTGCACTGTTTCTTAAGGTTTTGATGAATGGTGAGGTAACTTCTCCAATCAGAAAGGATGTATGAAAATAGAATATATTCTACTTTTCTATTATAAATTAAAATTCCAGTGTCCATAAATATTCCTGTGTATATTGGTATTTATTTAACACTTTTCACATAAAAATTCTATCCTCATCAATTAGCATACATATATTCACATAGATAACAAAAAATTCCTTTTAATGACATAATACATACTGCAGAGTTAGATAATTCTTGAATGTCCTGTAAAGATGTAATTCCCAGGGATTATTTTACTGCTGTAACCTAATTTTTGTCTCCACAGTACAAAAGAGGTGCTAACTTCAACACAATCACTATTTCACAACTATTACTCATTAATAATGTGAAATACAAATTAGGATCTATCATTTAATATATTTTAATTAATGAATGTGTCTTATAGTTTTATCTGTATATGAGTTTTGAATAGAGTGATGAAGTCATAGTATATTAAAAACAAAGGGTTGTAATGTTTAGCTTTAGATGGTGTATGCTCTGTAAAACAGAATGAGTAAGAGAGATCCTGTCTCAATGAAGTAAAAGGTGAGAAGCAATACTTCAAGGTTGTTCTCTGGATAAATATAAATATAAGGAGATAAATATAAGTAATTATGTAAAATATAATATATATTATGATATATATATACATATATATATCACATATATACTGACACAAAGTTTAGAGCAAGGAAAAATTTTAGAAAAACTTTTTAGGAGTTACATGACCAGAAGTAAGACAAAGAACAAGGCAATGAATATAAAAATCACAGGATGGATGATGACTTACATCTATAGATACCTTATATTGAGAAAAAGAGTTTCAGATGAATAAATGACAAGGATTTTGAGAAACAAATCAACATATATAAACACACATATTTTAAATGTTTATATACCAGCATATATATCTCTGTGTGTATGCATATATATGTGCATTATATAGACTTAATATATGTGTATGTAGAAGTACATATATGCATGTAATGTGAAACTATTTAGAGGGAAAAATACAAAGGGAGAAAAGAAAGAAAATATTTCAAATTGACTTACTCAACTCCCAATAACTATCTTTAATCTCCTTGTAGACACTAAGAAAGAGCTAAGCAACTATCGTAAACTTGACTAAAATTCACAGATATAGATTCAGATCTCATGCAATAAGAAAGGAGTTTGTGAAGTAGGTAGTCATTGAGTACCAAACTCATAGAACTTTGTAGATTAGAAAACACTGGAGAAGACAGAAGAGTTGAAAGAATACCTTCCTATTGTCCAATATTTCTAGTGCTGTGAATCCTTTCTAGGTAGGTCAAGTAAAAGGGTAATGTTCCAAAGAATTAGTTATGTCTCTCTCAATGTCTATCTCTGTCTCTATGTCAGGAATTATGAAAAGAAAATTCTCTCTCTCTCTTTCACACACACACGCACACGCACATGCACCCAGCAAAAACAAACCAGAACCAGACATTAAACTTTTTATATTGATTTAATGTCACTTAATAATACCTACTTACTGGACAATCTTAAATATATGATAAGATAAGTGAAATCTGAGTTCACAAATTCTCTAGTGTACAATAAGGACCCTTGAATGTAAAGCAACACAACAAAAATATAAATCAGGCTGAGACGGAACCCAGATGTTAAATGTGAAAAGCTGCTACCTATGCATGCTCAACCCTGGAGCAAGCACAGTTTACCCACAGAACACATTCGTACTGGACAACCTCATTGCCATTTTTCCTTAGTTTCCAGCTCTACGTATGAAGATGTTACTTCTCTTCATTGGAGTAAGATTACTCTCATTGACACATCCTACATTTGCAATTTGTTTTCATTAAGATGCCAAAGAAAGTGTCAAAAGAATTCTTTCCTATATAAGAATTTGTAGGTTAATTTTCAAAATTTAGAATGTGTAAAAAGCCTAAATTTAAATATTTAATATCGTTTTGCAAAGAAAAACTCACATGTGGAACTGAAATGCTGACAAACATCAAAATCATTGAAACTCAAAATCATTGCCTGGAACTTTGATTTTGAGAAAGTAGAGCAGACCCATTCTGAGAGTTTTATGATGATTTTATCTTAAAAAGAACAGTATGTTTGGAGAACCTGCTGAAGGTCATTATAGAGATTAAACACACAATATGACTAAATATATTAGATACTGGATGTTACCTTCCCATAGTCTTTGGCTTGTCATAGAAAGTGCTGTTTGGTTTTCATTAAACCAGAGTTGCAATATCTTAAAACACACACACACACACCACACACACACACACACACACACACACACACACACACTTTAATATAATAAGGAAAATAGTTTTTCTCCTTTTTCACAATGTTCCAAGAAATTGGTTGTTCTCCTCCTCCTCCTCCTCCTCCTCCTCCTCCTCCTCCTCCTCCTCCTCCTCTCTCCTCTTCCTCCTCCTTTTCCTCCTCCTTTCCTCCTCCTCCTCTTCTTCCTCCTGTTCCTCCTCCTTCTTCATTTCTTCCTTCCACCTTCTTTCTTCCTTTTCCAGTTCCTCCTCCTGCTCCTCATCCTCATCTTCTCCTCCTCCTCCTTCTCCTCCTCTCCCTTTCAATAACTTTCTCCTGTTGGGAAGAAGCTGTGAGGTCTATTCTTTGTTTTATGTTGTAGAAAAATGAATTTAAAAGGAAGTTGTGGGAGTTTACTACAAATTGGTCATGTTATTGTGGGGATGAGGCTTCAAAACCAGGTCAATAGTCCATCTGCACTCGTAGAGTACTGGGTTGTAAACTTTCAGTTAAAAAGCACATGTATTCATGGTACTATTTCCCTCCTTAGGATTCTTAGTGAAATTATTTTTCAGTCTTTCACTGTTGATACAAGTAATAAATCATATACTAAAATTAAAAAAAAAAGCAAATAAAAAATCTTCTACTGATGATGTAGATTCCCCTTGCCTATTTCTGTAAGAATCAGTTGTCTGTGGAAGAGGGCTTAAGTACTATCTGCTAAGCTCAGCAATAAATAAACCACTGGAGGCAAGTAAGTAGAAGAGTAATGGGAAAAAGCATAGTGACTGCTCAATGCAGAAAATTCAAGCAGGGTATGTTTTGTATTTTGTCGTAAAAGAGAAACATTCAAACATATTTTAAAAACATCCTTTCACATCCTCAGACTCAACTTACTTTACCCCATTTTGTTTGAGCACTGGTATTTTTTTTTATCAAAAATTTCTCATTGGTCACTGATAATGTTGCCTATAATATACTTATACCCCACTAGCAGTTTCTTTAGGGTTTTCATGCTTCTTCTCCCAGGAGATACTAACTTTCTCTATAGAGCTCTAAAGTGTTGATTGACATTTCTCTAATATTCTAGGCTATCAATGGCATCATACTTCAAGTTAATCCACATGCTTGCATCTCATTATTTTAGTTTATAGATTTTAAACTTAGAATTGTCTTTAACATTCAAACTTTCATATTTCTTTACTAATCAATCTTAAAATTTATATTTCCCGTTCTACATTGCCTTTTAATATTTTCTATTAATGTAACCCTCATAATCTTAATCATTTTATGTTATTTTTCATGAAAATATACCTGAGGCAAACAAAATAATTTTAATTAAATTTCCTCTGTATAATTACTACACTCATGAAATTGACATGACTGATTTGAACACTAATTCATCCTATGCAATCATAAAAACAACCCTTCACTTTTATTCATTTGAATTTTCTATTTTCATATCTGTTTCAAAGCTTCATTCTGATCCAAATTCTAATTGCACACAAATCTCACCTGTGATTACCAATCATAGTTTCCTATTGTTTAAGATGGAAGAAAAGTTGGCCAGGAAAGTGAAGAAGAAAGGAAGAGGAAGGAGATGGAGAAACCCTGAAATTTCATCGTGTTC
Organism: Mastomys natalensis; assembly: GCA_021653895.1. Lineage (NCBI taxonomy): Eukaryota > Metazoa > Chordata > Mammalia > Rodentia > Muridae > Mastomys > Mastomys natalensis. Next base: position 1,044,729 of record JAJTUV010001019.1, read on the forward strand.
TCACTTAAAGATTTTGCACACATCTGTCTATTCTCTTAGTTTATCTCTCATTCTAATAGCAACACAGATTTTTCTTACTATCAAGGACAAACTTTTCATTCACATATTTTATACCTCCTCTAGTATCCATGTTGTATCTTCAACAGTCATTAATTATTTCTGTATAATTAAAATTTCTTCCATTTTCACATGAAGTTTTTGTTCATGTAAGCAGATGATTTGTCCAATAAAACACCGACCAAACACTGTATCCTATATGTTCTAAAACCAATATTTTGAAAACGTGGTCTGTTTTATCTATTCCTATATTTTCACTCTCACTTATTTATAGGGTAATTCCAATACCCACCAATTTGTAGGACCAAAGCTTCTTTTTCCCAAAGCTCAGTCATTTGGGGAAGTCCATGTCCAAAGCTGGTAAGTGCTTTACTATCTCATCCATTTTATTAGTAGCCCATACTGACTCCTCTGCTTGGAAAGCAATAGTTACCCTTATTATTCCTCTGAAACTTAGGTTGGGTTTTTTTCAGATTCTGTTACAGTTATTGTTTTCTTTTTTTTAATCTTACGACACCCTACAATAAATCTTTAGTTAGTTCAATACATCCTAAGTTATTATGTGTCTTTGATTCTGTAAACAATTCCTCAGTCACACCACTCTTTCTCATATAAAAATATATATTCACATGTTAAAATATGCTGCATTTCATAAAGTAAAGGATATATAACCATGAAACACTGTTGCCTAGACATTGCATTCAAACTAGGAGCAGTCAAAGAGAAAGAGGGATTGTAATTCAGATTAAAATTGCAAAATACAAAATAAAAACAACTTGGCTAAATTAACAGATAGAGACTTAGGATGATATTTAAGTATTATCATCATCCCACTAATTACTTTTCTAATTACTTACTCAGAATTTTGTTTGGACATCTGTAAGAGGATAAAAACCATTATGTGTAATACTCAATTTACATGTCCCTCAAATATTATTCCTGTTCTAAGTTTCTTTTCTTCTGTAGTTTTAGTAAATTGTGTTTCCTGTGTATCACATACTTTTTTAAAAAAAAAAAAATCAAGATTGAAACTTTGAGTATTCCTTCAGGGAATTATCTCATTCAGCAAACTAATGAATTTTGCTGATCTTCCTCCCAATATTACGTTTTCTTTAGTTTACTGTTGACATTATAATAGAATTACATCACTTCCCTCTCTCTTTTCTCCCTCCAAACCCTCCTGTGTACTCCTTTATGCTCTCCTTCAAATCAATGGTCTATTATTTTTCACTATTTTTTCCATATATATGTATTAAATGTAACATGATGAATTCATATGATGTTATATATATGTTTTCAATAATGACTGTTTGGCATTGGGTAGCCAATTATTGTACTCTTCCCTGAGAAAGACTACCTCTTTTGCTAACAGCTTTTGTTAATTTCTCGCAGTTCTTTATGTACAGTTGAGGCAACATGAGTTTTTTTCCCATGATGTTTGGCATGTCTGTAGGTATCATCTTTATTTAGTTAATGTTTGGGAAGTCATATTGGTAAGAAATTACCCATGTAGGATATTAAGTAGGAGACAAAATGCCACAAATTTCTTGATCCTCTGGCTTTTACAATCTTTCTAATCATTCTTTCAGAGTATTCCCTGAGGCTTATGCACAGGAGTATCTTGTAGATATGTCCATTGATAATGGGTTCCACAGTTAAACACTTTGTTTAGTTATAGTTTTCTGTAATAGTTTCCTTATTCCCTTACAATCACATGACCACAAGCCTAACTAAAGATATATCCAACACTTATCTAAATAACTGCGATCATCTCTTAACTTGTTCCTTTGCCTCCAATCTTAAACATTACTGTGTTTTAAAAGAACATATTATTCTCATGCTTAGAAAGTTTTATTTTTCTTTGAGCATACTTAAAATAAAGTCTAACAAATTATTTTTTAAATGCGTTCCAAAGTAACTCATGGACCAGGTCATAGATTCTTTGCTAGCCTCGACACTTACAAATATAGAATGATGACACTTTTCCCACTTTTACTAAGTTGAAATTTGATAGAGCAAAAATAACAACAAATGTGTTAGCAAACTCAAATATACTTTGTTTTGTTTAGAAAGTTTAAGTATAACAAGAATAAACTCTGCCTAATATCATATATTACTTAATCACTTACATTTACCAAATTTTTAAATCATTACTAAAAATAATTTTTTAAAAATTCATCTTGATGTTATGTTACAATTTGATGTAAAATCATATGTTATCAGATTAATTTTTCACTCTCTTTGGAGCCTCACTTGACAAATGATCCATACAATATATAAATAATACACAAATGTAATAAATATTCTAGCTATGTGTGAGTGTATGTTTGTGTGGGTGTTTGTGTTTTCAATTTGCCATAAATTATTTGTAGTCAAAGGAAAAGTTATTTAATTGAATCATAGCAATAGAAATTTTTGGGATGAAGCTACTACCAGTTGTTGGAAAAACACTATATAATACTAGAAACCAGATAAAAAGAATTTTAATCAAAAGTTCTTCGGTGATTCAAAGGCTTTCCATTCAATCATTTTAATTCACAAGAGAACAAGTATACCTTTGATTGATTCTGGAGTTTAGACACCTGAGTCCAAGATGAGACAAAATCAATACTTGTGTTCTGGGCTTTTCTCGCTCATCCACTTATCATTACGAATTTTCTACTATTAGTATGCATTTGAATGTTCAATTACCTAGTTATATTTTTGCCTTTTAAAATTAGTTGAATGATTTCCAAATTTGAGTATGCAAATGAGGTACTATACCAAGTTGTATTAGGTAAATCAGGCTACTGTTGATTGAAGGCAATTAAGAAAACTTTAAGTATAACTTTTGCTCTGTAGATTATTAATTGATTCTTTCACTACTGTTCAAGTCTAGATAAGGGCACACAGACAAGGAAACAGTTCACTTAATCTTTGAAAGAGAAGAGGGGATTCTCTAGGTCACTTTCATATGCCAGGAACTTCAGAGGAAAGGAAAAATTGAAACTGAAAATCCTAGACAATAACTGGCATGCAGAGTTGTGAACATATCACTCTGTGTGTGTGTGTGTGTGTGTGTGTGTGTGTGTGTGTGTGTGTGTGTGTATGAAAGTGGCTAAGATGAAGGCTAAAATGCTATCTGTAGGTTCAAACTTGCAAAGAGTTCATAACATACACAGATGTTTTCTTGGAAAAGACATAATCCCTGGATTGAAAGCAAATGTCTTCTTTTTGACTTAGGTCCACATCATGGAATAAGACCAGTATTAGTTTTGAACTGATAAAATTAAACATTCATAGTAATTCTGATAGGTAAAACTCAGTCCCCTTTAATAATGACCATTTTCTCATGAAAATATAGCATGCAATATTGCCGTGACTTGATTATCAAATAAATAATAAAATCTACTTCAGTCTCTGTGCTTTTACAATATTATATACAGTTTATTTGAATTTTATACCATGGTAAGAGTAATACATAATTAATGTTAATCTGAAATTGTGTTATCATTTTAATGAAGTCTGTAGATCAGTCATTTTGCCTTGAGTTACCACTGAGATTCATGAATATCACATTTATTTGACCTTAGTTTCTACAATACCATTGAAACTTTGAAATCAACTCTGAGCTTAATTACATATGTCGAGTTTATGGTTGAGCCCAAAGTATGTCTTGTTTTAGGATTGTCATTTTCTGAGATGCTTTGGCATTTATGAAAAAGCAACAATTGTTTAAATGGGAAATTTTATTTTTCCCCCAGTTTTATAATCATACCAATATTTCAAGGTCAATGTACAAAAAGTTTATTTGAAACAACTAAATGCTAATGAACCCAATAATAAATTCAAATAGATTTTATTATGCAAAGGGAATAGCTATCTTAAATTTCAATGCTTCTAAGTATTACTCATTTATGTAATGCATTTAATTTTCTAATTTATTAATATTTTGATTAGAATCCTTTAAATGTTCTCAACAGGATGAATGAATAAACGTTAGACAAATTGATTATTGGGGAAAATTCTCTTTCAATCACTGATTCCAGATGAATCTGTAAACTTTAGGAAAGTGGAAAGTCTTTGAACAATGAGTATGACTTTTAATTATTTCATATAATCCCAATTATGTATACTACACTTTTACAGAGGAGAGCAAAGACTTTTCAAATAGTAATATAACAGAAATGAAAGATGTCCTCCATTTATTAATTGACTTTTTTCATTTAGATTACTAATAATCTAAAATTGCTTTTAACAAGCTCTCCTGATAAATTTCCATATAGAAAATGGCACCAAAGGAAGTACAAAGTAGTTAGAAATTGTTTGAGAACCTAAAATTCAAATAATTTTACTTTCATTGTCAAGTAAGATTTCTTTATTGCAAATCAAAGTAATTTCTTGGTTACTTTAATTGGTAGAATACATTCATTATCAGAAGTTTCTTTTCCAAGGGCATTATATAATATGATTGAAAAATGACTAATAGGTAACGTGTGAATGCTTAATTAGCTTGCCGCTGCCATCCCTGCCATTCTGTAGAAGGAAGTTTAAGTAAAAGCATTTTAATGAAGAAAACACTGTTTCTCCTAGTGGGCCCTGATTATTCCTCCTCCACTGCTTTTTCCATGGCTTCTTCTCACCCCTGCAGTTAATTAGAGGTACTTCAAATTTAATTGCCTTTTCAAGAGTTCTGAAACTCATCACTCTTCATGATTTTACACCGGAGCACTTAACTTTTCCCCACTTATTATCATTGATGACCTCTTTGACCCTTTCATATCTTTCTCCTTCCTTTATTGGCTTGAAGCCAGCATCATTTGACCCCATGAGAGACCTTTCACCTAGCTCAGTAAAAATTTACAAGTCATAGTTGAGTCTCAATCCCTCAACACTAATTAGCCTTGCTCTTTGCCTGGGTTGGCAAGCCTTGCCATATCTATAGCACTAATTATGAAGTAAAGCATTGCAATGTATTGATGGAGTTATTTAAATATTCTACTTTGTAGTTGATATCTAAGATGCTACTCTGGAGACAGAGAAGTTATTGTCCTTATTATTAATTGATATGACTTTCAGACTTATTTAATATCTAATTATATATGGGCATTTAACTTGATGAAAGGAGTACTAAAAAGTTGAAACTTATAGAATTCTGCTACTTCTTAATTCTGACAAAGAAACGAAAGAATTAAATTCTCTCCATATTTTTCACAGAGAAAGTTTTTATGAATAATGTCAAGCTATAACTCAAAGTAAACCTTAAATTGGAGGCAAGGATATTCACTGAAGCCACAACTTATAGGTTACTCTTATACAAACATGCTCACCCTTCACTCTGGCCTGTAGACATCTAATGGTCTCTTGAAGGCAAGATAAAAATTTGGTATATTCATGCCATGTTTATCTCTCTTCTTTGGTACTTTACTACTTTGGGTCAGATTTCTGTTTGATTTTACATGGAAAGAAGTTCATCATTTAAGCAGTGTTGTAGAGTTGGCTCTTCTTGGAAAAACACATAGAGACAAGTTTAACTTAGCTACATTGTGATTTGATGGTAATAGCCAATTATCAGGTTTACCATACCAAGTTCTGGACCATTAGAGATTCTATTCTTTCTAAAAGCCATCTTGAGTTAGAGAAACAGAAAATTTCCAACAAAAAGATCCACCAGTGGACGAATTTTTTCATGAGCATGAACAGTCAACAAGGGGAGCTAAATAGGCGACTCTTGTGAGGTCGACTTCCATGTAGCTTTGTAGAGTTGGTCCTGAGATAATGACCAAGCAGATCAGCAAGATCCCCTCCTGGTCAGCTTTCCTAATACTGCAAACCACAGGCCTACACAGCTCAAATCCTTACCTTCATCCATCTTATGTCATTAGTGCTCCAAGCTTGTACCTTGCAGGACAGTCACCTTTACCATGCCAACATTGCTGATCAACAGCATTTGGGGGCAGGTGAAAAAAAATCCAATTTTCGTAAGGAGGTCAAATTAGGAGTATTTGCCACAAATTCAAATAATGTACTTATTTAAAGAAGAAAGAATCCTGAACTTCATTTCTTGTAGGGATGTGCTGAATTAATATGGTGCTATTTACACTTCACTGTATGCACTACAAATAACAAAATCCAGCAGTTGTTTCTCTGAAAATAATTTTTGCAAGTGAATGAGAATGCTTATATGTGTGAGGAAACAGCTGACATACATTAATTGTTCTGATTCACTGAGGAGAAACAGATTCATGTGGTAAAAAATTATCTTCAGACATGAATGTAGTCAAACAGAATGCAAAGGTATTAATAAAAAATATGTAAAACAAGAACTATAAACTTTTAGTAAACATTTTGGGATAGATCTTTATTCTACAGTGTACCTGTCATAGCACTCATTTATTAAAATATTTAATAGCATGTACAAGACCTGCCAAGGCCAGACACTAAGAATCTTATAGCAAAGAGAAGTGATAGTCACAAAGATCAACAACTAACCTAGATGCTACTGCCAACTGTACCCTGCTGAGGAAGAATACAATCATTTTTTTTCAAGAGTGTAACCCCAGACAAATCCATCATGTTCCTCCATTGGAAGACTACACATTAAAGACTATTTGGGGAGCATAAAATGCTTTTGATGAGAAGAAAATAAAAAAAAAATTAGGTGGTGTGAGCAGATCTGAGAAGAACTGGGGAAAGGAGGATATGTATGATTAAAACCCTGTAGTCTCAGTCCCATCATAATTTCTTATGCTAATTCTTATAGTTCATAAAAATAATTAAAAATTGAAGAGATAATTTAGTAAAACATAATATATACATCCTTGTGATATTTATTTAAACTTTCTGCTAAATTATTCCTTATCTCTTAGAACAAATATTCCTCCTTTTATAGGGAGTTTAAATACATGATATATATTCATATAAATGTCATTTAGCATGTAGTAAGCAAAGAATGTATGTCTCATATTATTAGTCTCTGACAGAAGAAAAACTCCCTCATATTTTTCCAAACTAAACATGACACCTTTTTATAATACACCAATGTCATGTGCAAGGAGATGGTTGGAATCTGTGAGTTTCATGAAAGTTGAAAATCTGTACATTGATGAGCACACAGAAGCTACCAAGGACCAGGGTGCTGCCACAAGACCACCCATCATCATTGCAAAGCATGTTCAGAGAAATGCAATGAATCCATGCAGAAGTCTGCATGGGAGTGACATATAATATTTTCCAAAAATTGGCTGTATATTTATTTTTAATAAGCTACTGAACCAATCCATACAGTTCATTAAGGGCAATGAAGTGCCGTTATGAATATAGCTGCTTCTAGAGCCTTGTACCTAATTCAAATCATAACTCTACAGCTGATAAGCTTGGAGAAGATGAATAGTTATTTAATTTTTTTTCTACCTTAGTTTCTTGGTCTTAAGCAGGAATAACATAAGTAATGTCTTTATATGTTTTATGCATTAAATAATTTACAGGTTTAGAAGTTGTCTATAATTTTAATCTGGTAACTAGCAAAATAGTTGCCTTAATTCTTATAACAAGAACAACCTGATAAAAATCAAAAAGGTTTTAGAAGCCACCAGAAAACTAAAGATGAAGCTTCCAACCTCAAGAAACAGAAGAGAGTTCCAGACCAGAGGAGAAGCTATCAGTAGCTGGAAGAAGCATAAAAATGAAATGAGTTTTTAAATAAATAAAAAAGTCATTGATTTAATGAAAAGCTGCTGGTCAATGACAAGCATTTTTTTTTTTCTAGACTATACAATGTGTTCCACTCTGTGGATTACCCTTCAGATAGAAAGGATGTAAATAGCCAAGAATGAAAAGAAGAGATTAAGAAGATAAACAGACTATTTGGAATTATCCAGAATGCCAGTCACATTTAATAGTACAGGCTACATTTGGCCCCTGTTTCATCTGACGTAAAGATATTTGGTTAAAGATATTTCTTTAACCCGTCACTCTACAGAGGGCAAGAATAAAACTTTCACCTCTACTATCCTAGGCAAAGTCTTTCAGTTGAAGCACTGAAACTCAATCCTAAGATTAGAGAGTGCTTACCTTAAACTAGTTGGCATGCATATTGCAACATGGTCTTATGTATACCAGTGAGCTTCTTTTTTTTTTTTTTTTTTTTTTTTTTTTTTTAAAAAAGCATTTATTAGAAAACTTGTTTACAGTTTCAGAGGGTGAGTACATGAACATCATGGCTGGGATTAAGAGAGCAAACAAGCAGTCATGGAAGCAGTAGCTGAGAGCTTATATCTTATCCACAGTAAGAGGGGGGGCAGACAGAGAGACTGAGAGACAGAGATAGATAGAGAGACAGAGAGAAAGAGACAGACAGACATAAACACAGTGTGCGTGCATGTGTGTGCGTGCGCGCGCACACCCACACATACACACATACATACATACACACACATAAACTCAGAGACAGAGACAGAGAGAGAGAGAGAGAGACAGCGACACAGAGAGAGAGAGACAGAGAGATTGAGACTTGAGACTTGGCATGGTAAGGACTTTTGAAACCTCAAAACCCACCCCAAATGACATTTCCTCCAACAAGGACACACCTCCTAATTCTTCCTTAAGCAGATCCCCAACTAGGAACCAAACATGAATTTAGAGGCACAAACTGTGGCTGAAATGAATAATTCTTAGGTTAACTTAAAATAAAACAGTGAGGATTTGAAATTCTTGCTAGACCAAGTATAATTATTAAATTCAACTTAACACTTAGAAATATTTCCTTAAAACTCTGCATTAGAAGATTTTTGCTCCAGTTCCCATTATTAGATCTATAATGTGGAAAGGCGATTAAAGTTTGTAATAGACATTTCAGAAAGACAAAATAACCCTCAAAGACAGAGAAAACACTGTATTATGCATGGATGCAGACATGATGTCTACCCTGGAATTATCCAGCTAGACAATGAAAAAGCCATTAACAGATTAAGAACTAAAACTTAACGTGATCCACGAATAAGGAGTAAGAAACGTGTGAAATTTTAAATTTTATATGGGAAGTACCTGCTCCATTTTATGTAAATATGTCCTACATGGAGCTGGTGAGATGATTTGTCTATTAAAGCTGCATGTCACCAAGCCTAAGAAACTGAATTCAGTCTCCAGGACTCACAATGTGGAAGATTAGAATTGCCCTCCACAAATGTATGCTAACATGTATATGTATGCCATAAACCCCACATATTGTTATAAACACTGAAATACTCATGCAAAATGAATTAATATAATTAAAAAGTTAAACTACTGGGGCTATCAGGAGTAGTTGACGGAAGATTTTAGGGTAATATATGAGGAGTAAAGACAGATTTAAGATTTTTTTCTTCAAAACTGGAAAGCACTATCCATTTCTAGAAAGTTATCTATAATAGAGGAAATTATAGTTATTAATATACAGTTTAAAGCGTAAACAATTTTAATTGATAAAAATCAAATATATAAACAAGTCCTTATAGTTAATTGTGAATAAATATCTACTTTAGTTATATTATGATTGCTTTTTATCACATAACAATGAGCATGTTCAAGTGTCAGAAAAGGAAATTAGTATTCATATGCTAATTAATAATTGCATGTAATAGTAGAGATGAACATGTTATACATGCATATGCTATTGTTTATTATTACATAGGGTTTTATAAATCCATAAAGAAGAGTAAAAATTCTGGAAGTGCACTGCAAGTTTGTTGAGTGGTTTATATCTAGTCAATGGTTTTAAGATAAACCTGTGAATTAAAATTAATGTCTCCATTTTACAGGGAAAAATTTTTTAAAACTTTCTTTTCTGTAGGTTCTGAAAATGATCTTTCATGCTCACTTTCACTTCCTACTGACTTGCTTGGCATGGATTTAAATCTTTGATTCTTTTCCTTTCCATTTTCTTACAATAAGATTTTCTCATAATTAAAGTAATGTATTTCTAGATCATACTCTTTATAGTAGACACATATATGTTATAAAGGATAAGAATACATCTGAGGAATTATATATAATATTTTCTAACAAACCCTAAACTATTTCAAAGTTAATTGGTATATGTTAAGTGAGCATCTGTTAAACTTTATGAAGGGCAGCATCATACAATTCTGTCTTGATTTTTCCTCAATAATGATCACTTTTATCTAAACTGGAAAGTCCGATAATTAATATTTTACATGTTACTTAAAATTTTCACTTTTCTATTGGTATCAGTAGATACCATAATAAAGGAAAACCCACTAACACAGTTCACCATGCAACCAAAGATTAAAATAAACCCATGGTCATCTTATTAGATGCTGAAAAAGTCATTGACAAAATCTAACACCCTTTTATGTTAGAAGTCTTGGAGAGATCAGGATAAAAGACACACACTTAAACACAATAAAGGCAATATACATCAAGCCTATTACTAGCCAACATCAGATTAAATGGAGAGAAACTTAAAGCATTTCCCCTAAAATCAGGTAAAAGACAAGGCTTTTCACACTCTCTCCTTATCTCTTCAATGTTGTACTTGAAGTCCTAGATAGAGCAGGAAGAAAACTAAAGGAGACCAAGAGAATAAAATTTGAAAAGAAGAACGTCAAAGTATAACTATTTGCAGATGATATGATAGTATACATAAGTGACCCCAAAATTTCTACCACAGAACTCCTACAGCTGACAAATACCTTCAACAAAGTGGATGGATGCAAAACTCAAAAAGAAAAAGTCAGTAGCCCTCTTTTCTACAAATGCTAAGTGGGCCAATGAAGAAATTAGGGAAACCACACCCTGTATAATAAGTACAAATAATATAAAGTATCTTGGTGTAACTCTAGCCAAGCAAGTGAGAGATCTGTAAGACAAGAACTTCAAGTCTTGGAAGAAAGAAATTGAAGAAGGTATCTGAAGATGGAAAACTCTCCCATGTTCATGGATTTGTAGGATTAAGACAGTGAAAATGCCCTTCTCAACAAAGGCATCTAAAGATTGAATGCAATCTCCATTAAAATTTCAATACAACGATTTACAGAGCTTGAAAGAGCAAGTCTTAAAGTCATATGAAAAAAACAAAACAAAAAAACAGGATAGCAAAGACAATTCTGTATAATAAAAGAACTGCTATAGGTATCACTATCACTAAGTTCAAGCTGTACAACAGAGAAGAGTAATAAAAACTGAATGGTATTGGTAAAGAAGAACTGACAAGTTGATCAATGGAATCAAATTGAAGAGCCTGAAATAAATGCACACAACAATGGACACTTGATTTTTGACAAGGAAGCCAAAACCAAAGGATGGGGGGGGGCATCTTTAACAAATGGTGCTGGTCTAATTGGATATCTGCAGGTAGAAGATTGCAAAGATTTGAACATAAAACTGGAAGCACTAAATCTAATAGATGAGAAAGTGGGAAACAGTCTTGGACAAATTGGTGGAGGAGACAACCTCCTGAACAGAACATCCTAGTATGTGTGGGAAAAACATGATAGTTATCTATTTGATAAGTGATAAAAGGAAACCTCCCGGCTAGATAAATTAGGGCCCCTGCTGGACTCCCCTCTCCACACACTCCCTCCCCTACTTCTCATATATACAGCAGGCAACTACAAGGTAGAGGTAGTGCTTCTTCAGACTCTCATGCCCGCTCAGGGAAGTGCTCAGGAGCTATCCTCTGAACTGAGTCCTTTCTTGGCCTTGTCTGTGGTGCTTGCACTTCTCTGGGCTCCTCACATTATCCTTCATCTATCTCCATGCAGATGTGTGAATCTATTGAGTCACAAAGTAGTCAACATCTAGAATTTCAGAGGATTTCAATCTGTTTTCTGTTTAAGGTAAAATCCAAATTTGTATTTTCAAATGAATATGTACTATAAGGGAGGATCTGTGTGTCTAACTTTTGGATCATCTAAAAATGTACTCATGTGCATGCACCTGTGTGTGCATGTTTACACAGACATATTCTTTTCTCATTCCTCACAACAAAAATGGGAAACAAGGAAACCCCTTTTCTTTTCTCTTTCTTTTTGGGCTATTTTAGCGATTAGATTACCTGTCTACTTGTATTGTCTAGGTAACTATTTTCTATAAATAATTTTAACTGTCTTTGTTTCATCATGTTGTATGGTTTTGATTTACCTAGCTAAAGAGTCTTACCTGGTAGGCACAAGAGAAAAAAAGAGAACCAGGAAAAGGTTTTCCCTGCCTCTCAGCCACAATAATGTTGTCAGGTGTGGTCGACTCTTCTGTAAGCCGAGATGCCCAGGTGGCTGAAACAGGAGGATTACAAGTGCGAGAACTACTTGAAACATAGAGTAAACTCAAGAAGATCCTTGGCAATTTGTGGAGAACTTATCTCCTAATGTAATGTAACAGGAGGCCTGTGGATACAACTCTGAATACAGCAGTGGATGCTGCTCAATACTCAGTGGACAGGGCTCACCTGTTTACCTAGCATGCATGAAGCCTGCATTTGTTTCCAATACCAAGTAAAAAGATGAGTGTGGATGGACACTGTACTTTATGTTGGTCATTTTCAAAATGGAGAGAAAGTGCAAAGTAGCTGATTTTGAAAGACACCTTTGATTGATGTTCATGAATCAATTGCATTTACAGTTGGCATCGCACATTCTTTCTATTCCTTTGCCTTATCTCCTCAGTTTGGAACCTACACACACTCAAGAATGATAGATCTCACTGCTGGAGACTGTCTTCACAAGCATAAGGTTCAGGGAATGTTTGTTAAGAGATTGAAAACAAAGGTGCTTCATACCTGTATAACTCAGAGGAATGGATTCAATCATTCATTGGTACAACAAAAATATTTCTTAGCGGTTCCCAGGAAGGACAAAAGGAAATGTACTTGGATGAAGCTAACACCAATGAAATGTTTCCCTATTTCTTAAATGCAGGATAAATACAAGGAATTTTATACTCAACATTGTCTTAGGGTTTCCATTGTTGTGGAGAGACACATGACTGAGGTAACTCTTAAAAGGGACAACATTTCATTGGGGCTGGCTTACAATCTATTATCATCAACACGAAGTATGGCAGAGTCCTGACAAACATAGTGTTAGAGAGGAGCCAAGAGTTCTACATCTTGTTCTGAAGGCAAACAGGAGAAAACTAGCTTCCAGGCAGGTAGGAGAAGGATCTTAAAACACACACCTAAAGTGACACACTTCAATGAAGCTACACCTTCCTAGTCCTGCCACTCCATGGGCCAAGCATATTCAAACCATCACAAACATTATAATCAGTTATTCTTAATAATTATCAATGAAATGGGAAGTGAATGTAAATTAGAGGAAAATTAAGATGATTCTGTACAATACAGAAAGAAGTGATAAGGTCACCAGGCAACTAACAGAATAATGACATCGGAGTTAACTATGTCTGCAGTGCAGACCTTGCACCCAGAGGGCTATTGTTTTCCCTGCAGGGACAAGAGGCAGCCACTCACATTGTGTTTATAGTCAGAAAACAGGGAATGGTTAATGTTAGTTCTCAGTTCATTTCCTTGTTTGTATTTCGTTGAGAGTCTACTCCTTAGAATGGAGCTGCTCATAGAATGAGTCTCCTCTTCTTTGCTCAACCGGGAGCATTCTCATGGACTAAGCCTGAAAATGGTGTCCTCTAAATCCTGTTAAGTTACAGACCTTAGAAAACCATCATAGAAGCTGAGTCAAAAAAGTGGGAATATAGCTATTTGAGCATAGAAGGGAGAACAAACGACTCATGGGAGGTAGAGAGGGAGAGGGACTTGGGTGGGGTAGGGGAATGAGAGAAGGGTGCAGGGTCAGGGGTGGAAAATGACAGGAGAGAGGCCCAGAGATCTAAGAGAATGAATGGAAATCTGCAGCTGCTCAGTGTTGGGGCATGGGGGAAATGTCTAGGCAGTCTCTGAGATCTGAAATGAAGGAAGCTCCCACGAGTCAAGGCAGGGAACCTTAGCCTAGATGCCTAAGAGTGGGAATATGTATCCTGAATAGGCTACCTCCTGTAGGCAGGCAGGGCCGGCCCCCAGCGGAGGAAGAAGGACACTAATCTACCCACAAAACTTTCAACACAAAATTCGTCCTGAAACATTAATGAGTTATTTTAGAGTATCCTTGTTGAAAACAGAATTTTCAATAACTGTTTCATAATGTTTTGTTTTGTTAGTCCTTAAGGCTGATACTATAAGATGAAGATAATATTACTTCAAAATAAGTTCAAAGCATTTATTTTACAACTTTAGGCTTTTATAAATTTCAGAATAAAAAAGAACCAAAAGTTACAAAGCAGTCACTCTTCAGAATACACTGTGTAGCAGGAAGAGTATGTTTTAGTCAGCTGGAATGATCTCAGAAAGTTCTTGCTCTGACAACCAGTCTCTGCCAGCTTGCCACATTGTTACCTGCTAAAGTTTCATTGTTTTGACAAGAATTCAAACCTACTTAATTATGTATTTCTATTTTTTGTTTATATGTCTTATTTAAAAGGGCCAGTATATTTATGAATAAAATGTATGGCCCACTTCTACTGTTTTAGCTATAAATGGAAAAGTCTTTTAAAAATGGCAGATGTTAATTTAAAAACAATGTATGCAAATTAAGTTTGCTGCTGCTGGTCTGATGGAACTTCCACAAGTTTTTTTTTTAGTCCTGATTGAAAACATTTATGTCAAAATTCTGGAATGTATCTTCAGCCAAGTATTCTATCTACTTACATATATTTATAACCTGTAAAAAGTAAAACAAAGAATGTGTAAATGTTGTGAGCAAGATAGCTTTGCTCATAATACCTGATGTTTACCAAAAGAGTAAGTGATAAACAAGTTGAATCAAAAAACAATCTTCCTATCTAAAAGTCATGCAAGGACAAAGGTAGAGCAGACTGAAGGAATGGCCAACCAATAACTGGCTCAACATATCTCTCGGGTAAGCACCATTCCCTGACATTATGAATGATACTCCATTATGCTTAGAGACAGTAGCCTACCACAAGGGTCCTCTGAGAGGCTCTATCTGGTAACTGACTGAAACAGGTACCCACAGTAAAGATTGAATGGAGGTCGGGACCTTTATGGAAGAGTTCAGGGAAAGTTTGAAGGCCCTGAAAGGGATAAAAACCCCATAAGAAGACCAACAGTGCCAACTAATCTGGATCCTTGGGAGCTCTCAGAGACTGAGTCACCAACCAAAGAGCATAAACAAGCTGTATTGAGTACCCTGGCACATATGTAGCAGAGAGTTGCCTTATTCTGCCTCAGTGGGTGAGGATTTGCATAATTCTACAGAGACTGGATGTGCCAGATTGGGAGGATACCCATGGGGACCACATCTTCTCAGTGTCAAAGGGATGGGAAAATGGACTCTGTGAGAAGGGGACTGGGACAGGAGCCAGCATTTTGGATGTAAAGAAATAACAAAGAAATAAACATATACTATCTAGAAATCATCTTGTTTAAAACTGGGACAAATGTTGAGAATTTTCTTAATGGAAATACTAAATAAATAGATTTTTTATTATATTTTTTATTGTTGTTGTCATACTTGAAATCAGTGATAATTACTTAGTTATTTATTTATCTATCACTAATTAGGGTATGTTTTCTAAAAACCCTGTTTAAAACAAATATCCACTTGGAATGTCAAGTAACTCTAACATGGTTTCTCTTATATTATTGTTTGTCATTTTTACCAGCAGACATTTTCCTCAGTGAGCTGATCTTATTTTTGATAGAACTGGACTTGGGAGTAGATTAAGCCTGAGGCATGCTTGAAAAACACCTAAGTAAGACTCTTTTTTAAAAAGACTTACTGAAATCTCCATGCATCCAGATGTTAAATCTTCACACTTGGTGTTTGGAAATTTAATATAATTTTAAAATATGTGCATATTTTAATGTCTGAAGTCTAGAAATTGCTACTTTGGACATAAATATGTTTCTGCAGTTTTGATCCATGTTCTTGAAAAAACTGGTAGGCAAAGTATTCTATACGTAAAACAACAAAAATAAAAACAAACATAAAACAAAAAAGCAATTTTGGAAAATCTCTGTAATGGACTGATATGATAGTTCATTCGAAGGGTAAAATACTTGATGTGAGAGCATGAGTACCTGAGTTTGGATTTCAACACCTGAATAAGAAGGTAGGTATAAATGCAAGTAACGTGCAGCTTTCGTTTTTAGAGACAAGTATGTCCCAGGAGCTCACTAGTCAGCTCTTCCAGCCCAAACAACAACACAGATCCCGTTCAATACTCTAGCTAAAAATTATGGTAGAGAAGTGTTGAGGGAGATGCTAGAAAACACAAGTTAACACCATAAACACACAGACACACACACACACACACACACACACACACACACACACACACACACCCCAACACAAACACACATAAATCATGGCATGTATTTTTCATTATTCTTTCTTCATACATTGAAATAAAAAGATTTAGGCATGTTTATCTTAGAATACATCTCTGCTACCTTTTGTATTTGTCATTTTATGTTTCATTGCCTCAATAATTCTTCAGTATCTTATGGACTCTCTCTCTCTCTCTCTCTCTCTCTCTCTCTCTCTCTCTCTCTCTCTCTCTGTGTGTGTGTGTGTGTGTGTGTGTGTGTGTGTGTGTGTGTGTGTAGTGGGAGATATTTAAATCTCCAACCTGAATAGGACTGGTCAATGAAAACACAGCTCAGTAATTATGAATATATGCTGTAAGCCTAGATTGGGCAGATACCCCTACACTACTCTGTTCCCCAGCTATGAGAACTTATTACTTGAGGATTTTCCAGACCATGCCTTTGTCCTTCTACCTCCTGCTTCCCAGTCGTCCTGTCCTTTGTCCTCTGTCATATTCTCTCTCCTCTCTTCTCCCCAGTTGTCCTCACTCTCTTCTCTCACCAGTCGTTGTAGTCTCTGTCATCTTCCTTCTCTATTGTCTTCCTCCAGTCGTCCTCCAGTCATCCTTCCTCCTGCTCTCTTCCCACCAACCTTTATATCTCCACCTCCCCTTCTTCTGCCCAATCACTGGCTCCAGCCTTTAGTTTACAAATTAAGATGGGCAGAAGGTTCACTAGAAATCACCTGTGTAATGACTCACACCTCCTCTGCAGCCCTTCACAGGAAAGGGGATTAGTATCAACATACAAGGCCTGAGCTATCCACAACATGTGTGTATATGTTTACCAGACTAGATATATTTAGTAAGAGGACAGGGCACAACCTGAGAGGGAAAGGAAGGAAGACAGAGGCTTAGTATAATTATTAACAGTGAGGAAGTCTTTGGTGATGCATATATATATATATTATATATATATATATATATAATATATATATATATATATTCTAATTGGTATATGTATGTGTACCAATTGGTATATGGTATACCAATAAGAATAATGGAGGCCTGCCCTTTTCTGGAGGAGGAGTGGATTGGAGGGGCAGAGGTGAGGTAGTCAGGGGGGATTGAGAAGAAAGGAGTTAGGAAAAATTACTTTCAGGATGTTAATAAAATGATTTATATATAAAAAACAAAAACAAAGAAAGATGAAGAAATGACAACACTGTTAAACAGGAATACAGTGCAAATTATCCAGTTTAAAAATGGAAAATGTTTACTAACAATGCAGTTTGTATTCCAATGTATGTAGGCATGCTTAGTTTCAAAACTGATATCTATTGCTTAGTTTGAAAACTGATGTCTATTTCCTACTGAGCACAATTGACTACCATTGTATTTCTAATGATTGCTAAATATTAGCTGTCTGTGGATAGCAGAACATAGACCCACTCTGGCATGGCATAATCACCACCCCTCTCTGATATGGCCAGTTTTGTGTTTAACAAGGGCTGAGCCCTAAGTAAACATTAGATGTGCAGAGACTGAGAAACTGGACCTTGCTATTAGAAGTTTGTCTTTCAGGTATCTTAAAGGAAAAAATGAGAAATACTCAAATAACCCTGATTCAGTTGGAAATCCCAAAGGCCTCCTAAATATTGGTGTGAAGTTGAACCATAAAACAAGTCTTCTAAAAGCCCAGTGCAAATAAAATCTACCTTCTAGTAAATTAAGATGATTTATGAATGTTCTACATGCTCCTTAGAAACTGAGTCAGTACTTTCCAGAGATGAGCTAAAGTAGGTTTTTCTTTAGCTAAAGAGAAAATGCAATTCAGTTCAGATATAACAGGTTTCAACCAATAGTGTTGGAACAAATGGGCATCAATGCCTAAAGAGGTCATGATTACACAGAGAAGAATGAACAAGGTCCACTGGGGTAGTTTAGACATGTAGAGTTCATTTGAATGTGGACATAAGGTGAAATTCAATCTACAACAAGGTGGGCCCATGTCCAAGCTAACGATTAGGGAGATTGCATCAGTGATGACCAACTTGCTTTAACCATTATACCATTCTAATCCAAAATGCATACAACAGAGAGACTTTCCTGAACCTCTGAAGAATGTGAAGTATGCTGGTAAGAGATAAGTGTTATAGTAAATATTTAATCTCAATTTTGGTTCTCTATCTGCTTTTTATTATTCAGTTCTTAGATAAAAGACACTAAACTTTTATATTTATAATAAGCCATAGTAGCACTAGAGTTGGGCAGCTATCAGTCTTCTATGCTAATGTGTCAACTTTCCTGTCAATAACCCCATATGTGACTTGTCTTGTTCTACCTGGGTTTCTCTTACTCCTACTGGCCATCCCTCATAGCCAGTTCTCACAATCCCTTAACCCATGGTATCTTCTTCTCTCTGCCATCTCTCTAGTCTCCCTTATGGTCCTGCCTCAGACCCCCAGCCTGGGAACCAAATACCGCCTACCTCTCTTCTGCCCAGCTACAGACTGTAGGCATCTTTATTCAACCAATAGTTTTAAATTAAGGAGCAAGGTTACATAGCATCACTTGGTGTAGGTGAAGATTTCCTCATCCCAGGAGACAACCAGACCTTGGATTGTGGTCCCATTTAGGATTATAATACATAACAACAGAACAAATCTTAACATATGAATACTCCCTTAGATTTCCACTATGATTGTGGGAAAAAGTCCCAATAACAATAATAATATAGAACATTGAGCTGCCCTCATACTTAATTGGAAAGCTTATAATATTTGAATCTACCCACTTTCTAATAATCACAACCATCAGCATCTACTTGTTATTATAAATGATCCCATTAATGTATGTGATTAAAACCCCTACCTCACCTTAGGGATATTATCTCGTTAATTACTTCAGCTTCATAGTTAAATCTTCATTTTTTTCCCACCACTATTACCTTCCTTAGCATATACGAACAAGTACAAAGTCCCATTATAATTTCAAATGATATTAACAGGAACCCCTACTGGCTAGCTACCAAGAGGTTTTATGAAATTCTTTCCTCATTTAATGTACATCTTTAATCTTGCTGGTAACATTTGAAACATATTTTAGCTTGTAAGGCAGTGTGCCAGGCCTTGTGCATGAACATCCACACATGAGACACAATTTTCTCAGTAGATTGTCTATTCAGAGTCACCCTTGTGTACATCTTGTTGCAGTTTTTTCTCCTAACTTATCAGTCACATAGACCCAATAAATGGAATTTTAAACTTAGTAATATTCAAAATGTCAAGTATACAAAAAGTACTGGTGTACTTTACAAAATGACACTACTTTTGAAAAATTGACTGCCAGAGAATTACTTTCATGCAATAGAAATATTTCTTTTATTTAGAATAAATTTTCTTTAGCCCTTTTCTCTTAACCACAGCACTGGTTTATGGCTTTCAAATCCAGTAAATTGTTATGACTTGACATGTTCAATCTGGGCTGCTTTTAACTCCAGTTGGCCAAAGCTCATGGCCACATTTTCATAATTCACCTACATCTTGGAGTCTCTCCTCTTTCTACCTTCTTCATTCTTCTTGTGGCCTTATGCCTCTGCCTCTAAGTCTGGAACCAAAAACCTCACTATTCTGCCCAGCTATAGGCTATAAAGATAGTTATTCATCAATCAGGGTTAACTTTGGGAGAAGGTTACATAAAATCACTTGGTTCTACATGTTGTTTCTCTCATACTTAGGGTCAACCAGATCTTGGGGTAGTACTTAGCATTTCAATACATAGCAAAAGACCAAACCTCAATGACTATCTGTCAATTAGTTGTTCTGAACTACAACATAAACTTTTGCCTAGTTATCTTAGTAGATTCAAGAAAGGTATGCTATAGACAGTCAGTTTTCACTAGTTCTGTGCTGTAGACAACATCTAGATCACGCTATAAGATCAGGTCATTAAAACTCTGTCATGCACTTTTTCAAGGTTTTGGCTTCACATGAGCTATTTTCTCCTTCTTATATTTATTTCCTTTAAAAAAAAAGATGTTTTTCTTCACTGATGAAGTACATCAGAATTTATTATTCTTATTGGACACGGTTGGCCTTCAGTCTGAATGCAAGTTTCCACCACTTCTTTTGTACAGGGGAGAATTCTTTTCCATGTAATTTAGCCAAAATATCCAATGCTTGCCTCATAAATACAATGTCTCTCTGAAATCTTTGTTACTGCAAAAACCAAAAGTTAATGCAAAAGTATTCTCTAGATAGTTAGATCTATAATTTCCATGACAGACAAACAATTAGGGGAACACCAGTAGGTTATCAATACCTCAAACTACATGAATGACAAAGTTAAAAAACAAAGCTGTGGCTACATTTCCTTTTAAATAGTATATTTAAAAACAATGCAGCTAAGCAGAACCATTCTAGCTTTATGGACTTTGTACAGAAGTCCATCGGAACTCTTAAGCATTCTAACAGGTTTTTTTTTTTTTTTTTTTTTGATGTGAATAGCTTCTTTTAGGAGTGAGCTTTTAAAAGTTGGTCTGCATTCTGTTTGAAGCGTTCTTTTGATTATGGGTGAAGGAAGAAGTACTGAAGCTTTCAGTAAATGGCATCATGTGCTAAGACAGCACTGTGGCCCAGAAATGTCATTTCTAAAAGAATAACTGACCTTACCAAAGATTTAAGAAATATTATGGCTTTTAAGAAATGAAATCCATTCAAGGCCCAGACTGTCATAACAGCATACAGAAGAATGAGAAGGGAATTCATCATAATATTAGTTGAGGAAGCATTTTGTTTTCTTTAACAGATGGTCTCTAGTGTAGGCTGACCTTGAGATATCTACAAGTAACAGTAGAGTGTCTTTGACTTTTTTTTTTCATAGCCTCCAAGTGCTGTGTTATGTCCTTTGTGTGGTATTATGGATCAAACTCTCATGCTTACTGGGTAAGCTTTCTACCAATTGAACTACATCCCCAGAACGTTTATTGATGTCTATTCAATTACATAAACAGCAAGCAAAAGAATTATTAAATACTGTTTTACATAATTTAAAAATCATATATATAAAATTTTACTTATTTGCCTAGTCACCTATGCCCTAACTGGAGCTGCATTTCCATAAGATTGATTGGCTTAAAGCAGGCAGAGAACAATGACAGAAATGAAACTCTTTGTGGTGGTCCACATTTGAAATTAGCTCACAATTCCTTACTATCTGACTACATAGTGAGGTACAGTCTCAAATTAACAAGACACGTATGAAGCGCAAAAGTAAAAGACAGAAAGGAAAATAAAAACAAAACCAACAAAACACCCAAGAAACAAGCAATAGTAATAAAAGAAGTGTAAATGCAAAATGAGAGCTAAATTTAATAGCTTCCATACAAAGAAAAATAAGAAATTAAGACAGCTAGAAACCATGGGGGCACTCTAGGCTGCAAAGCAGGGGGAATTATTCTGCAAGTGCAAAAGATAATTCAGAGAGTAGGGCAGTGGAGACAGCATGCTCTAGGTAAAATCTGTTCGGAAAGCACTTGGGAGAGTAGAAGGAATTAATAAGAAAATATAATGTTTTTCTAACAACACAAACATTTTTCTAATTCTAAACATAGAATGAAGGATATGCACTTATATTATCTAGCAAATGATTTATGAATAATATGGCATTAATTATGTTATTTAGGCAGTCATAACCCACCTTTAGCTTTCTTGCATGGATAGTCTTCCTGTAGTGCCTCTCCCATGTTTCCATACAGTATGTAATGCTATTTTCTGCTGTAAACTCTCGATCTTGTAGTGAGTAACTGTAAAGGCTTACAGATATAAATATTTATCACCTGATCTTTTCAGAAAAAGCAAAACGACTACATTCTATTGCTGAATAAGAGATCGACAAATGACTTTAGCTTTACACTTTACTCCCGGCCCACATCTGTTAAAAACTTTTGGAGATAATGCCACACAACTCAAGATGATGGAATTTTGCTTATGGAAGATATTTCCAATATATTCAATGTAGTGATAGACAAAGGACTATGGTTCTCCTTGGAAGTCTTTGAAGCTTCTGGTTACAAATCTTACACACTTTATTCACAATCTTATCTCCAGAATGAGGTTCAGAGCTACCCTACAGTGATGAGTATGACAAGAGTTAGAGAGCTCCTGATGTATGGAAAGGCAGGAGGAGTAACTCCATAAACTTTACATAGAAACAAATGATTGATACCTTCCTTTCTTGCTCCTAAAAGTGGCATCTGAATTATTTTCAAATGATACATTTTCAATGAAAGGCAGTGTTGAAGTTCCTCATGTTATGTTTTATTTAATTTTGAATTTAAGATAGCATTTACATTTTATATATTCATTTATATGTTATATTTAAATAACAAGGAAAGGTTATGTTTTTCACAAGCATTCATTTGTAACTTTTATCAGAAAATTAGTTGGTTGGCTATTATGGGGTATTATGGGTTATTTTAATTAGTTTATTCATTCAATTTATATCCCAATATCAATATTCCCTCCTCCCAATACTGGCTCACACAGATCCTCCTGCCCCGTCATCCTCTCCCTTTCTCCTCTGAGAAAGGGAAATCCCGGCCAGGTATCACTACCTCCCATCCCCCACACACCTTGGAACATCAAGTCACTGAAGGACTAGTGACACCCCCACTACATCTCATTGAGGCCAGACAAAAGGTTCAATTAGGGAAACACAATCAATAGGCAGGCCTCAGATTCAGGGACAGTCCCCACTCCTGTTGTTAGTGGACTTGCATGAAGTCTAAACTACACATCTGTTACATATATGTAGGAGGACTAGTTTCAGCTCATGTTCTTTCTTTGGTTGGTGGGTCAGTCACTGGGAGCCCCAAAGGTCTAGGTTAGTTAACTGTTGTTCTTCTTGTGGAGTCCCTGTCCTTTTGGGGTCCCTCAATCCTTCTAATTTTTCAACAGACTCCTGAGCTTCATCTAATGTTTGGCTGTGGATCACGACATCTGTTTTGATTGGTTGCTCTGTGGAGCCTTCTTGAAGACAGTTATGCTAGATTCCTGTCTGTAGCATAACAAAGTATCATTAGTAATGTCAGGGATTGGTTCTTGTCCATGGGTTGGGTCTCAATTATGGCCAGTCATTGGTTTGTCATTCAGTCCATCTCTACACTGAATTTGTCCCTGAACATCTTGTAGGCAAGCCACAGAGGGTCAAAGGTTTTGTGCATTGGTTATTGTCCTCACACAGGATCTATATCTCCCATAGCTAGAATCACCCTTGGACACCTTGAAGCCTTCCCCATCAAAGGTCTCTGACTTGTCGTAGAAATGCTCCCCGCTCAGCCACTACCTATTTCCATTTTCTTGGCTGCTTTTCCTATGCTTGATCCCTGAAGCCTGCTCCTCCTCTCATCCCCTCTCCAGCCTAGTGTCCTCTCTCTACACACTTGCCATATTTATTTTATCTCCCCTTTTGAGAAAGATTCAATTATCCTCCCTTGAACAATTCTTCTTTGTGTCTGTGGATACTAGAGTGGTTATTCTCTATTTTATAGCTAATATCGACTTATAAGTAAGTACATGTCATGCATGTCCTTTTCAGTCTGCGTTAGCTCACTCAGGATAATATTTTGTAGTTCCAAACATTTGCCTGCAAAATTCGTGATGTCCTTGTTTTTAATAGCTGAGTAGTATTTTATTGTGTAAATGAACCACATTTTCTTTATCAATTCTTCAGTTGAGAGACTTCTAGATTGTTTCTATTTTCTGGCTATTACAATTAAACATGCTATGAACATGGTTGAGCAAGTGTCCTTGTGAAACAGTAGAGCATATTTTGGGTATATGTCCAGGAGTTAAATTGTTTGGTCTCAATATAGAGCTATTCCCAATTTTCTGAAAAACCACCAAATAGATTTCAGGAGTCGTTGTTCAAGTTTGCACCCCCCACCAGCAATGTAGGTGTGTTCCATTTGTTCCACATCCTTGTCAGCCTGTGCTATCTCTTGAGGATTATTATTAGTTTTAAATCTTAGCTATTCTGATGGGTGTAAGGCAGAATCTCAAAGTCATTTCAATTTGCATTTCCCTGGTGACTAAGGATGTTGAACATTTCTTTTTCTTTTTTTTTTCTTTTTTTTTTTCCTTTTTTTTTTTTTTTGAGACAGGGTTTCTCTGTGTAGCCTGGACTGTCCTGGAACTCACTCTGTAGACCAGGCTGGCCTTGAACTCAGAAATCCACCTGCCTCTGCCTCCCAAGTTCTGGGATTAAAGGCGTGTGCCATCACCGCCCTGCTGATGTTGAACATTTCTTTAAGTATTTCTCAGCTATTAGTGATTACTCTATTTAGAATTCTCTGTTTAGCTTTGTACTCCATTTTAAATTGGATTATTTGGGTTGTTGGTGTCTAACTTCTTGAGTTCTTTACATATTTTGAATACTAAGCTGCAATCAGATGTAGGATTGGTGAAGGTCTTTTCCCAATTTGTAGGCTGTCATTTTGTTCTATTAACAGTGTCTCTTGACTTTCAGAAGCTTTTCAGTTTCATGTGGTCCCATTTATTAATTGTTGATCTTAGTGCCTGAGACAATGGTTTTCTATTCAGGAAACTGTCTCTCATAAGAATGAATTCAATGCTATTCCCCACGTTTTGTCCCAGTAGATGTAGTATATCTGGTTTTAGGTTGAAGTTCTTGATCCATTTGGACTTGAGTTGTGCTGCATGATAACTATGGATCTATTTGCATTTTTCTTCATTCAGATATCAAGTTAGATTAGCATTGAGGATGCTTCTAATTTCCATTGTGAAGATACAGCTTCATTGTCAAAAACCAAATATTGGTAGATCTGTGGATTTGTTTCTTGGACTTCAGTTTGATTCTATTTGTTTCTATATCATATCATGCATCCTTTACTACTGATCTTTTTAGTTAATTTTGCATACAGTTATGTTGCTGAAGGTGTTTATCAGCTATAGGAGTTCTTTGGTAGAATTTTTAGTGTCACTTACTTATACTATCATATCATCTTCAAATAGTAATACTTTGAATTCTTTCTTTCTAATTCATATCCCTTTGATCTTCTTTAGTTGTCATATTATTCTAGCTAGAACTTCCAGTACTATATTGAAGATAAATGGAGAGAGTGGACAGATTTATCTTGTCCCTGATTTAGCGGAATTAAATTAATTATCTGTCCATTTATGTTGATATTGGCTACTGGCTTTCTATTTATTGCCTTTAATATATCTACGTATGCACATTGTATCCCTGATCCCCTCCAAGACTTTTAAAATGAAGAGGTGTTAGATTTTGTCAAACACTTTTCAGCATCTATTGAAATGATTATGTGATTTTAATTTTTCAGTTTCCTTTATATTGTGGATTTCATTGAACCACTCTTGCATCCCATGGATGAAGCCTACTTCATCATGGGATGATTTTTTTAACTTTCAACATTTTTTATTGGATATTTTATTTATTTACATTTCAGATGTCATCCCCTTTCCCCATCCCCCTATTATCTGCTGCATCAAGGCTCAGCAGAGCAGCACTCTTTAAATTCATAAGCTCACTATGCAAAGTTAAAACATCCAGACAGGTGTTAGAATTATGCCAAATACACTGCAAGTGTCTTTAAACTTTTTCCTAATTATAATGACTATCATTGTAAATTTTAGAACTAACATGAATCCAATGATATTTTGCATGTCACTTGAGAAGGCTTCTTACTCTTAAACTCTGAACATCCTTTCAATAATTTGAATAGGATAAAGAGCATCAATCCATTGTTGCACATGCCTATCTAGATCCTTTTGTATACAAACACATTAGTAACACTTTTTGCTAAATGATTAACAAAGATAGCTGTCTTAAGTTCTTGTGTCAAAGCAATAATCCAGCCCACAACCCTCTTGGTTGTGCTTAAAGCCTGACTCACATCTTCTTGTACTTGCAAGCTTTTTTCAGAAGACCAAGGTTCTGTGATACTCACCCTTGCATTTCAAGGATGAAACCTACTAGATCATGGGATGATGTTTTTGATGTGCTCTGGCATTGGGTTTCAGAGCATTTTATCAAGTATTCTTGCATCAAAGTTTGTAAAAGCAACTGGCCCAAAATTGTATTTAATTTGTTTAGTCTTTGTGTTGTTTAGGTATAAGGGTGATGCTGCCCTCACAGAATTAGTTTGTTAGTGTTGCTTCTCTTTCAATTTTCTGAAATAGTTTGGGTAGTATTAGTATTAACTCTTATTTCTAAGTCTGGTAGAATTCTGCACTACAAATATCTGTCTTTGGGCTTTTTATTCCCTTGAGACTTTTAGAGACTGCTTGTCTTAGAAGTTTTAGGACTATTTATTATATAGTTTACCTGATTTTAATAAGTCATATCTGTCTAGAAAAGTTATCCTTTTTATTTAGATTTTCCAATTTTGTATAGTACAGGCTTTTGAATTAAGACGTAATGATTCCTTGAATTTCCTCAGTGTGCTTCATATGTCTCTTCATTTCTGATTTTGTTAATTTTGGTACTGTCTCTCTGGTTTTCTTTTGTTGTTGTTTTTAGTTTGGCTAAGGGTTTGTCTATTTGTTGATTTTTCTCGAAGAACCAGCTCTTGGTTTTATTGATTCTTGGTATTGTTTCCTTTGCATCTAATTAACTGATTTCAGCCCTGAATTTGATTATTTTCTACCAACTAATCCTCCTGAATAAGTTTGATTCTTTTTTTTCCTAGACTTTTCAAGTGTGGAATTAAATTGGTATTATGGGTTTTTACTAACTTCCTTATGAAGGCACTTAGTTTTATGAACTTTATTTTTAGCATTACTTTCATTTTGTCCTGTATGTTGTGAGTAGGTTGATTATTTGTTTTTGTTGACTAATAAACAGTCTTTAATTTGTTTCTATATTTTCTACTCTGTTACAGCGATCATTGATTAGAGATTTTTTCAGTTTCCATGAGTGTGTAGGCTTTCTGATGTTTTTGTTATGGTTGAAGTCCAACTTTAATGCATGGTGTTATGATAGAATGCAAAGATTTATTTCATGTTTCTTGTAGCTGTTGAGATTTGCTTTATAACCAAGTATATGTTCAGTTTTTAAGAATGTTCAATGAGGTGCTGAGAAGACATAATCTCTTTCATTTGAGTGAAATGTTTTGTAGATATCTGTTAGGTCCATTTGAGTTATAATTTCTGTTAGGTTTATTATGTCTGTGTTTAATTTCTGTATCAATGACCTGACAGTTGGAGAAAGTGGGGTGTTGACATTTCCTATTGTTAATATGTGGGGATCATTTGTTATTTAAACCTTAGTCATGTTTCTTTTATGAACATTAGTGTCTTTGCATTTGGGGCATCGATGTTGGGAATTGAGATGGCATCTCAGTGAATTTTTCCTTTGGTGAGTATGAACTGTCCTTTCACATCTCTTTTGATTACTTTTGGTTAGAGTCTATTTTATTAGATATTAGAATTGCTATTCCAACTTATTTCTTGCATCCATTTACTTGGAAAACCTTTTCTGGTCCTTTACCCTAATGCAATATCTATCTTTGTTGTTATGTGTAGTAGAATGATGGATACTGCTTATGAATCAACTTTATTGTTATTCTGTGTCTTTTTATATAATATAGAATTTATTTAGGACATGGGAAGGGGAGTCGGAAAGGAAGTAAAGGAGAAAAAGAGAGAGAGAGAGAGAAAGAGAGAGAGAGAGACAGGAGAAGAGAGAGAGAGAGAGAGAGAGAGAGAGAGAGAGAGGAGAGAGAGAGTTGGTAGAGGCCAGCCATGAACACATGAACATGTGGACAGAGAGGGGGTTAAGGGAATGAGGAGAGAATGGACAAAGAGGAAATAAAGGAAGAGAGCAAAAGAGCAAGAGACCTGTGTCTTTTTACTTTGGAATTGTGATCATCAATGTTTAGAGATATTAATGACCAATGGTTGTTAGTTCTTGTTATTTTGCTTTTGGTAGTGGTATTGTGTGTGTGTGTGTGTGTGTGTAATTCCCTTCTTTTTGCTTTGCTGGTGTGGAATTATTTATTTCCTATGTTTTCTTTGGTGTAGTAAGCATTATTGTGTGGCAGTTTTCCTTCCAGTATCTTCTGTATGGCATGATTAGAGGAAAGCCATGATTCAAATTTGGTTTTGTCATAAAATATCTTGTTCTTGCCATCTATGGTGATTGAAAGTTTTGCTGGGTATAGAAGTCTGGGTTGGCATCTGTTATTTCTTAGAAACCGCAAGACATCTGAGAAGTCCTTCTGACTTTTAAGGTTTCTTTTGAAAAGATTGGTATAATTCTAATAGGTTTGCCTTTATATGCTACTTGACTTTTTCTCTTGCAGCTTTTAATAATCTTTCTTTGTACTGTACATTTAGTGTTTTTATGCAGTTAGTGTTTTAGTGCATTATCATGCAGCAACAAGATTTTTCTTTTTTGTCCACTCTGTTTGGTGTTCTCTAAGTTTCTGGTACATTTATAGGAATCTATTTTGGTTAGGGGAATTTTCTATGATTTTGTTGAAGATGTTCTCTGGCCCTTTGAGTTGAGATTCTTGTTCTATTCCTATCATTCTTAAGTTTGATCTTTTCATAGTGCCCCAAATTTCCTAAATGATTTGTGTTAGAAACTTTTTAGCATTTTCGTTGACTAATATATCAGTTTCTACTATGGTATCTTCTACACCAGAAATTGTTTCTCCTATCTCTTGTATTCTGTTGGTGATGTCTGTATCTGCTTTTCCTATTCTTTTCCTATGTTTTCCATGCCCAGGATTGTCTCAGATTGTGTCTTCTTTATTACTTCTATTTCCATTTTTAGGTCTTTAACAGTTTTATTTATTTCTTTTACCTGTTTTATTATTTTTTCTTCCATTTTCTTTAGGGGATTAATTCATTTCCTGTTTACAGGTCTCTATCATCTTCATAAGACTAGATTTGGAGTTATTTTCTAGGAATTCAGCTTTGTTAGTATATCTAGGGCTTGCTGTAGTAAGATAGTTGGTTTCTTATTGTACTATGTTGCCCTGGCCTCTGTTGATTGTGTTCTTACACTGACCTTTAGCTACCTGGTTGTCCCTAGTGTTGGCTGGCATGGTAATCTCTGATTGAAGTAGGCAATGGGGGACTACAGGTAGAATTAGTAGTCCCTGATATAAGCAGGCCTCTTTGATTTCAGGTAGAACTTGTTCCTGGTGGCATCAGGCTTCCAGAGATGCAGACAGAACTGTTAGACCCTGATGGCTTTAGGTTGCTGCCAAAAGACTCATGCCTCTAGGGATGCAGTATAGCTGGTATACCAGTTGTCTCTTGCAGCAGCAGCTTGCAGGGATTTAAGTAGAGCATGTCACAAGTTTGGGGCTTCCCTGAGCTCTCTCCCAGCACATAGCAGTAGCACTCAGAACACAACACACAGAACAATTCAAGTCTTCTCAGCTTCAGAAAACCTATAGTGTATGTGGGGTAGATTTTATCACATTGCAGTTTATTTAAATTACTTTAATTTGTGCTATTTGTTGTTTTATAATATACCCATTTGTTTAGTTTTATTTCGATACAATGAGGAGTTTTATTGGGAATTTCTGTCTGATATTGCTTTTATGCTATTTGTAATTTGTTAGTTCTATGGAAATGTTCAGTTATAAATGAGAAACACATTTAAGTTGCTTTCTAAATCCCTTATAATTTCATTTGTCAATAACACCTTATGACAGTTTTTGCATCTGAAATCTAGATGTCTTTGATGTTATTTATTAGTAAACTTAAATATTTGTTTTTATTATATGACTTTTAAAATATTACTTTTTAAGAGCAGCAACATTTTTAAATACATGAAACAAATATTTCATATGCCATGCACTAAAAAGGTTAATTTCAACCTATTATCTCTTTAATTGGCTACAATTATTTGCATTACTTAAAAATTATATTAACCTTTACATGCTGAAATGGTTCTTTGTTTTTAAAAGTAATTTTGAACAATAAGACATTAAGAATTTTAAGTATTTAAATAATTTCAAAAGTCATTCTACAAGTTCAAGCAACTATTTGAAACTCTTAAGGTAGGATTTTTTATTTTTATACTATCTGTGTATGTGTGTGTGTGTGTGTGTGTGTGTGTGTGTGTGTGCTTGTGTGTTTTCTTGAAATTTGTTAATCTGTTGCTAAAAGACTGATGTTACAAAACAAACAGCAAAAAAGTCTAATTTTCTTATATAGTTACATTTTGTAGCTTTGAGATTAAAAGATTTTACCAAATTCTAATAATTTTTCATAACTGGTGTCAATCTCCAAATACATATTTCATCTAAGTTTGGTTCTGCTTTTTTTCTATAATCTATTACTGATTCATTTTCATTTGTGGCTTTTATGTAATTAATAGTTCCAATTTTAACAGTAAAAATGTCTCTTTCCAATACTTATATAATTAATTTTTATGATACAGTTTTCTTATTTTTATTATGCTATTTTATACCTATAGTTTAAATCTAGATCCTTATGTTTCTCATTTTATATTCAAAGGAAATTATTGTGTGCAAAGTACCAGTAAGTCCATGTACTTTTAAAAAATATGTCCATATATATGTCTATCTATAAAAAAGAAACACACACACACACACACACATACACACACACAGCTATACTAGTGAACACTTGTCAATCATTTTTCCAGACATATATGTGACAACATTAAAATGTCCCATAGACATGTTGATTAGTAAAAATTATAAGATGCATTTTCAAGTAGACATATAACAGAAGAGATAATCATTATCATCAATATGACTTAATTGCACTTCATTTTATTGATGAGACTAGATTGCTCGTTTCAGTAACAAAATAATCTTTAAACGTGTAATGGATATGAAATTCAAAAGTGTTATCAGTTAATTAAAGTCTTCAGATTTTTTGCTTTACACACTGAATTCAGGGGCACATCATAATTTGAACTAATATATTAGAATTTTTAAAATATGATCACAATATTATAAATAACTTTTATGTACTACTTCCAGTTACTTCATAGTTTTAATCTCATGGTCCAAATTACTTTTTATATTTTAATCACAGAGTAGTCTTGTGATGGTTTGAATAAGAAATATCCACTGTAGAATCAGGACTTTGAACAGTTGGTTCCTCGTTGATGGCATTGTTTGGGGAGTTTTAGTGGTGCATCTTGCTGGAGGAAGTATGTCACTGGACTTATGATTGTGTAGCCTTGTCCTACTCCTCATCATGTTCTCTGCTTTATACTTGCAAAAAGGAAAATACCTCTTTATGTCTTGCAAATGCTTCCAATGCCTGCCAATCATTGCCATGTATCTGCTACCTCATCATGTACTCTTAGCCTACTTGTATACTTAGTCATAAGAAAATGACTCTTACTTAAGTTGCAGGGTATTTTATAAGAGCACAATAAATGTAAGTAATATAATTGGATCAAAGTCTTTGAATTAAAAATAATCACTAATTTCAATATTTTAAGAGATTAATCTCTATTAGTTCACATGAGACAGTATAGCAAAGTATATACTTTGCTTATCACAGTTACTCATAGCTCATACTTGCTGTTACATGCTATCCAAATTTGTCTCTGTTATATATTTCTGAGTATCAAAAATTTTAAATACATATAGGTATAACCATATAAAATAAAAAGACATTTCTAAATGTGGAACATGGATTGTTTATTTATTTTAAAATGTTAATGGATATTTTATGTTCAATGTATGTGATATGATACTTAATTAGCTGTCAATTTTTCCATGGAAGGCAGATACTGAGTTAGACTTTTTGGACTGTCAAAATATAAAGCAAAAATTCCTTTTTCCTTATGAGTTCTCTTGTAAAAATATACTTGCAAACTGATGAATTATTAATGTCTATTCCGTATGTCTAAGGCTTTTATATTTAGTATTGCCAATGTGTGTACACTTTCACAAATATTTATATTATACAGAGACAACAAAGATAGTATTTTACTTCCCACCCTAATTATTAAAACTTTCCAATGTACTATCTTTGATACTTAAATGACAAATTTTACTTGAAGTCATTGTCTACTTGGTTTAGCAAATCCTATCCTGTTTGATTTTTGTCACCTCTTTCCGTTTCTACATTGAAATTTCCCACATGCCCCTCTATGATAATAGAACACATATTCATATACTTTCTGATGCATTTTATGACCAGTTTGGTACCATTATGGCAAGAATTTGGAATGTTATATGTTGGGACAATGATTTCCCATGAACTCTAGAGTCCTAACACTATTAGGATTAGTTATTGTGGTTTGGATAAGTAACAAGCTAAGATTATAATTAATCCTTTTTGTTTTCTAATATTGTCCATATCAGGTTAATATTATTTTAAATATCAAACCATTTATTGTAATTTTCTTTGAATATTTACACAAAAATTTGTTTAAATTTATAACATGATTTGTTGTGACTTTCAAAAAATTTCTCAAATGCACTTCATCTTCTTTATATAAGTCTCACTTGACTAAAATGTTTGTGTGTGTGTGTGGTGTGTGTGTGTGTGTAATTTTCTTAAGCTGTCCTTCCTTGTGCATCATTTGGAAGTTCTATTAAACATGTGCCACGCTGAATTTCCTATTATTAACATGGGAATATTTGTGTAGTGGAGTATCTACAACTAAAATACCAGAACTGAACCACGTTTGGTATGATAGATTCTCAATGGGTAAAATAACATCTAGCACAGAGAAACATTCTGCTTTTTATCTTTGTAATCAGGAAATTGATATTTCACTTTGTGTAATGAGAATGTATGAATCCCATGAAAATAGCTACTTATGCTTCCGATCTGCACCTGTGGCCTGAATAAACCTTGGGGACCAGCTCTGTACCCAGGCTCACAACACACAGAGGATGCTGGATTCCCAGGAGCTCTAACATGACCAGGAACATAGGATCATAGGATCTCCGCAGCTTTGCTTTGTCACCCCAGATTTCAGGATCCCAGAGGCAGCCTGACTCCCAGGAGCCCTTACACTCAGGATCTCAGTATCACAGGATCAAAATGACAGCTGGATTCTGAGTTCTGACAAAAAAAAAAAAAAAAAAAAAAAAAAAAAAAAACAAAAAAAAAAAAAAAAAAAAGATAACAGGAGTGACAGGCTCCAGTCAGAGACAGTGAGTGCAGGTAGCAATAGAAATAACCAGATGGCAAAAGGCAAGCTCAAGAACATAAGCAAAAGAAACCAAGGTTACTTGGCACCATCAGAACCGATTTTTGCCACTATAGCAAGTCCTGGATACCCCACCACACCGGAAAAGCAAGATTCTGATTTAAAACCACTTCTTATGATGATGATAGAGGACTTTAGGAAGGACATAAATAAGTACCATAAAGAAAAAAAAACAGGAGAACAAGGCCTAACAATAGAAGCCTTAATAGGAAACACAAAAATCCCTTAAAGAATTTCAAGAAAACACAACCAAAAAGATGAAGGAATTGAACATAACCATCCAGGATCTAAAAATGGAAGTAGAAACAATAAAGAAATCACAAAGAAAGATTACCCTGGAGATAGAAAATCTAGGAAAGAGATCAGGTGTCATGGATGCAAGCATCACCAATAGAATACAAGAGATAGAAGAGAGAATCTCAGATGCAGAAGATTCCGTATAAAACATTTACACAGCAGTCAAAGATAATGCAAAATGCAAAAAGCTCCTAATTCAAAACATCCATGAAATCCAGGACACAATGAGAAGATCAAATGTAAGGATGATAGGTATAGAAGAGGGTGAAGATTTCCAACTTAAAGGGCAAGTAAATATCTTAAACAAAATTATAGAAGAAAAATTCCCTAACCTAAAGAGAATGATGCCCATGAACATATAAGAAATCTACACAACCCCAAACAGACTAGACCAGAAAAGAAATTCCTCAAGTCACATAATTATCAAAACACCAAATGCACAAAACAAAGAAAGAATATTAAACACAGTAAAAGAAAAAGGAAAAGGAACATATAAAGGCAAACCTATCAGAATTACACCAGACTTCTCATCAGAGACTATAAAAGCCAGAAAATCCTGGACAAATGTCATACAGACCCTAAGAGAACTCAAATGTCAGCCCAGGCTACTATACCCAGCAAAACTCTCAATTACCATAGATGGAGAAAGCAAGAAATTCCATGACAAAACCAAATTTATACAATATCTTTCCACAAATCCAGCCTTACAAATGATAATAGAGGGAAACCACCATCACAAGGAGGGAAATTATAAGCAAGAAAAAGCAAGGAAGGGATCTTTTCCCAACAAACCCCAAAGACGATAGCCACACAAACATAACTCCACCTCTAATAACAAAAATAACAGGAAGCAACAATCACTTCTCCTTAATACCTCTTAACATCTATGTACTCAATCCCCCAATAAAAAGACATAGACTAACCGACTGGATATGTAAAGAGGACCCAACAGTTTGCTGCATACAGGAAATGAACCTCAGTGACAAAGACAGACACTACCACAGAATAAAAGGCTGAAAAACAATTTTCCAAGCAAATGGTCCCAAGAAACAAGCTGGAGTAGCCATTCTAATATGGAATAAAATTGACTTTCAACCGGAAGTTATCAAGAAAGATAAAAATGGACACTTCATACTCTTCAAAGGAAAATCAACCAAGATGAAATCTCAATTCTGAACATCTATGTACCAAATGCAAGGGCATCCACATTCATAAACGAAATTTTACTAAAACTCAAAGAACACATTGCCCCTCACACAATAATAGTGGGAGACTTCAACAATGCACCCTTAGCATTAGACAAATTGTGGATAGAAACTAAACAGAGACACAGGGAAACTGAGAGAAGTTATGAACAAATGGATTTAACAGATAGCTATAGAACATTTCATCCTAAAATGAAAGAATATACCTAATTCTCATCACCGCATGGTACCTTCTCCAAAACTGACCATATAATTGGTCACAAAACAGGCTGCAACAGATATAAGAAGATTGAAATAATCCCATGCATTCTATGAGATCACCATGGTATAAGGCTTATCTTCAATAACAACAAAAACAATGGAAAGCCCACATACACATGGAAAATGAACAATGCTCTACTCAATGATAACTTGGTCAAGGATTAAATGAAGAAATAAATTAAAGACTTTTTAGATTTTAATGAAAATGATGGCACATCATACCAAAATATGTGGGACTCCATGAAAGCAGTACTAAAAGGAAAACTCATAGCTCTAAGTGCCTACGAAAAGAAACTCTAGAGAGCTTACACTAGCAGCTTGACAGCACACCTGAAATCTCTAGAACAAAAAGAAACAAATACACCCAAGAGGAGTAGATGGCAGGAAATAATCAAACTCAGGGTGAAATCAACCAATCAGAAACAAAAAGAACTATACAAGAATTAATAAAACTAGGAGCTGGTTCTTTGAGGAAATCAACAAGAAAGATAAATCCTTAGCTAGACTAACTTTAGGACACAAAGACAGTATCCAAATTAATAAAATCAGAACTCAAAACGAAGACATAATGGAAACCGAGTTAATTCAAAACATCATTAGATCCTACTATAAAAGCCTATACTGAATAAAACTGGAAAATCTGGATGAAATGAACAATTTTCTATACAGGTATCAGTTGCCAAAGTTAAATCAGGATCAGATAAACAATCTCAACATTCCCATTTCCCCTAAAATCATAGCAGCACTCATTAAAAGTCTCACCACCAAAAGAAGCCCAGGCCCAGATGGTTTTAGTGCAGAGTTCTATCAGACATTCAAAGAAGACTGAATACCAATTCTCTTCAAACTATTGTACAAAATAGAAACAGAAGGAACATTACACATTTTGTTCTAAAAAAAACCCACAATTATGATCATACCTAAACCACATGAAGACCCAACAAAAAAAGATAATTTCAGACCAATCTCCCTTATGAATATCAATGGAAGAAACGTCAATAAAATTCTCACAAACCAAATCCAAAAACATATCCATCCCAAGAATTTGGGGATGGTTCAATATACAGAATTCTATCAACATAATCTACTATATAAACAAACTCAAAGGGAAAAAAAACATACTGTCATCTCACTAGATACTGAGAAAGTATTTGACAAAAATTCAACACCCCTTCATGGTAAAAGTCTTGGAAAGATCAGGAATTCAAGGCCCTTACCTGAATATAGTAAAAGCAATATACAAACCAGTAACCAATACCAAACTAAATAGACAGAAACTTGAAGCAGTCTCAAGAAAATCAGGGACTAGATAAGGCTGCCTACTCTCTCCCTCCCTATTCAATATAGTACTCAAATTCCTAGTCAGAGCAATTAAACAACAAAAGGAGGTCAAATGGATAAATATTGGAAATGAAGAAGTCAAAATATCACAATTCACAGATGATATGATGGTATACTTAACTGACAAAAAACTTATACCAGAGAACTCTTAAACCTGATTTTAAAAAAAATGCAGGAAAGTGGCTGGATACAAAACTAACTGAAACAAATCAGTAGCCTTCTTCTACTCAATGGATAAACAGACTGAGAAAGAAATTAGAGAAATGACACCCGTCACAATAATCACAAATAATATAAATATCTTGGTGTTAATCTAACCAAGCAAGTGAAAGATCTATATGAGAACTTTTAGTCTCTGAAGAAAGAAATCAAAGAAGATCTCAGAAGAGAAGATTGAAAGATCTCCCATCCTGATGAATTGGCAGAACTAATATAGTAAAAATGGCCATTCTGCCAATAGCAATCTACAGATTCAATGAAATCCCCATTAAAATTCCAACTCAATTCTTCATAGAGTTAGAAAGAGCAGTCTGCAAATTTACTAATGTCAAAACCCAGGATAGCAAAAACTATTCTGAACAATAAAAGAACTTCTGGGAGAATAACCATTCCTGACCTTGAGCTGTATTACAGAGCAATAGTGATAAAAACTGAATGGTATTGTTACAGAGACAGGGAGGTAGACCAATGGAATAGAATTGAAGACTCAGAAATGAACCCACATACCTATGGTCATTTGATCTTTGACAAAGGTGCTAAAACCATCCAGTGGGAAAAACAATATTTTCAACAAATGATGCTGGTTCAACTGGAGGTCAGCATATAGAAGAATGCAAATCAATCCATTCTTATCTCATTGTACAAATCTCAAAGTGGATCAAGGACTTCCACATAAAACCAGATACACTGAAACTAATAGAAGAGAAAGTGAGGAAGAGCCTCGAATACGTGGGCACAGGGGAAAAGTTCCTGAAGAGAACACCAATGGCTTATGCTCTAATATCAAGAATCAACAAATGGAACCTCATAAAATTGCAAAGTTTCTGTAAGACAAAGGACACTGTCAATAGGACAAAGTGGCAAGCAACAGATTGGGAAAATTTTTTTTACTAATCCTACATCTGATAGAGGGACATCTTTGTATATCCAACATATACAAAGAACTCAAGACATTAGACTCCAGAAAATCAAATAACCCTATTATAATTGGGTACAGAACTAAACAAAGAATTCTCAACTGTGAAAACACAAGCGGTCAAAAATCACCTAAAGAAAAGTTTAGCATCCTTAGTCATCAGGGAAATGCAGATCAAAACAACCCTGAGATTCCACCTCACAGCAGTAAGAATTGCTAAGTTCAAAAACTCAGGTGATAGCAGATGCTGGCGATGATGTAGAGAAAGAGGAACACTCCTCCATTGGTGTTGGAATTGTAAATTGTTATAACCATTTTGGATATAGGTCTGGTGTTTCCTCAGACAATTGGACATAGTATTAACTGAGGACCCGGATGTACCACTCCTGGGCATATACCCAGAAGATGTTCCAACATATAACAAGGACACATGCTCTACTATGTTCATAGCAGCCATATTTATAATAGCCAGAAGCTGGAAGAACAGAGAAATGGATACCAAAAAATGTGGTACATTTTCACAATGGAGTATTACTCAGCTATTAAAAACAATGACTTCATGAAATACTTAGGCAAATGGATGGAACTAGAAAATATCATCCGGAGTGAGGTAACCCAATTACAAAATAACACATGTGGTATCCACTCACTGATAAGTGGATATTAGCCCAAAATTTTGAAAATCCCCAGATACAACTCTCAGGAAGTCCAAAGTGGGGGTCCTTCAGTCCTTCTTACAAGGAGTACCAAAATATTCACGGGAGCAAATATGGAGACAGTGTGGAGCAGAGACTGAAGGAGGGACCATCCAGAGACTGCCCTACCTTGGGATCTATCCCATGTGCAATCACCAGATGGAGACACTG
The DNA here is from genome assembly GCA_021653895.1 of Mastomys natalensis. Lineage (NCBI taxonomy): Eukaryota > Metazoa > Chordata > Mammalia > Rodentia > Muridae > Mastomys > Mastomys natalensis. The sequence goes on from JAJTUV010001019.1 coordinate 1,083,422, forward strand.
TTGTGGATGTCAGGAAGTACAAGTTGACAGGAGCCTGATATAGTTGTCTTCTTAGAGGCTCTGCCAGAATCTGATATATCCAGAGGCTGATGCTCACAGCCAACCATTGAACTGATCACAGGGTCCCAAATGTAGAAGTTAGAGAGGACTGCAGGAGGTGAATGGGTTTGTGGCCCCATGGGGAGAGTGACAATACTAACCAACCAGAGCTCCCAGAATCTAAATTACCAGCCTGGGAACACACATGGAGAGACCCATGGCTCTAGCCATATATACAGTGGAGGATGGCCTTGTGGTGCATCAGGCATTAGTGGGAGAGGAGGCTCTTGGTCCTGTGAAGGCTGGATTCCCCAGTGTGGGGAATGCGAGGGTGGGGAAAGAGGAGTGGTTTGGGTGGGTTGGGGCACAACCTCATAAGAGCAGGAAAAGGCGGATGGGATAGGAGGATTCTGGAGGGGGGGGAATGGGGAAAGGAGATAACATCTGAAATATGTCCAAAATGTAAATAAAAATAGTTTCCAACAAAAAAGAAAGAAAAATGAAATAGACACTGTAAACTTTAAAAAAAAAAAAAAAAAAAAAAAAACCATGGCTATTTACTATAGAAATAATGTGAAGGAAAGATTTAGGGTCAAGTCAAAAGAGGACAATTATGTTTGATAATGACAAATCTCTGATACATTTCACATACCTCTGATATACACTAATATAAACTGTGGTTCTTGTTGTGTTTATGAGCAGTTTTACAAATTTGCATATTATCATTATGCAGTGCTTGTTTCAGTGATTTCTTATACAAATCCATTCACCAGCTACAATTATAATAAAATATATTTATGTCAGAGATGCAAAGTTATTGGTTAAATATTTAGTGCTTAATAGATTTTTCTACCTGCTGAGTCTTGCAAATATGCTGATAGTTTGCAACACAGGGAGACAGCTTTGCAGATCTTTGCGAAGGGAGCCAGATGGCCTTTCACCATGACCTTTGCCCAATGCTATTAGTATCCAAGGGAGCTGAGAAGCTCTGGCTCATTATCCACAACCAGATGTTTTCTACTTCTCTATCACTGCTGCTAAGTGGACAGCTAATGTCTTGCACAATGGGTATTTGCTTGAACCTATGATCCATGAAATTCTGTCTCTTAAAATACAAACACCACCCACTGACACAAGCATTTCCTTATGCATTTGTAACTGAACCATTCTTTCTATTCGGAAATCCAGTTAGACACTCAGTGACAGTCAATTTAATATTTAAAGTCTTTTACATCTGACAGCAAATAAAAATAATAGAACTGAAAGAATTTATAACATTTACACATATGAATAAATCTTATTTCAGAATTATTTTTATCTATCACCTATTTATCTATCATCTATTATATATATATACACTTTCATCTATCTATATATCTATCATTTATACATATATATACTCATATCTATAGCATCAATCTATCTTATCATCATTCTATGTGACAATGAAAGAAAACATGGTGATGATTTTGAAAGGGAGAAAGGGAAGGGGAGGATAATGTGACTGTTTCAATTTTCAAAACGATTTTAAATATTAATGAAAATTTAAATGTTTTCTTGCCTTTCTAATTTGTCACAGGCAGATAAAAATCATTCCATATCTTCTATCAACCTTTAAATGAGTATATTAATAAGTCAGGGTTCACAGTCTTTACTACTAAAGAGACTTGCTGCAAAATAAATAGCTAGTGCGCTGTAAAATGAAAGAAAATCTAAAGCTTATTTTCTAATGTTTATTTTAGCATTTATTTACAAACCAGAGCTAATCAATTCTAATTTTATGGAATCTATGAATCACCATATGCTTTCCTGCTGCTTTGTTATTGCATTTTAAAATGTCCTTTAAACTACTAAATTCTTTCAATTCACTGTGTATAATTCTTTCCAACTCTTTTATTTCTTCTTGTTCAGTTCTCTTTCCAATCATAGACTGTTAGATTGTGAGCTTATAATAGGCATTCTTTCAGAAATAATTTAGTAATAGATAAATGATTTAATGCAAAATTTCCATGTTCTAAAGATGCTTCATGTTAGTATATGAGGCAAATTCTGGGAAAAAGCTTTAAATATGATGTGGACCAAAACCGAAAGATCTTTCCATGCATGTCATATGAAAAATTTATGGTGTAGACTAGTCCTTTCAGAATAATGGGGATGAGGAAGAATCACCTATCTTTGTACTCAGATTGTGATTAGAAGTAAAGGGAAGTTGTTCCTGACGTCAGTGGACTCTCACAAAATATGTTGTTCGTGCTTCTTGATAATGTGCCATAGTAAAAGGATAAGCAGTTCCCAAGAGTAATGTGTGAGAAATGTATGAGGTAGAGGTAGATACCAGACTCCTTTTTTCCCCCAAACCCTGGATGATCAGCAATTGGTCTTAAACACATGTTAACTTTCTATCAGTTCTAATCATGGGCATCCTAGACTAAACAGCTCCTGTGAAATCACAGCACGTAGTAACTGCCTATTTCTTTATGACTAAGGGCCATTAGGATTCAATATTTGTATTCATTTAATTAGACATTTTTAATTTTCAGGGTCTTAAAAGACAGAACTCAGGGGATTGAAGGTCATGGACTATTGGTACATACTCTACCCTTTTACTGGATCATCAGTATATCAGTTTAATCATCTCTGACTCAAACATTCACATGTTGTTCCCATCCCTGTTTCACTGAAGAATTTTAATGCATAAAATGACCTCTTACAGATATTTAAAGGAATATCTTTGCTCCTTCAGAAACTGTTCTGATCCATTAAAATTGTCACAAAGAGATGGTACAATCATAACCCATTTTCTGTATTATAATGCATCATATTAAATAATTTATTTTAGTTATGTAATATAGGTGACATGATAACTAGTTCAAAGAAAATAAGAAAAAAACTTCACAAACTTACACAGAACAAAATAAAGTTGCCTTGAATTTTTAAATAGGTACTAAATTCACTATTACATATTGGAAGAGACCAGTGATGATCCCAATCACCTAGGCTACAATTTGCATATGCACTGGAAAGAACATGTTTAGAGAAACAAGCAGTCATTAGAGGATTTATGCAGGATCAGTGCATGAGCCAAAGCTTGACACTCAAGGGATCTCAGTGAAGCAGGGTTGGATTTTACAGAATGGGAAGAGTGCCTTGTATTTGTAATTAGTTTTGGGCAGGGGTTCAAAATAAACTATTGAAAGATAGTCCTATGTTGTGTTCTTTACCAGTGACATGGCCACAATGCTGATAGACATCATGACAATACTTTCTGGAACCTACTTGTATCTGGTTGAAAGGCATATTAACCTCTACTGAAAGATCACAGTGTAAAAGAAGTAGGGAAAAAATCAGAAAGCTTTGAATATGTCTTTTTTAGTCATTCAAAAAACCCATATTTACTCAAATGAGGTTGATAGAGTTACTTCCCTTTACAAGAAATTGGCTAGTTATGTTTTGAATATAGTCTAGTTTCAAAGCTAAAATCTATGCAAAAAACAATGAGAAAAATGTAAAAATGACATCCCTTAACAAACAGGTAAGTTCTTTTCTCCCTGGAGTAAAGACTCAAAGTTAGGAACATAGATTTGGCACAAAGTGAAAATTATTGACAAGGTAGAGATTTCTCAGATAAAGAAGGGGCTCCAGAGTTTAGAAACCACCAATTCTGTTTGAAGTTGTGTATCCCCACCTGCTAATTCTTTTCTGGCACTGTTTCTACTTGGGTATATTTATCTAGGCATCCTCTCTGTAGTACTGCTTGATCTCAAGCTCAGGAACTGTAGCTTGGCTAGAATCATGGCTTTACATATAAAAAGAAGGAGTTTTATTGCTTCAGGAACAGTCTTCAGTCTAAGAACTGTAATAACCATGACACAGAGCACAGTATATAAATACCCAGGATCTCAGTGAGAGAAAAATCTATCCTTAAGTAGAAATTCCTTCCTAACTGAAAATACCACTGCAAGCCCATTGTCTGGAAAAGTATTATGAGGTCAGGCACATTAAACATTTTCTTTTTTGCTTGGAAAACATACCAATACAATTACTGGCAAATGGAGTCTATGTTGGATATTTTATTGTCTCAGTGGAATCCTATAAAACCTCTTGTTAATTCCACATGGCATATTTTATCCTTCAAAAACCATTTGTCCTTTGAGAATTTCATGCAATGTGTTGATATCATAGTCCCACTTTCCCAGCATTTCCCAAATCTACACTTCTTCTTCCATAAACACAAGATTGAGCTATTCCTTTGGAGCAAGTGTGACTTTCAGGAGTTATCCTCATTGAGAAAACACACTCCCTCACCAAGCTTCTAACAATTGCAAATAGTTCCACTGATAAAGGTACAATTTTGTGCTCACCTCTCCTGTCTGTAGTGGAGTTTTAAGTCTGGCTTCATTTTGCAAAGGTATTGCATATATTATGTGGTATGCTATCATAACAGCCATGAGTTATATACACCACTGTCTTGCTATGGCTAGAACCACTATTTCTTTGCAATTCTTCACCACATCTGACTCCTATGATCTTCTTACTCTATGACTGCTAAGCCTTGGCAGGAGGACTTTGGTATATGTGTTTCATTTAGGGCACATGTAGGTTTCATTCTGCAGTCTTTAGTTTTCTGTGCATCGATCAGTTGTGGAACTCTGAATTAGACACCATATACTGTAAAGAGTTGCTTGTCTGGCAGTGGTTAAGAAGTGCATTAGATTGTGGGTATAATGATAAGTAATAAGGAGTCATATGTGTATTTCCTCTGATAGCAGGAGTAGCACCACCCAGCCTTATAAAAGCCACCCTGTAGAGATGAAGCTTCTTGGGCACTACAGGCTTGATTGTCCATCTTCTGTGACTCATTTGATTGTATATACAACAAACTGGTCTTACTAACAATTTCTGGAAGCCAACAAAGAACAATGGCAATGTCCTCTAATAGTTAGTGGTCTATGGGACATCACTTGCCAGCATGTCCAAAAGAAATAACCCTGGATTTTGTAGTGTGTATTATACTTAAGGAAACTTGTACTGTAGTATGTTCCAAATGACTTTACAAAGCTGAATTTTTATTGTCCAAGGGTTTGGAATCCTTTTCTTACTCTCTTCATGAGGTAGCCACAATTTTTACAATAATTATTAATTGGAAAGGTAAAAGTGTTTTGAGAGAATGTATATGGGCATATGCAGGTAAGTGTACAATTGTGTTGACTCTGAAAGTCAGTGCCAGGTGTTTGCCTCAATTGTTCTCCAACTTGTCTTTCAAGAGTCTGTCTTTTTACATCCTGGCACACACAAACTGTGCTAAGGTAGTTGACAACATGATATAAGAATCGGCCTATTCTGGCTTCCTGGATCTGTAATCACAGAGGTACTTACCTATATCCATCTTTTTACACAGATGCTGGTTTCCAAACATAGGTCCTTATTTCTAACATATAAGGATATTTATAAACTGATCAATGTCCCAGATCTCTAGCAATTTTTAAAGGAAACCTCTAGAATCCTGGGGTATTAGAGAGAAGGTCTTAGAATGAAGAAAACTAAGAAAGAGGTGACAAGTTAATATCAGTTGAATACTGATATTCCCTTCACCACACCCCACTATCATAATGAAAACTGGTGTGTTAAAGTATGACCTAAACAAAGTGTTCCAAGGTTGTTCATTGTGAAAGTGCTTTGGTGAACATCAGTGAGGGAAGCTAATTTAATCCAGGCCATCTTCAGAAGAAAACGAAGAGAAAGCCACTCATTCAAACAAAATAAAGAATTAAAGAAAAAAAGAAATTAATATGAATAAGAATGGTCAATTACTTAGCAAAATACTTAGCAAAAATGTTAAAAAATTAGAATAAACCAGATTATTCCAACCACTGATATTTCATAATTCATAATTAAGCTTTTGATAGGGTTATTTCACTCTTTTACATTTATTAGTCATTCACTATAATAACTTAAAAATTGCCTTCTAAAATCAGCAGTTTAAGCTATGAAGTAAATGCCCCATTATATCCTTTACTGTACCATTTTCTATGATAAACATTCATTTTAATTACTCTATGCCAAAAGGGGTTTTGAAAGCAATACAGGATGGTAATAGTCTTGAGGCAATGGAAATCACATGATGCTTGCAAAATGCATTAGTCCACGGACAGAGTGACTTAATTGTTTAAACAGAACTGTGTAGTGTTATAAGAGAATTCCCCCTAATTAATTGATTACATAATAAAGATGGCAAGAAAGCCGATCGTTGGGTGAAAAGGAGGAGGCAAGCCTTGCAGGTCTGCCTCCTGAGTAGGAGGGAGGAAATAGAAAGTGGGAGGAAGGAATAGCCTCTTTTACAGTGAGGAAGAGAACAAGAGGAGCTTGTTCTAAACTGTAGCTTAGGAACTGTTAGATCTGGTGGTGGCTTCTGCCACCAGAAGATTTTCAACATAGAATAGTTGATGAGTTTAGAAAGATAGATTCTGAGTCTAGCGGTTGTGTCCTCTGTTGATTTAAAAGTAAGATTGTCTGTTTTTTTTTTCCATTAGCAGTGACTCAGGTGGGCCAGAGGAAAAGAACATAGCTAGCGCTGAATTCAGCTAGGCTTTGGAACAGGAAGATTGGGCAAAGACGAAATTCCATGGCAGAGATAACCTCAATGGAGCATAGGTGAGAACATGCCTGCAGCTTCCATGGGCACTGAGATAGTGATCTGGGAGTTCTGGAGAGGAGGAGCCTATTTTTATGGGAGTGGCGTTGGCTGCAAGAAACATGCAGTCTTGCGCAGGCTATGCACAGGTGTGAACTGAGAGAGACTACATGCCGGTGCAGACCGTATAGCTTGGATAGTTTATTATTTAATATTTTTAAAAACTATACACTATGCATGTAGTATTGGTTTACATCTCTGGCCTGTAATAACAAGATAGATCAGAATTACATAACTGGTTAATTAGAGGTGACGTGACACGATGAATTAACCAAAGTTCTAGAAGTCATTTCTGGTATATGAGATAACAGCTGACTACCCACTTTCTACTTAATTCTTTTTTTTTTTTTAAATTGGATATTTTATTTACATTTAGATGTTCTCCTCCCTTCCCTATTTTCCCTCCTCCTCCCAGGAACCTTTTATCCCATCCCCCCTCCTCATGCTTCTACGAGGATGTGCCCCCACTTACCCTCCCCACCCTCACCTCCCCACCTCGAATTCCCCCCCACACACAGCATCCAGCCTTCATGGGATCAAGGTTCTCCTCTCCCACCTATACCTGACAGGACCATCCTCCTTACATATATAGCTGGGATCATGGGTCCCTCCTTAAGTGCTCCCAGGCTGGTGGTTTTAGACCCTGGGGGCTCTGGTTGGTTGGCATTGCTGCTCTCCTCCTTCAATCTTCACTCTAACACCTCCATTGGGAACCCCATGATCAGTTTAATGGTTAGCTGTGAGCATCTGCCTCTGAGTATGTCAGACTCTTGCAGACCTCTAAGACACAGCTATGTCAGGCTCCTGTCAGCATGCACCTCTTGACATCCACATCAACTCTACCTTTGGTGACTGCACATGGATGGATACCAGGTTGAATGGTCTGCAGTTTGGCCCCTCCTTCAGTTTCTGTCCCGCACTTTGTATCCATATTTGCTCCCTGAGTATTTGTTACTGCTTCTGAGAAGGACTGAACACCCCCCTCCTCCACCCCCTACTTTGTCTTCATTCTTCATGAGCTTTATGTGGTCTGTGAGTTGAATCCTGGGTATTTCAAGCTTCTGGGCTAAATTCAATAATCAGTGAGTGAATACCATGCTGTGTCTTTTGTGATTGGGTTTACTTCACTCAGGATGATATTTTCTAGTTCCATTTATTTACATAAGAATTTCTCAAATTCATTGTTTTTAATAGCTGAGTAATACTCCATTGTGTAAATGTACCACATTTTTTTGTATCCATTCCTCTTTTTGAAGGAATCTGGGTTCTTTCCAGCTTCTGGCTATCATAAATAAAGCTGCTATGAACATAGTGGAGCATATGTCCTTGTTATATGTTAGAGCATCTTCTGGGTATATGCCCAGGAGTGGTATAGCTGGGTCCTCAGGTAATGATATGTCCAATTTTCTGAGGAACCACCAGACTGTTTTCCAGAGTCGTTGTACCATCTTGCAATCCCCAACACATGGAGGAGTGTTCCTCTTTCTCCACATCCTCTCCAGCATCTACTATCACCTGAGTTTTTGATCTTAGCCATTCTGACTGGTGTGAGGTGGAATCTCAGGGTTGTTTTGATTTGCATTTCCCTGATGACTAAGGATGCTGAACATTTCTTTAGGTGCTTCTTGGCCATTCGATTTCCTCAGTTGAGAATTTTTGTTACCTACCCCATTTTTTAATAGGGTTATTTGTTTGTCTAGAGTCTAATTTCTTGAGTTCTTTGTATATATTGGATATTAGCCCTCTATCCAATATGGGATTGGTAAAGATCTTTTCCTAATCTGTAGGTTGCGTTTTTGTCCTATTACCATCCCTGACCTCAGGCTGTACTACAGAGCAATTGTGAAAAAATTGCATGGTATTTGTACAGAGACAGCAGGAAGATCAGTGGAATAGAGTTGAAGTCCCAGAAATGAACCCCACACCTATGGTTATTTGATCTTTGACAAAGGAGCTAAAACCATCCAGTGGAACATGGACAGCATTTTCAAAAAATGGTGCTGGTTCAACTGGAGGACAACATGTAGAAGAATGCAAATTGATCCTTCCTATCTCCTTGTACAAAGCTCAAGTCCAAGTGGATAAAGGACCTTCACATAAAACCACACACACTGAAACTAATAGAAGAGAAGGTGGGGAAGACGCCAGAATACCTAGGCACAGGGGAAAAGTTCCTGAACAGAACACCAATGGCTTATGCTCTAAGATCAAGAATTGACAAATGGGACTTCATAAAATTGCAAAGTTCTGTAAGGCAAAGAACACTGTCAATAGGACAAAACGGCAACCAACAGATGGGAAAAGATCTCTACTTAATTCTTGAAGATTTGGTTGTAAGAATAGCCTTCAGCAGCTAAGCCATCTGTCTGAAAAGACAATTGACCATGGCAATTCATGTAAGAGGGAATGTTTAATGACCTTAAACTTCAGAGATTTAGACCATTATCATCATGGAGGGAAACAGGGTGGGACACAGGCAGACATGTACTTGAGGGTAGTTGAGAGTTCTACATCCAGACCTGAAGTCAGCAGGAAGGAAGAGTATCACTGGGCCTGGATTGGGCTTCTTAAACCCCAAAGTCCACCTTCAATGGCACACTTCCTCCAATAAAGCCGTTCCTCCCAATGAGCCTAGGGATCCAATTTTATTCAAACCACAGCACTAGCTCTCTAGCTCTCTGCTCTAATATTGGAATTAGCAGGGATGGGGAGTAAGATCTTTGTATATCTATAGGAAAATATTAAATAAATTACTATTTGAGTAGTTATATTTCCTCAAATAGAATTTGGGCAAAAGATCACTATTCAGTAAATATACCTGATTTTCCTAACTGTTTTTTAATTATTAATTCAATTGATTTAAATAATTGTATTATTTCAAAAATAGTATTTAATTTTTTGAAGAATTTTATACATGTGTATTACATTTAAATAACTTCCCCATTTCCTTCCTCTCCAAAACCAACGGATGCCCACATCCTTTCAAATTCTTTCTTTTTATTATTTTATTAATTTGCATTCCAAATGCTTCCCCCTTTTCTGTCCCCCCTCCCTGACTTCCTCAACCCCTCACTTTGCTTCTGGGAGGGTGTTCCCCCACCGACCCAAACCTTACTTCCACTAACATCCTGCTCCCTGGGAATCAAATTTCTACAGCCTTCCAAATTCGTGACCTCTTCTTTAATAATTGTTGTTAGATATGATATCTACTGCTTGCATTCACCATGCTTGATATGTACACGTGTCAAGGGCTAACCACTTGGTACTTGTCTCCCTATTAAGGAGACTGATCCTGAAGGAGACTGATTCTCATACTCTCAGCAGCCATTGGCTACATATACTCTTAAAATAGAAAGTTGTTCATATAAATCAGATTTTATTCAAAGAATTATTGAAAAAGTGGAGACGTAAAATAGCTGTAGCTTGATGCCAGAGTATGCAATGGTGTATTATGGATTATTAATTGAAATTTTCAGAGTTCATTTATCATCAAAATTTAAAATAAGAAAACTAGGGCACTTTACCATGATTTTAGGGAAAAATATTATTCATCTATAAAATTTAACTCTTCTTGAGGTTTATTATGAAAAAGAAAATATATGTTTCATTATAATAAGAATATAATTCTTTAAATATAATAATATAGAGTTGACTAAACACTGACTGAAAATACATATTTTAAGTTCTTTAACATTATTTACTTTGAAGTAGTGAATTATCTTCAGGTATTTAGTTAAATAGAATCCATAAGAACATGCATTATGTATGAAATTTACAATTAAAACTATTCTGGTAACTGCTATTTTTCTAGTTTCAACACTATATAAAACACAAAATTTGAACATTTCATATTGAATATTTTTAAAACTGTATCATCACTGTGGGCTAAAACATTCTTAAGGAACATGAGATCCACATGAAAGGATTTTTGTTACAATATCAAGAGACAGTCTTTGTAAAACAACATCAGAAGAAACTGAGTAACTGGGTATCCATGAACATGTCTCATTTAAGTAATCACTCATTTAGTAGTATTTTCATTTTTATTACCTGCTAAAATCTTCAGATTTTTACATTAGAAATTACTTTTCAGGGAAATTTTGATGACCTTGAATCATGTTTTATGTCTGAGATGGTATTATAAATCCTATAATATTTTACAACATTCACAAAATTGTCTTTGATATTAGTTTGAATATCAATTACTTATTATTCATTTGTTTTACAGCAATCCCTATCTACTTTCTAACAAATGAGAATGGTATGTAGGATTAGCATCCTTCATAAATTAATATCAAAAGACAAAGTCAGCAATGGTTGTGTTGATGAGCATTCCTTGAAAAGGAGTTTTGATGTGTATTTATGCTGCAAATGAAAGCTACATGTTACTATATTTATTTAATATATTATTTTTATTAATCGTTGAAAGTTTCATAAAATATATGTTGATAACACTCATGTTGCCATATTAAAATTTACCGAATAAAAATTTTATTTTGCTACATTAATTTTTTCTCATTTATGATCTATTTTATATTTTAACTGTTTATATCTACAAATATTTGCTTTAGAAAGTTTAAAAGCCTCTTCTTATTTCTGCTTGTTTACCTATACTTGCATAATGCATATTCTATCTATATTCAATAGCCTATGTGTACAAATTGCATTGATACTATGTATTTAGAATAACATCTTTTATAATAGTCCATTAGAGCTGTGAAATTAAATATCCAAAATACATACCTCATACTAGATGCTGAAAATTTCATTTTATAAGTAATGTGGGTTTGTTGTTAAATTATATATACATCAATGTAGTGCTTAACACTTTAATAAATGCCAAACAACATGTAGGAGTAGGATTCCCTAAGATACACTATGTAGTTTTATGATTATGTGCCTACTACTTTATGTTAATTACACTCTATGATTATCATACAGGCATGGGATAATCTATTTCCTAAAACATACCACCACAATTAAACCTCATATGATTGCCTTTAATAATGTTTAATTCCTAATTCAATAACAATAAGATATTAAGAATGATAAAATAGGTGAATAAGAATATCCAGAATAAAATTGCCAATGTAGTATGCACTTATTTATAATTGGATATTAGGCCTAAAGTACAGGTTAGCCATAATACAAACAACAGATGCAGAGAAGCTAACTAATAAGAAGTGCCCAAGGTGAAAAACTTGACTATCACTAAGAAGGGGAAATAGAATAAAACATCAGGGATTGAGGGAGGAACGAACTAGGTGGGGGAGGAAAGCAGGCAGAATCAGGTTTGGGGAGAATATAGAGAGACTACTGGGAGGGGATACTGGAATCTGGGGTGGGGAAGGCTCATCTTTGCGATGAGCTAGAAGCCTGGGAAAATAGAGACCCCAGGTGTTGGTGAGGGTGACCCTAGATGAGGCTCCTAGAAATGAGAAATATGGAGCCTGAAATGCCTATCTCCTGTAGCCAGAAAAAAATGATTTCCATGGAGGATTTGGGACCCCAAAGTTTTTGCCCCCCGATATTCCTGCTGGAGTATGTGAGTGCGTGAATATGTGTGTGTGTGTGTGTGTGTGTGTGTGTGTGTGTGTTGTGTGTATAAGTGTGGAGTGAGTTTGATGTAGTGGCAAACCAATTACTGGTCCAGCATGAGATACACACAGTGGGATAGAGTTCACCCTGACACTATTAATAATATTCTGCTATACTTGTAGACAGGTGCCTAGCATAACTGACATCTGGGAGGCTTCACCCAGTAACTGATAGAGATGAATATAGAGACTCACAGTCAAACATTAGGAAAGTTTGGAGAATCCTGGAGAGGATCAGGAGGGAGGAAGAATAGAAGGACCCACAGAAGGAAATCCCCAGAACACCAGGGGAAATCCTGCAAAATCAAATAACCTGGGCTTGTAGTGGCTCACAGAGATGGCATTGCCAACCAGAGACCATGCATAGGATGAAACTCAGTACTGTATACATATGTAACAGTTGTGCAGCTTTTTCTTCACATGATATCTCCTTACAGCAGGGGTGAGAACTGGCTCTGACTATATTGTTTGCCTTTAGATCCTTTACAGGGATGGGGCTGCCTTGTCTGGACAAGATAGGAGCATAATGCTTCTAATCCTGTAACAGTTTGTGTCCATGGGAGGCCTCCTCTTTCAGAGGAGATGGGAAGGATGAGAGGTTCAGCGGAGGGGTTGACAGGAAGAGACAATGTGGAGAAGTAAGAGGGAAGGCTGCAATTGGGATGAAAAGTAAATAAATAGATTGATTAATTTTAAAAATAATTACTTGGATTAAAGGGAAAATCTTTTTAAAAAGTATTTACAAATATTGGATAATCAATAAGACTTCCTGATCTAGAGCCATAAAAGTTAGATTCCCTTCCTACATTTGTTTCACCTGCCATTGAGTCTTCTGGGGCACACTCAGTTTCCCTGGGAAGCTTCCTGTTTCCTGGATCTTCACTGTCCTGCCACATCTCTGTCCAATATTACTAGACCTACTGATCCAGAACCATACAGGTTAGGTTCCATTCCTGCATGCCTAGCTGACCCATGGACTTCCATTGTCAGACCACCTCTCTCATAGCCTCCCTACCCAAAATCCCCTTCAAACTCTGGCCTCAGGGGCACATCCAATTGTTCACTTATTCTGCCCCTTAGTTCCATTGTCCAAACCAAGGAATACCCGCCAGAGTCCTACCACACTGGAATCATAAAGCCCCCTTCCCAATCACTGCTATAACAGGAAGATCAAGGGAGAACCAGATGGGTAAATGTCCTTGAAAGAACATAATCAGCAAAAACCAGGGCAATTGGACACCTTCAGAGCACAGCTATCTTATGCTAGCAAGTGCTAGATGTCCTAATGCAACTGATGCGAGAAAACAATAATCCAATTTTACAAAGATGATGTGGGCCTTTAAAGAGGAAATGAATAAATTACTTAAAGAAGTACAGGAAATTACAATCAAACAAGCAGAGTCCTTTAAAGGGGAAACAAATAAATCACTTAAGGAAATATTGGAAAATATAATTAAACAGGTGAAAGTAATAAAAAAAAAAACTGCTTAAGGGCTGAAAAATGAAAAAAAAAAAGCAATATAGAAAACACAAACTGAGGGATCCTTGAGATGGAAAACTTAGGGAAGAGAACAGGAACAATAGAGTCAAGCATCAACAACAGAATAAAAGAGATGGAAGAGAGACTCTCTGGCCTAGAAGATACAATAGAAGAAACTGATACTCCAGTCAAAGAAAATGTTAAATCTAAAAAATTATGACACAAAACATCCAGGAAATCTGGGATATCATGAAAAGATCCAACCAAAAAGCAATAGTAATAATAATAAAAAAATAAAGTGTCCCAGTTCCAAGGACCAGAAAATATTTCAATAGAAGCAAATCATTATGCACACAATAAAAGCTGTGTTAACAAGAAAGATCATAACATTACATATGTCCATAAAAAATTAGAAAGTTTTCTTTGCATCCCTGGGATGAAGCCTACTTGATCGTTGTGAATGATGGCTTTGATGTGTTCTTGGATTTGGTTTGCAAGAATTTTATTGAGTATTTTGCATAGATATTCATAAGTGAAATTGGTCTGAAGTTTCCTTTTTGTTGCATCCTTGTGTGGTTTAGGTTTCAGAGTAATTGTGGCTTTATAGAATGAATTAGGTAGTCTTCCTTCTGTTTCTATTTTATGGGATAGTTTGAAGAATATTGGCATTAGGTCTTCCTTGAAGACCTGGTAGAATTCTGCACTAAAGCCATCTGGACCTGACTTTCTTTTAGTTGGGAGGTTTTTAATGACTTCTTTTATTTCCTCAGGGGATGTGGGCTTCTTTAGATAGTTTACTTGCTCCTGGTTTAACTTTGATTTGTGGTATCTGTCTAGAAAATCATCCATTTCATCTAGATTTTTCAGTTTTGCTGAGTATAGGCTTTTGTAGTAGGATCTGATGACTTTAATTTCCTCTGTTTCTGTTGTTAGGTCTCCCTTTTCATTTCTGATTTTCTTAATTTGGATACTGCTTCTGGGCCCTTTAGTTTGATTGGTTAGGGGTTTATCTATATTATTGATTCTCTCAAAGAACCAGCTTTTGGTTTTGTTAATTCTTTGTATCTTCTCTCTGTTTCTATTGGTTGATTTTGGCCTTGTTGCTATTTCTGCCTTCTACTCCTCTTGGGTGATACTCTTCTTTTGTTCACTTCAGATGTGCTATTAGTTGCTAATGTCAGATCTCTGCAATTTCTTTACAAGGGCACTTGTGCTATGAACTTTCCTTTACCACTATTTCATTGTGTCCATAATTTGGTAGGCGTGTCTCATTTTCAATGAATTCTAGGAAGTCTTTTTTTTCTTTTTTTTTTATTTTTCCATATAGGGTTCTAAATCCCTTCTTTGCTAAAATCATCCCCTTTGTATCCGGGAGCCTCTAGTTTCCCTGAGTTTTCGATCCCCCCGTGGCTTTTCACCGTTTCCTCTGTACAGTGATCCTTGGATCCAAGGGCGCCATTTTATCTTGGCCCGGTTGGTGCGGGGGTCCAGGCCAAGGGGACAGTTTCGGCAGGGAGGGGAAATCACCTACCCTGCGGTCTTGCTGTTGCGTCCCGTCACTCCCAGGTGCTGTACCTGTCTTTGGCTGAGCCAGCCAAGGCTGGGTATAAGAAGCCAGCTAGCGACAAGGAGGCAGCTGGTGCCCCGGCAGGTTCCAGGGGGAGCAATCTCCCCCAAGTGTTCAGCTCTTTTGGGCAGAAACCCGGACACCGAAAGATTCTCACAATCTTTTTCCCTTTAAAAAAGCCTTATTTCAGTTTGGGGGGGTTGGGGCTAGCGAAGTTTAAAACCTATTGGCTTGGTCTGAGAGCTTAGAGATCCTTATCCCATGTGGGAGAAG